>CM040913.1:8688629-9288629 GCA_023029165.1 Gobiocypris rarus | reverse complement strand
TGACCACTGCAGACCGTGAACACCCCACAAGAGCTGCAGTTTTGGAGATGCTCTGACCCAGTCGTCAAGCCATCACAATTTGGCCCTTGTCAAACTCGCTCAAAACCTTATGCTTGCCCATTTTTTCCTGCTTTGAGGAGAAAAAAATGTCACTTGCTGCCTAATATATATATATATATATATATATATATATATATATATATATATATTCTGAAAACAATAATAATGAATTAGAAATTTTGCCAAAATTAGCCCTGTATGTCAGTTTAAACCTGTATGAATGTTGGTAAACAAAAAGGCACCAACTGACTTCTATAGTAGGAAAAAAAATACTATGGAAGCCAATGGGTGCCATCAACTGTCAGGTTAACAACATAATCTTTAATATATCTTCTTTTGTGTTTAGCAGAAGAAAGAAATTCATACATATCCTTTAATACATTAACTAATGTTGACAAATGAGACCTTATTGTAAAGCGTTACCAACATAACTATATCACTAGAATTAATTAAATATTTAACAAATACATAACATTTTTAGATCATCTAACATCCAATAATTCTCATAACAAAACCATTGGATTTCTTTCTCTAATGCTACTTAAAACACATAACGGGACAACAATGTGTACCCTATTCATGGAACAAGCCATATATACACCCACACTGATCATGGGCAAACAAACATCCTACATGCAGTAACCAAACAACACTAACAAAACTTGCACATGAGGGTTTGTGTCGAAACAAAGTGATCAAAACCTAGTGTGAAAAAGCGCAACTCCGAAACTCGACTCCTGTTCCCCTGACCACAGTGCCCACATAGTCAGATTCAGTAGGCGACCGTCTCATACCCATCGAAGATGGAGAGAGAAATACATATTTAAAGCGATTCGCTGTCTGAATTTCCATCATCCATCAAATTACCACAGATATTCACGGTACAAGAAAATTGTGTTGACGCATTATTCTGCCCTGTTATCTGAGTGTGTTCCCAACCTGTCACATAAGAAATGTGAGTCACCAACTATGTTGGCGAGGCTGCACACAATATAGTGCCCCTAATTACTGATGTCGCCCATTTCTTCCTGTCAGACGTGGCTGAAGAAACATCCCTACTCGCTTCGTTTACATGTTGTTCTGGGACCAGCCGTGTTCATCCGAAGCCTTAAACTATTATGAGACCTTCTGCAATACTGACCGCGGATCAGAATGCGTGCCAACTCCCCGAGGGTGGCTGACTGGATCTTTTCTTTTCCTCAGGCTTAAGATCAGTGGTGTCCTGCCTGACTGGCTCCAGGATTGGTGTGGATTTTTCATTATCCCACAGCTCCTGTGGAGAAGTGACAGTCTCGCAATTTCTCAAGCCCACAGACGGAGCTGTGGGTCTGGTCTCGCACAGGAAAAAGGAAAATGTGTGGACAGAGAATGGAATTAAAAGAGAGAGAGAGAGAGAGAGAGAGAGAGAGAGAGAGATTAATGTGACAATAAGGCCATTACTTTGTGAAAGGCCGACTGTGATATGTGCTCATCAAGTACCATGACCCTGGTACTGCTTGATGTGTGCCTTTTTATATTAGTAATGGATGGAATAAAGGGGTTGTGTGTGTGTGGGGTTCAGTTTTTTCACACTGTATCCAAATATCCCTGAATGGCTAAAAAATCTCAAACTACTATTTAGTGGAAAACAGCTCAATAAAGACTAAATTATTAGGGCCAATCAATTACAAATTTTAAAGCAAATTAATGACATAATTGTTGTTAATTTGCTTTCAATTGATGAAAAAAGTGTAAAAACTAAAAAGTTGACTTAAAAAAAATAAGTTGTGCATTTTTTTCCATTACGCATGAATTACTTAAGTTAGCTGACTTTTTTACGTCAACTGATCACTTTTTACAGTGTATCAACATTTGCTCTGAATTTTTAATTGTATTGTTTCATTTATAATTAATCAGTCTCTCCAGCACTGGAAAACTTTTCTAATACGCTGATCATAACCCTTCTTTTTCCAGTAATATTCCTCAGACCTTTTCTCTTTTGTAATGTCTCTCAGCCATCTCTCTGTCTACAGTCTTTCTTCATTTCCCCCCTTTACTCACTCTCTCTCCTCCCCCATCATGAGAGGACACGCCCTCTACTGCTAATTGGCTACAAGTGTGTTGAGGTGCTCTGTCCAATCCACTTTCAACAGCGTTGCTAAGAAATTGCTTACTTATGGAAGCTTATTTCCACCAATGAATAAAACATGTTAAAAGATAATTGCGACTTAATACGATTTTTAAAGATTTATAACTTTATATCATGCAATTCTGACTTTATAACTCACAATTGCGAATTGATATCATGCAATTCAGACTTTTTTTCTCCGAACTGCATGATGTAAACATGTAATTGCGAGAAAAAATGCTGTGGCTAGCATATTTTTCGAATTGTTTTCAATGGGAGCGCCATGTTTTTAAAGCACTGAGCGGCAGTTTCGCGCTGAAGAGCTGAGCTCTCTGCGTCTTTTTACAGGTCACCAAGAGTTGAAGAATGTTCAACTTTGGGTAAAATGTTGCACTCATGACTGTCACATTTTACCCAGTTGTCCAGTCACATTGGAGGAGAGGAGAGGCGGGGCGAGGTGAATACCACACCAACCAATCACCACATTCTGCTTGTACAACGGCAACGGATAACAACAAGCATAATAACGGAACAGAATTATTTAAAACAAGAGCCAGAGAAAATACTTTACATCCTATCAACATTTTTATATAGAAACAATGCAGAAACAAACTACCTGTGACATGAGATACTAGCAACACTTCTGTGAATATTCCTTATCATAGCAAGCAAAGCTTCTCACCTGGAAATAAAACAAAACAGAATAGAAGAGCGCCTAGTGTTTTCAGATGGCTAAAAATGCTTTGGTGGACAAGTGGCCTAAGAGTGAGTTAGATAGAAAACATCATTAGCTCACTATAAGAACAAAAGAAAATGAAAAATGCCATGATAGAAAAACATTTTTGTGCGAGTTTGGGGAAAGGAGGTGGGAAAGGATGAGTGAGGGAAGTTAAATAAATGAAAACAAATTTGGGACAGAGCAGATTTCTAGACGCCTATAACTCTTTCACCATCACTTTAGTTTACACATATGGCATAAAGACACAAATAATCTAAGAAGACAAGCTCTCCCTCTCTCTCTCAGGGTGAGTGTGTGAGTTAGCAGGAGCTGTCTAGGGAGATTAAGTTCCTCTCAGCAGGCGTGTATTTAGTGATGTCAGCATCCCTCCACATCACACACACACACACTTACAGAGAGTTTAAAGGAAGTGGTCAGCCGCAGAGCTGTGGGGTCTGTTATTGACCGCTCAGTCCACATACAGCCCAATCTAGTAAGATGTCTAACTCAGACTGACGTTTTTTCAAATGACCATGCCTCTTTTAACACCCTTTTCTCACTTGCTAAGGATGAATAATGTTATCCATTGCAAAACGAGACAGATAAACACAAATCCAACTACATAAATCGAAAAAAATGCTTAAATCAATATTTTTGTCTTGTTTTCCAGTAAAAAGTGTATGTGTGTGTGTGGGGGCGGGGGGGGGGTTAAAGTATGAAATAAATACTTTTCTCGAAAACACGTTGGACACCATTATTGGCACCCCTAGAATTTTTTTTATGAGTCAAATATCTCTGATATTCCTATTCATTTTTTTTTTTATTTAGCACATCAGGGTGAATAGGAACATGATATTGTCCAGCTATGACTTGCTGTTTTCACAGGAAACACAAAGGCCATATTCACCTAATCATTCATCACAATGAGTAAAACAAAAGAATATAGTTCTGATGTGTAGCAAAAGATTGTTGAGCTTCACAAAATAGAAAGTGGCTTTCGGAAAAATAGGGAAAGCATTGAAAATCCCCGTTTTCACCATCAGGGCAATAATTAAGAAGTTCCAATCAACTAAAGATGCACTCTAAAAAATGCTGGGTAAAAAACAACCCAATGTTGGGTCAAATATGGATTAACCCAGCAATTGGGTTGTTTTAAGGAAACATTTAACCCAACCGCAGGGTTAAAACAACCCAACTGCTAGGTTAGTCCATATTTGACCCAACATTGGGTTAAAACAACCCAGTATTTTTTAGAGTGTGTTATGTATCTAACTGGAACAGGACGTGTCTATATCGTCCTGATGCACAAAGACTCTCCAAGGATCACAGAGGGAGAATTGCAGAGATTAGTTGAGTCTTAGGGTCAGAAAGCATACATTTAAAAAAAAAAAAATAATAAAATAATAATAATAATCAAACAACCCCAACATCACCACATGTTGTTTGGGAGGGATTCAAAAAAAATCCTCCTCGCTCATCCAGAAACAAACTCCAGCATATTCAGTTGTCAGACACGACTAGAAATTCAAATGGAACCTGGTTCTGTGGTCAGATGAAACTATAAAAAGAGCTTTTTGGCAGCAAACACACCAGCTGGGTTTGGTGCAAGCAGGGATAAAAAGTACCCCATGACCACAGTTAAATATACCGCTAGATCTGTGAAATATTTGGCCTATTTTTTTTCTGGACATCTTGTTCAGACACATGGTATCAAAGACTGCAAACACAAACAGATCAAAAATCAAAACCTGACAGCCTCTGCTAGAAATCTTAATGATTTTCCATCAGGACAATGATCCAAAACAAAAATAAAAAATGTGTCTCTGAGCACAAAGTGAAGCTTCTGCCATGGCCGTCCCAGTCCCCTGACCTGAACCCAATAGAATGAGTGGCCTGAACTGAAGTGTTCGATTTTTGTAAAAAAAAATTTAATATAAGATAAAAAGGTTAACAATGCAGATTTATTTTTACAGGCTTCTTTGTTTATATTTACCAAGGGGGCCAATAATTCTGTCCACAACTGTGTGTATTCATGTGTTTGTTTATTATATAATCTGAATATTATTAAGCTTAGAAGAATTACGTTTTTTTTTTTCTTGCTCCATTAGCATGTTTTGTTTGTTTTAAACAGAAATCTGATTAAATAAAGATTTGTTACAAAAATAAACTTCAAGGCATTAAAATTCAAGATATATTTTCTTACAAAGTTTACTTAAAGTGAATGCATCTCATTTTAACATGTTAACTAAACAAAGTTTAAATAATGAAAAAAGACCAAAAAAAGTACTGATTTCTAAATGATTTTTTTGCCATGTATATTCATAGCTTCTCTCAAGCTCCTCCAGATCGTCCACAAGGACCCTCCTCTGAGTTCACGGGTGATTAGCTGGCCCTGCTTTTGAAACCGGCACTTTAGGAGAGCTAAAGGGGTTCTGCTCTTCCTCTCTAACAGGGTTCCGCTCTGAAAGCCCAGACTTCCCAGGATGGCACTGGCCTCGAAGGACCAAATGCTCATCCTAGTATGAAAAACAAACAAAGACGGCCCTCTCTTCACCTCCTTTTTAATGAGCTCACAGCTCCGTCTGCAGGAGTTTTTAGAGTTTTCTCTTTTAGGGATATATTTCAAATACAATCAACATGGAATTTAAATCCTTATTTACTTCACGTTCCTGGTCTTACTGTGTAAGGTTCGTCGGGGCATGTTATTATAAAGAAAAAAAAAACATTCTCCACTGTGAAATGATTTACATTTTCAGCTGAACAACTGGTGTTTATGTAATGAAGGTTACGGCCTAATAGCAAATAACAATACATTTACATTTATGTATTTGGCATCTAAAACAAATCAGATTTCTGTGCATATCCGATAAGAATCCAAGCATATTTAGAAAGTGTGAACAGAAAAAAAATAAAAAATTAAGATAAAATCAAATTTTTACAAATCCGTTTCAAACTACATTCATGTGTGGTTTGAAATACGGAGCCACTAAAGGGACATGGTGGCGGAAAAAAATATGAGACGGGAGGAAATATAATAAGTCAATGCTTTTGCGTTGCCCTGAGAAACCTGGCGTTCCCTCGTAAAAAATAAAAATTGTGTTCAGGCAAGAAATTTGTGTTTGCTCGCGACAAGCTTTTAAAGTTTTTGTGAGCGGACGTAAACTTTCCCGGGGGAACACAAAGTTTTGCCAGCAAACGAAAAATTTTCCTACCATCTAATGTTTTTTTTCTACCACCATACTATATGAATAATGTGTTTTTTATTTTTTTTTATTAATGACAACTTTGAGTGAATTTACGTTCAACCAACAAGCTATAGAGTTAGAAGAACTAAATAATTTGTAGCATAAACACAAATTTTTAAGTTGATCCAATTGATCGTATCTATTTCAGTTCAAATCAACAGCTAATCTATTGATATTTGAGCCTTCATGTACCTACTCTTCAGCACTCTTCAACATTACAGAAACTCTTTTAACTCTTTCCCGCCCGCCTTTAAAAAAAAAGTTGCCAGCCACCACAGGGCTTTTGATCATTTCCACAACAATTTAATAGCCCAAAGAATATTTTGTTGTATGAATGTCTGAGCATGCAATATATCAAAAGAAAAAGCAGACCCTCTGAAAACGCATGGCTGTGAGCGCTTGAGAGCGTTTGGGCAGGGTGGCGTTTTTTCAGATGAGACTTGTCATAATATGGAATATCCGCAGAAGTGTTACTAGTATCTAATTTCACAGGTAGTTTGTTTCTGTATTGATATAAAATTGTCCATACAATGTAAAGTATTTGCTGTTATAAATTATTTTGTTCTGTTTTTATGCTGTTTTCATTTGTGGACATTGCTGTACAGTACAACCACAATGTGGCGGTTGGTCGGTGTTGTATTTGTCCTGCCCCTCCTCCACTGTGATTGGACGGCTGGGTGAAAAGTGACAGAGATGAGCGCTGCGTTTTACTGAAAATTGAACATTCTTCAACTCTCGGCGACCAGTAAAAAACGGCGAACGCTCAGCGCTTGAGCTTGAAATACTCGCTCACGGCGTTCTAAAAATGCACTGCCATTGAAAACAATTGAATACACCAGCCAGCTGCGTGAAAAAAATGCTTTGGTGGACACACGGCCTAAATGTCAAACATAACAGCATTAAACACTAACAGGTCTTTTCCTTCACTAAAAACAAATAAATTAACACTAAACAACATTTATTCTCCTTATCCAGTCCTATGCAAAGCATGCTGGGAACTTGAAATCCACTGCCTAATTTCCGAATTTATCAAGATAATTTCTTTAAATTACAACCTTTTTTTTTTTTTAAAGAATTTGAGTTTAAATAACAGACTATAAAATAACAGATTGATGTAATGATTAACATTATTATGAACTCTACAAAATAATGTTTGCAACTTAAAATGTTTAATCAAAACAATACATTAGGATTTTTAACTTGCAACCATGCATTTATTTAATGGAACACTCCACCATTTTTAGAAATAGGGCTTATTCAACTTCTTTCCTACATTTAGATATGTGGGCAAATGCATTTTTGTCTCAGTGCATGCATTGTTTCAGTTTGACAGGGTCGCCGCTAGCTTAGCTTAGCATAATGAATGGAATTCTATGTTGCCAGCTAGCATTTCCCGAGTAAAAGTGATCCCCCACCTAATTACTTCTTGTGGCCTGCGTATTCACAACGAATACAAATAGCGATGCAGATTAAGACTAGGCGATTTCCTAGGCAGATATTAACTTGGGACTATATTATGGGGAGCACAGGCGAAGCACTGCTACTTGGGCGCAGAGATATCACGGAATACATTAAATCCCCAAACTTGAGTCAACATACCGGCGTATGTTGTGCATGTGTTGCGTGATATCTCTGCGCCCAAGTAGCAGTGCTTCGCCCATGCTTCACCCTAATATAGTCCCAATTTAATATCTTTTTTTTTTTGATCACTTTTACTCAGGACATGCTAGCCCACATATCTAAATGTAGGAAAGAAGTTGAATAAGCCCTATTTCTAAAAACGGTGGAGTGTTCCTTTAAGTTGTGGTAACAAGTCCCCTGAAAATCAGTTTCAATCATTTCTGCCTATATGTGTTTTTTTTCAAGCCACATTTACAAGTCAGACATTGTTACAGAAACAAGGTTGTGTTGTTGTCGATGTGCAGGTCACATTATAATATATTTGAAAATTATAATATAATCAGACTCTCAGTGGTCCAGTGATGAGGTCACTTATTTCACTGTGCAGAGACGGCAGCACAGAATAAAGCCACTTGTTTCTGCCGCTGCTTCATTAGATGTAGTAGTCCAGCACCATGGCTACACATTATCATCATATCCTAAGACAACACTGTAAATCCTCATGTTGTTTTGGCATAGTCCTACCGACACAGTGCCGTGCCATAAAAACCAACACAGATATTGTGGAAAACGAAAGAGAGCCACGGGACGCACAAATCAGATTTGAACAGTTGCCATACACAGTGTGGACAGTCAATCATTAGATCAGATTCCAATCGGATACACAAATAATTGGATATGGACTGGCGGTCTGAACAAGGCTGAAGTTTACTGCATTCTAACTACAAATTTTCTCAGTGTTTCCATCAATATCAGTCGATTTCCGTCAACATGAGTGTTGAATGTTGGAGACAGAATGTAGGGGTGTCCAGCGATGCGACAAAGTTGAGATATGTTTAACTGTATGCAAATGGAAACCAATAGGAGTGAAGTCAGTGGAGCGCACGTGAACTGTCACTATATCCTGTTGTGAAGAGTCAGTGGCGAGATGTAGGAAATGGTTAAATAAATGCTTTTCTCTAAAACACGTTGGGACACATTTATTGGCACCCCTAGAATTAAATTTGAGTAAAATATCTCTGATATTCCCATTCATTTTTACATTTTTTAGCACATCAGGGTGATGTGTTAGCTATAATTTAATGATTTATGATATGTTGGTGGTACTCGCCGTGCTGACTCCGAGCCTGAATGGATTTGTGAGCACAGATAGACCGGCGCTTGTGACAAAGAGCACTCGCTGTTTCTTGTTCATCTTTAATATTAAGCATTTTATTTACTTTTCCTTCCAAAGTGCCTGTTTGTAGAGGCAAGAAAACTGATTCCTTGTCTACACCATGGAGAAATGTCAAACCCATTATTTAGGCCTGTCGCAGTCACAGTTATTTGATTAATTTGATAATTGTGCAGTTAAACAAATGTCAGTAAAGGATCAACTTTCATAATGGTTAAAAATTATTCACATCACGCCAAACATTTTTGGTCCTTAAGAATTTCACACACAGTTAATGACAGTCACAGGATGAAGAGATGAGTGAACACACACAGCCTTGGAAAACCTTGCCATTGCTAGCACCAGTTATACAAACTTGACCTTCAGCCTTCCCAAAAGTGGGTGCTGGTGGAAAACCAAAGTATTTGGCTCAATTTTTATCCATCATTTCTGGATGGATAAAATGTTCTCATTTAATATCTAGTATCTCTGAAATGCATTATGTTACATGAATAAAACGGGTTAAAAATGCTTGTTAACTCCAAAAACCAGTAGAGGTTAACAAAAGCCATTTAAATGTCTTGGAATATCCCAAAATGTGTCTTCACATTTAAGAGCGCAGTTAAGGTGCCTCGCTATAAAAGATGCCAATAAACACCAAGAAACATGTCGACGGACCCATAACGTGACATTGTTATATTCACATTTAGCCCTGAGCTATATTCCATTGTTTCACAATGTCCGGACTGATAAGATTTCGGTGGAATTTGAGTATGAGGCAAAACAGAAACCTTTTCAGAACAGATACCTAATCAGATTTATCTCTCGTATGTTTTTTACGCCACCCAAGATTGTATCTCTAATTCAGCATGATAGGCTACAAAAAAAAAATCTGGAATATCTTGTTCAATATCTTAGAAAATTAGAGGAAATAACTTGCAATCTGACAGCCAGAGGATGGAAACAAAGAGAAAAAGGAGGATGAGATATTATCTTTAATTTTAATTATCCTGAATATTGCATTGCTTCTTCCGAATGGATCTTGTTCACGGTTCACGGCAATGAAAGGGTATGTGAGAAAGGCGTGAGGAGGAGTGGAGAGTGTTGGCTGAGGGACTTGAGTGTCTGTGTGCGTCTGAAGCTCGGCCTGCACAGTATGACTAGCACAGACTGTCACCTCCTGCGGAGCAGCCCAGCAGAGCATTCTTACCTCTGACAGCTGTATGCCGACACCATCCACCATAACGCCCACTCCGCAGGAGAGAGAGTAGTATGAAGGAGGAAAAAGTGAAGAGGAATAAGAGACTAAAAGGAGTGGAGAGAAAAATCCACTTTTTACATATTCCTTTTTATCCTTAAAAGGCACAATATGTAATTTTCGTCATTAGAGGTCGCTTATTCAAATCAAGGTCGTAGCTTGATGACACCTCAGCTGGTGGAAAAGAATCCAAAGGGACTCGGGCAGAAATCATATTCATGGATGAGCTAATGTATTAAAGATTTATTAACGTTACTGTAGTGTGAAGCAGGATGGGGCTGAGAGCCGTTGGAGTAGAACGAGGCCACTGGAGCGATTGCTAATGAGAGACAAGAGCGACACACGTAACAAGAGCAGTGGAGCTTTTATTATGCCGCAGACGAGTGCTTCCGCTTCTTCCGCTCATGTGTATGTGGGGCAACGCACCTCTGTTTTATCATATTACATACATCAAGAAAACCAGATTTAAACAATAAGACTGTGTTGAGCTATATAACAATGATCAGTTTTCTGTTTGATAAATGTATCCAAACAGTTGCTCACCTGTCTAATAAAACACATGATATATTGAAGCGTCTCTGGTGTTTCCATGGTTTCTACAAAACAAAACAAAAATCGAATTTAAAAAATACCCATATTATCTGCGATTTTATTTATTTTTGTATGTTGTCATTGATAGGTGACGCACGGACACGGTCCGTATCCTGGTTAAAATAGCTTATTTCTCTGGATTTAAATATTCTTGGATAATTCTTGGAAACATTTGGGATAATGTAAGTACACAAATCAACAAAATATATTAAATTGTTCCAGTGGTTTTTAGATATTTTAATAAAAAAAAATCACATATATTGTGCCTTTAATGTATTGATTAGTAATGCATATAACTAATGCATTAATATATAGTTTAAGACAATTAATATTTATTGCACAAACCATATTTATATATATGTGTGTGTGTGTGTGTGTGTGTGTGTGTGTGTGTGTGTGTGTGTGTGTGTGTGTGTCCATTAGGATAGTAAAACCTGAGATCACCAACATTGTGGGGACCAGCCATCGGTCCCCACTTTTCAAAAGGTTTATAAATCACACAGGATGAGTTTTTTTTTTTGAGAAAGTAAAAATGCAGAATGTTTCCAGTGATGGGTAATTTTAGGGGCAGGGGCAGTGTAGGGGGGTAGAATGTAGTTTGTACGGTATAAAAACCATTACGTCTATGGAGAATCCCCACAAAGATAGTGAACCAGACGTGTGTGTGTGTGTGCGTGTGCGTGTTATAGATGAATTCTTGAATTACAATATATGAAAATGTCTTATTTATAAGTAAATGTATCTTATATTATTATTATACCAACAATAAGACAAATTCTCTTTGCATCTGAGTAAACAACTCAAAATTGGGCTTCTGGCTGGCTTCTTTGGTGTATTTTTTCCTATTTCTCAGATGTGGCTATTAGACTACAGTGCATCGTTAAGTAGGCCAAATACTGATGTGTAAAAAAGATCAGAAACTTCACATAAAAGTTTAGCAAGTGGACGCCTTGATTTCAGGGGCAGCACACGGGGAATAGAACAAGACGGCAGTCTGTGTGGAGATATTGCATTTGTCGGGCCACATAAATTCCTCCGAGTGATAAATAGAAGTGGGAACTTAAGGTTGCATTCAGGCAACAAACAATGCTGTATGTTTTGCCTCACGAGGCTTTAGAGAAAGTCAGAGGTCTTCTTAAATACCAAGTTAGATGCCACAGAAAGAAGTTGGGAGGTTTTTTTGGAAATGGGGGAAATGAGTAATTGGAAACAGCGTGTTCCCTCCTTGCGAGATCAAACAAAGAATTTGGGAATCAAAAGTCACCTGAGGCACCAGTGTGTGTTCTGATAAAGACCGCCCATCCTCGCCTTTCTCCTTCAAACAGTAATTACAAACACCCTTCTGCAGGATTCGCCTGGATATGCGAGTGGTGGAACTCCATGCCTGTTTAATGTGATAAGATTATTTAATCAGTTCAATTATATATTCATGTTAGGTGATTAATCATGCATTAGTATTCACCCACAAGTACTTTCATTTTGCATGAACTGTCCACCGTTTAAAAAAAAAGTATTTCCTACTGTACCACATCTACCATGAATAAACATAAGTATTTTATATTACGCAAACAATTATTTAAAGATCTCCAACTCTGTATCTTCACTCACCCCTAGATAAGGGATCATCTAAGCACATAGCGCTGAAAAATCTGGCAAAAATTAAATATGAAAAAAGTCTAAATTAAGAATTTTGCTCCAGCTGAGGCTAATGTTCAGTGTCTGTACCCCCAGAGCCAAGCTGCAGTCAGTCTCCCTCCTGATGGTTGGCGGCTTCTGTACAACATGTTCCCAATGAGCCTTACGAATTCGCTCTGTAGAGAGACTCAGGAACATATTGCCATTGAGAAACAGCTGTGGTGGGACTGGTTTTTTTCCAGGATGCTTATAACTGACCCAAAAAATGTATTTGGACAAATTATATTTATATATTATGGTTTGATATTTGGTTATATGATGCAAAAACATTCTGTCATTTACTCAGGCATGTTGCATCAAACCTATATGACAAAATGACTGAAGCTGATTTTTGAAGATGTTGAAAACGATAGTTTTGAGAGTATGTTTGAGATGCTGAATGTACTAGGAAATGAGCTCTGACAGTGACGATGGTAAAACATTTGCTCCAACTGAACCCTTCCAAGCTTCAAAAGGTAACAAAATATGCCTTATTGATGCTTGTTATATATTATCGCGACAGGTAGAGATATGACGACCAGTTACTATTGTGGAGGTACAATCTGTAATGGAAAATGGAGCGAAAAGCAACCCGAGCCGAGCCGAGGAGAGTCGAGTTGAGCTGGTACTGGTAATCTCGCCGAAAATAGTAGGTCATCCGGGTACTTTTTGCCTACTCTTTTATGAGTACAGGAAACTTGGACATACTTCTTTTGTCACATACTGTTTTTTCGACTACTAGCCTATTAAATTAGGGAAGTGTGTGATTTCAGATGCAGCCACTGAGCTGAATTTGAGTGAGCTGAATCAGTTTGATTCATGAATAAATCATTCAGACCAGTTTTGTTCAGATTAACCAATTCATTGAAAACGTTTGACTCATCACTACTTCTCTCACGACAGCAACACGGACACTGGGAATATTCAGTAGCCTAATATTTGTTCCTTTTACATACTTTTTAAAGCTTCAGAGATTCAATTCTCAATCAATGTAATTGTATAGGGGGGAAACACAGGCTTGGATGCGAGTCAAATTATTTAATAATTTTAACTGATTAATTATAAAGCAATTAATGTACTATTCTAAATACTTTTTGGGGTCAATGCATATACAACTATAGGTACAGTAAGTCTTAGCATGAGCCTCTTAAAGTTTCATTTCTCGTTAGTCCTCTATTCGAGTTCAGTGCGGTGGAGAGCCCGGAGCTGCGGTGTTTGTCGAGGAGGGTTAAGGGGAAAGACGACTTCTAATTACATTTAGCCTCATTAGTCGGACCCCGTGACTCTGCTTTGCTATCAAGTTAATGTATGTGGCCCTTCAGGATTGGGAAGGGAAAATGGATTTGCACTGCATTAGTTGATGAAATGTATAAATTACATTAAGAGCCACAATGTGATCTTAATGTCACTCATTCAGCCAGGGGGAGGGCTTTTAGAGCAGACTCCGCCCACGGCCGTGGTCAAGAGACTGTCCTTCTCACTGGACAAGAATGATAACTTCACAAAACTGAGGTTTACTGCAGCTATACCCATTAATAGCATAGCGCTACAACAACCATAATGAAATGACCCTTCACAATAGATAATGCTTCACAGTGAACTCTGTTAGAGAGCTACATTTGGCAATTTATCTGTTTAGTAAAATACCTTTGAGTAATAATGAGTTGAGTTAAGGCCGTGTCCACACTAATGCGTTTTTGTCTGAAAACTCATCTTTGCTCTCCGTTTTGGCCTTCCGTCCACATTTTAATGAACAAAAACAAAGCTTTTTGAAAAAATGGTTTCAGAGTGGATACATTTGAAACCACCGTTTTCACATTGTAGAGAGGACTGTGAAAACGGAGGTATTTAAAAACGATGATACATGTTTAGTCATGTGACGCATAATGTACTGATAGATATTTATGCGCTGTCCTGCAGGAAAACACATAAGGAGCTGTGTTTTAGACCAAACATAATGGTGAAAAAGTGCGGCCTGGATGCATCAGTGAATGAGATATTTTGCTAAATAAAATGATCCTGCCAGAAGAACTGAATGCTAACTTTATTATGTCTTGTTCCGAATTTAGCCCCGCCCACAAAAAATTTTGCTCGGGCAATTCGGTCTGGCCTCGATCCATAGAGGAGTTATTATGCCCGAACAGAAACTGTTCGGACCAATGAAATTGTTAGGGCGGGCTTTAGACGATGGACAGATGATCAACAGTAATGTAATCATCCACGTCATCAAAGGCGCTTGGGTTGAATTTGCTCTTATCCTAAACGGAGAACTTGTTCGTATATGCATTCACCTTCACTATATCTCTCAGAAACGATGATCGTGTTGGTAAGTACTCTGTGTATCCTTAAATTATTTTATTACAATACTGGCAAAGATCGCTTTACACTTAATTACAGTTACTTAATCCAGCGCATGCAGACAGGGCTGCCACGCTTTTTTGCAATGTCGTACAATTGCTACTCAAACCTATAGCCCAAAACAATAACTTTCCGGGGTTCTCCGGAAAAATGGCGTTTGGTTGGCAAAATATGTTATTTTGGCAAGGTTGCCTGCTAAAATTCGCATTCCTGGGTTTATATAATCACATTTGGGGTCGCTTCAACCCGCAGACATGGAGAAAAACACGGACTTGACAACACAGTGCAGTTGAGTTCTGTTGACATTTGACAGCTAACATTATGTGTCGCTCCGTTGCTCTGATTGGTTGTGGGTCTATCCAATTGAGGTCTTTCCTGGCTTGGTTGAAACACGCCCCATAATCAAAGCTCAGTGGAGCGGTACCAGACTCATATTCTGACTAGAGTTGAGTATGGCCACGCCAGGCTAGTTCCGTATATCTCAGTGAGCTTTTATGAGGGTTTACGCATGTGCAGCAAGGTGAATTTAGCACGTTTTTTTGTGTGGACGAGAAACTTTTGGAAAACACTCGATTAATTGAACATTTTACCTCGATTACGATTAATGAACGATTATTTTGCTTTGGTTTTTTTGCCCTCATAGTTCACTGACAAGGTTGTTCAATTATTACAGGTGGGATATTTTTTTCTAATGAAAAGGTGCATTTCTTTGTGATTTTAAAATACTTGAAGGAAACAGCTCACTTTCAGCAGTTATTGTCTATGGATCATAACATTACTTACAGATTTGTGATTGTTGTACATCAGATACAGATAAATCAGCACAGTAGGCCTACATTACATTTATTTGAATGCATTAATGAGAGAGTGATTGTGTGTGTGTGAATTAGTCATACCGTCTCTATTAATTATGAAGCTGTGGTTTGTTGTCTTCAAAGGTAGAGAAAGCTATGCTACAACGGTCGAGTTTCTAAGATACTTTAGTGATAAATCACAGGACAGCGTTGACATTGAGTTGTGTGTGTCAAAATATATCAGGCATTATTTCAACATAATACACTTCCGATGTTCAAACGGGCAGGCCTTAAAACACATATATTTGACAAAGTTTTGTGAGGACGCAAGTGAAAGTGATCTGGCTTCACGTTGTCAAAGACACTGCCTGTGTGTGCATGTAGCAGCGCATATAAGAACAGCGATTAACTTAACTGTATAAAACATGCAATTACCATAGTAATTCGGAGCATCCAGATTGTATAAACAAAGATAACTGCTCCTGAATCTTTCCGTGTGCCTGCAAACTGCACTTGATGTGACTGACGGGGCGGAGTCACGTGACTAAAACCGAAATAACCGACATGGGAAAATTAGAAGGGGTTCTGTTTTGATTACTTTTCGATTAATCGTCCAGCCCTACGTCGACGCAGAGCATTTTGAAACGAAAACTGATGTGAACAATGTAGACGTAGCCTAAACAATGAAAACAATGTAGACGTAGCGTAAAGCATTTCAAAGTTCTCATCTGAAAAACCAAGCTAATGTTGATTCTTGTTTTATTACGAGCTTTGTCACATTCTCTTTTCGCCAGCAGACTCTCCTGTGTTCAGCATTTTCCCCCGGAAGTTCACGGTTTAGCTACTCCATGTCAAAAAAATTTATTCGTTTTGACAACTAACCTATGCCGCTCCCACACCATGCCTCAAAGTCACCAGAGAAACATTTATCTATTCACGGATATGATGAGACATGCAGGTGGGTGACATATACGCAATTTCCCACGAAATCTATCCCGAAAGGTCTAAAATATGTACATTTTGAACAAAAAAGTGACATATACTACCTTTAAAAATATAATACTACAATATTTATTTATAATTACATTTTGTGGCGAGGTGGACGAGCGAGAGACGTGGGAGCAGCGAGCGAGACTGAGAATGAGCGTCTCGAGCTCCCTCAAGAGAGGATTCTCGCTCACTCCTCCAACGTCTCTCGCTTGTCCATCTCGTGACACTGAAGACTGGAGTAATGATGCCGAAAATTCTGCTTTACCATCATCTGAATAAAATTGTATTTTAAAATGTATTCAAAGAGAAAACATAATATTATATTTCACAATATTATTGATTTACTGTATTTTAATCAAATAAATGCCACTTTGGTGTGCATACAAATCCAACCAACCCCAAACTCTGAAATGGTATACTGTTCATTTTAACTTAATTTTATATATAGGCTATTACATTTTCTAGAACCACACCGAAAACCAGAAAAAAGGTGACAGACAGACTATATATAACACTTTCTAACATTCTCTTTGAGCAACCCACAGATCCCATTATAGCAAAATCATTAATGGTGGATTGTCAGCATCCAATGACTGCGGATATGGAGTGTTTTGATTAGAAAAGCATGAAAAACGACCATTAAAGATCTTTCAAACCATCAAGACTACTCTGGCTTCACATTATGGAATCAAAACCCACTCAGAGACAGAGTACATTCAACCCACACAGATGTCTGCAAATCACAGGGGCAACATGTCATTGGTGACAGTGTCAAGGTGAAAATCAGGAGTATAAATGATGAAAAACATTCATCTCGCTCTCTCTCCACCCCTTTGGCTTTTTTGGCTTGTTTACATAAGTCATGTCAATATGAGATTTCTCAGTGTAGAGATGTCTGGCCTTTAAAGTGATGAACCCAAGTTTGCATTTTTAACTGTTTGCATTTTTAGTCTATCTGTAATTCAATACAGATACACAAATATCCAACTCACGCACACTTAATTGTAATTCTTATTTGAGATTACAAAAATAATACTAGAAAACCTTCCCAAAACAATGACAACTAAATTGTATGTTGTTCTCACCCACCGGGAAAAGCTCACCAGAGCACAGATGAAGATGAAGACGCTGACATGCATCGCATAATTGGCTGATGGTCTGCGAAAATTAAGGTTTAGGCGAAGATGCAGCAACCGCACACGGTGAAACGCCCGCCAACCCGCTCGCACACAAACACATCACAACTCCAGCAAACAAGCACAAGCCATCTCAGAGAATGACAGATTACCAAAAACACACACTGCTGACAGGCAAATGCCGTAAACTCACTCGCATGATGAATAGCGTACACGGTATCAGATTATTGCAATGAGTAATTTAATCAGCTATAGACTCAAAACAAACCACCTACAGTTATTTACACACAGAAGGTGAAAATGAAAAGCATGTGTGATTTCTGGAAGTAAAATAACAGTTATTCCATTTCCCCTTTTTATATCTCACAGTAAGACCAACCAAAGGTTTTATAGGCATTCAGCAAATGCAGTCTTACCCCGACTGTGACATTCTATGGTCAAATAGTTTTGTAAGACCAATGACTGCTAAACGGACCCAAACAACTAATTTTCATAGTTGTGCAAGTTACAGGTCTTGCACACCCAGGACTTTGACATAAATAACAGCATTTGGTCCAATTTGCAGCTTATTCGACATGTTATTCAGTTTTTAGGTGACATTTGGATTCTGAAATTATACAATATTAGACGCAAAAAAAAAATTATAATGGCGTGCCAATCGCTGGAAACAGAAAACACTGGAGGAAAAAAATTGAAAATATGTATAGACTACTTGTCCAAAATTAGCCAAATAATAAAAGACATTGTGGGGAATATATACAAACTTGGGAGCATGAAAACTGTCCAAAATGTCTTGGTATGCTGAAGCATTAAGAGTTCCTTTCACTAGAACTAAGAGGCCAAGCCCAACCCCTGAAAAACAACCCCACACCATAATCCCCCCTCCACCAAACTTTACACTTGGCACAATGCAGTCAGGCAAGCACTGTTCTTGCAACCACCAAATCCAGACTCAGAAGCATGATTCCTCACTCCAGAGAACATGTCTCCACTGCTCTAGAGTCCAGTAGCGGCGTGCTATTCTTCTTTGAGCACCCCACAGATCCCATTATTGTAAAATCATATAGTCATAGTCATTAATGGTGGATTGTCAGCATCCAATGACTGCAAATATGGAGTATTTTCACTAGAAAGGCATGAAAAATTACTATTAAAGATCTTTCAAACTATCAAGACTACTCTGGCTTCACATTAAAGGGTTAGTTCACCCAAAAATGAAAATTCTGTCATTAATGACTCACCCTAATATCGTTCCAAACCCGTAAGACCGCCGTTCATCTCCAGAACACAGTTTAAGATATTTTAGATTTAGTCCGCGAGACTTCTGTCCTTCAATTGAAAGTGAATGCCCACTCTACAGTCCGTGTCCAGAAAGGTAGGAAGTAAGGTATGAAAAACATCATCAAAGTAGTTCATGTGACATCAGTGGGTTAGTTAGACTCTTTTGAAACATCGACAATACATTCTGGTCCAAAAGAACAAAACTACGACTTTATCCAGCATTCTATTCTCTTCCGCTTTGTTTGAATCCGCATTCACAAGTCCACAGTGACGCTGCTGACGTAAGACGCAAAGCGCAAGGCCTCCTCAGACTACATGGACGCCGGACGCACCAGATAACACAGCAGCAGCATCTTACCTCAGCAGCGGATTCAAACAAACGCGAAGAGAATAGAATGCTGGATTAAGTCTTAGTTTTTGTTATTTTTGGACCAAAATGTATTGTCGATGCTTCAAAAGTGTCTAACTGATGTCAAACATGGACTACTTTGATGATGTTTTTCATACCTTTCTTCTTCCCTTTCTGGACACGGACTGTAGAGTGGGCATTCACTTTCAATGGAAGGACAGAAGTCTCTCGGACTAAATCTAAAATATCTTAAACTGTGTTCTGAGATGAACTGAGGTCTTACGGGTTTGGAACGACATTAGGTGAGTCATTAATGACAGAATTTTCATTTTTGGGTGAACTAACCCTTTAAGATAGAGAACATTCAACCCACACACGTCTCCACTGCTTTAGAGTCCAGTGGCGGCGTGCTTTACACCACTGCATCCGACGCTTTGCATTGCACTTGGTGATGTAAGGCTTGGTGCAGCAGCTCGGCCATGGAAACCCATTCCATGAAGCTCTCTACGCACTGTTCTTGAGCTCATCTGAAGACCACATGAAGTTTGGAGGTCTGTAGCTTTTGAAGTCGTCGACTTCTGCGCAATGTGTTCCTCAGCATCCACTGACTCCGCTGTGATTTTACATGGCCTACCACTTTATGGCTGAGTTGCTGTTGTTCCCAATTGACCCTTCGCTAAGCCCCGCCCTCCTTAGTTACTGTTGCTACGCCTGTGAAGCTTTCGCGACTGGCCCGTCTATTACAGTATGTATGCGCCGGTGTCAGACATTCCCAAGGAGATAATTAGTCATTTTTAGCGAACAGGTGAAATATCTGAGAGAGCAAGTCAAAAGGGACTGCAGTATGCATTCGAGGGATATATCCATGGCATAATATGCAACCGATTAGAGAATAATTTCATCAAAATTGAAGCTAAAGCCTATAGGTTCCAGCGCAAGCAGCAGCCGCCTCATACGCTGACCATTCAAATGGGAAACTCACAAATTGAGGAACAGCTGTTCATGCACAGCAGGGTAAACAATCTAATAATTATAAATCAAACAGCTTATCCATAAGACTTGTGGAATAAACACGATACATTAGCCTGACCACTTTGCAATGATAACAATGTTCCCGCTTATATTTTATATTTAGATTCTCCCACACTGCTTGATCCACAACAATCTGATGGGGTATTTTGCACTGTGAAATTGTTTTGCACTGTGAAATTAATGTATTTATTACAGTTTTCCCCAATAAGAATCCTTATTGGGGAAAACTGTAATAAGTTCATTTAATTATTTCACGCAAGTTAATCACAAACGCTAACATGCAGCAGGATTTTTCCATGCGGCAGCATGGATCGATAGATATATAGCTATACTTTTGCGCTACGGTAGGAATATCTGACAAGGTAGGACAAATCGACAAAACAGCGTCATTTCTCCCCTTGGGTTTTAGGTTTGGGGAAGGAAAAAAATTCCACCCCCTGTCCAAATTTATAGGATACCGGGTATCAGATTTGCACAATCCATAAGCACAATGCTTCGGCATGTTCCTCGCTCGAAAGCTTGACAGACCTTCCGCGCCTAGTTACGGTTGCTAAGCCATGATTGGCTTGTGGCGGTTTTAGGGCGTGGCTTAGCGAAGGGTCAATTGCTTCCACTTTGTTACAATATCAATAACAGTTGAGCGCAGAATATTTAGTAGTGAGGAAATTTGATGAAAAGACTTATTGCACAGATGGCTTTATACACCTGTGGCCATGGAAGTGATTGGAATACCTAATTCAGTGATTTGGAGGGGTGTCCCAGTACTTTTGGCAAGTTGTTCCAAACCTGTATGAATGTATTTCTTCTGCTGAACACAAAAGATGATACTTTGAAGAATATGGTTAATCAAACATTGACTTCCATAGTATGTAAAAAAAAAATAATAATAATAATAGTCGATGGGGTCCATCAACGGATACAGAATAAAAAAATGTTGGGTGACCTATCCCTTTAAAAATGAATTTATTTTATATTCAAAACCTTTGACAATGTGCTGAACCGAATGTGTCTTTCTCAGCACGGCCACCCTCAGTGTCAGATAGCCTTTCGTCATTGTTGTTACTCTGCAGTTATGTGAAAAGAGCTGCGACGCTCCAAAATTACAGCTCTGTCCCTCTCATTCGCTTTCTCTGTCAACGCGGCAACATTCAGCGCGCCCGCTTTTTCTAACAGCGGGAAATGCGACCATCTTTTGTTCAAGGCCTTTGTCTTTTCAGAGCATGTTATCAGTGTACGACACTTTTCAGACTCCACAAAATAGGTATTTAATAGGAGCCCTGTCCAAAGACAAGACCTAGGACAATACATTTGAAATTGTGTGCTAAAAATCTGCAATCATTCGGGAGCATTTGTCATGAAAACAAGGGAGACATTTTGTTTACAAAGTCTATTCAAAATAGGATAGTGGATCACTTAAATTAGTGACATTGGTCATTTTGTCATCTTGTGTGACCCTTTTTCCTATGGAATAGTTTACATAAAACGCAGAATCTGCCATTATCTACACCCCCTCATGCCGTTCAAAAACGTAGAATGACTTTTTCTTGACAAGAAAAAAAATAAACACATAAAAAAATAACTTAAAAAAAGATAATATGTACATATAAAGTATTCTGAATCTATACAACTGAGTGAGCAACAGACCAACATTACAGTCGTTGTTCACTAAAACATAAACATTAATAAACAATTTTAATTTCAACATTTACTGATACTTTATTAAAATCTTGTTAACATTAGTTAATGCACTGTGAACTAAAATGAACAAGCCATGAAATAACTAATTCATTTTGAACTAAGATTAACAAATACAATAACAAATGTACTGCTCATGGTTAGCTTGTGTTAGTTAACTAAGGTTAACTAATGAAGGTGTATAAAGGTTTATTTATGTGAAAATATTATTGTATTCATAAAAGATGCATTCAATAGAAATCAAAAATGACACTAAAGATTATTGCAAAAAAATAAACAAATCAAGTAGCACAACTGTTTTCAACATTGATAATAAGAAACATTTCTTGAGCACCAACTCATATTATTAAAATGATTTCTGAAGGATCTTGTGACACTGAAGATCCAGCTTTGTATTCCAAATTGTAATAATATTTCACAATATTTCTGTTTTACTGTAAATGTAGCCTTGATGAGTATAAGAGACTTCTTTCGAAAACAGATTTAAATATAGCTGCAAGCAGCAATTATTGAGCTTCTAGCTATTTAAAGATATAGTTCACCCAAAAATGAAAACAACCCCATAATTCAAAATTAACCTACGGATCCGTGTGGAGTACTTTTATGATGGATGGATGCACTTTTTTGAGCTTTAAAATATCAACACCCATTCACTGCCATTATGAAGCTTGAAAGAACTCCGATTGTATTCGTCTGAAAGAAGAAAGTCATTTACACCTAGGATGGCTTGACGGTGAGTAAATGGGCCAATGTGTAAAAATCAAGCATGTGTTGTATCACGCATGTAACCACTTAGATTATAGATGGAAAAGAAATGTGGCAAATTTACTCAGGAAATATCTGATAGTTTTAAAAGCTTTTTAACAGTTCTATGATACGATCTCTATAAAAGCTTGAATCTTGTTCCGTTCAAGTTATAGCCATTTTAGCAAAAGTGGCCCCGCCCACTTTAGTCATTTTGCCGCCCCTTAGCGACAGTGAATCGAAACAGCTACTTTTTTTTACATAAATATTGGCAATCAGACTCAGACTTGGTTTCGCTCAGGCAAAAACCTAGCACTAGTTTGCAAAAGTAGGTTTTAGAAGAAAAAATAAATGGTGCAAATGAAATTGGATATACGTTTTGTTCGACTTGACCCAAGGATTCCAAAGATATAAGGCACTTGATTCTACGACAAAAGGTCTAGGAGTCAGAGTTGATCACTGTAGCACCCCCTATAGGCCAGTCGGGGTCATACTTTGTCAGTCTCCCCCCAAATTGAGACCTACCATCTGGCCAAGTTTCAAGTCTCTAGACCTTACAGTTTGGTCTGCACGATCAGTTTTACAGCAGAAGAATAATCATAAAAATCCTTACCAATACAATAGGTTTTCAGCACTTCGTGTTTGCACCTCTAAAGAAATCTTACCAACCCCAAACTTGCAAATACTTGGCAAATATGACACCAAACCCCACTGTTTATTGCTTCACAGGAGTTTAAACTTTGACTATGAAGTAGTACAAATTAGATTTAAGTGCAGTGTGAACATTCTGCCAAAACTCTTCTTCTGGGCATGTTCCACAGCAACAATTTACAATTTTGGTTGAACTATTTCTTTAAACAAGTTGTGTTGTACTAGTCACATCACCACAGAGCTGCGACATCTAGTCAATGCAAAACAGTGACTCATTCCAATTTCACAGCGAAGTGCCACCGCACACGGGCGAAAGGACATTCTCTTATCATTCTCGTTCTCTCGGGGATGGTGCAAAATCACACGAGAAAAAAATGTTTCATTTATCAACGAAAGCAATAGGGCCAAGTACAGTCACACTCGTGGGTTGAATGCTATTGTTGGTGTTTACATCTTAAAAAACAAAAGAACAAGTCACCTCTCATATTTTTCTTTTGAACCGCTCGATTTCGCACCGCTCATAACAAAAAAAGTCAAACACAAATCTGCAGGAAGCTTAAGGAAAACTTGCCTGCTTTGATCCATTTTAGGAAGCAAGTTGTCACCTTAGTACCATCTTCACCCCAAAGCATTTATCAAAACTTTATCGAAATGTCAAATGGGCTTCAGAGATTTAAGAAAAACAAATATAGCCCTTTCAGAAAGCAGTTTCTTGTTCCCGATGCTGTAGTTAAGCCACGTTCTGAAACAAAACAGCATCGGTGGCCTAGTTATATCGCTTTGCATTCAGCCCTCAGCTCAAAATTCAATGGTTTCGGGTCTCTGCGGGATAACGTCTCTACGTTAGCTTTAAATGAAAAAAAAAAAGATGTATGCCATAAGTCCCGCGGAAGAAAAACTATCTCTCGCTTCACTGTCAATAGGGTGAATGCCTTTTAAACTTGTATGATAAATCCTGGCTTCTTAAAAATTATGTTTCCCCAACTGAAACACATTCAGTATTCTTCCTATTACAGGCAAACTTTCCCCTGTCACAGGTCCGGCCAGCAGGGCACACTGCGTTCAGAATCAATACATCTTCTTTGTACTCATTGTCTTAAAGTGCTGGATGAGTGACAGATGTTATCCTCGGATGCCGAGCACAGAGGTCTCTCATGCAAGCCGTACAATCGGAACAGCTGCCAGAAGCCCTCTCCATCCCGCTCTAAACAGAGCAAAGGCTGCTGGAAAGGAAGTCTGGCAATAACAACCGAGCCGTCGCAACGTCCTTCGGTTTCAAAAGCAGCCGCTCAGAGGACTCTGCCATTAGCGGCTGACAGGATAAATGCACTGTAAAAGCCGCTGTGCATTCGCTTTGTGTCTCGTAGTAGCAGAAAGAAAAAGAAAACAAAAGGACTGGAGTGTTTTACACTTATATTTAAGCCATATTACAAGCATCATGAGCTTGGCATGTGGACATGTTTCAGGTCCATTTAGATCCAGATGAAGTGCTTTATTTATCAAACGACACTGACATACAGTATATTACATATATAACGCAACAATGCTCAGCGGAAAGAACTGATGTTTTCATTTCTGTTTATATGTTTTTATTTGACAGTTCATCAAAGACACATCACTTTAGGTAGGCCTGTGACCTATAGTTAAACATTTGGGAAATAATAAGGATAATAAGTTTCACTCTGTTTACAGCCCTTTGTGGTTGTTGAAGAAACATTTACAGACAAACAAAGATGGTCATGCAATGGATTCATAAACAGCAGGATTGGGAGGATTACTTTCAAAATGTATTTCATTACAGTTACAAATTACTTCATTAAAAAGTATTCAGTAATGTAATCCAAGCACCACAATATGAAAGTAATCTGATTACTTATGGATTCCTTTAAGGTCGCATATGTAAATAAAAGTCTATCCTCAATAAAGTTTATACACAATATTTAAACAGCCTACACCAGGGGTGTCCAACCCTGGGGCCTACCATGATGGTAGTTTAACAGACTCTGGGTTACAGCATTAGTTTCGATCTGACAAAACTAAACCAATGTATTCAGAAGTCTCTCATGCCTTTCAAACAAAGTAGCCTGCCATAACAGTAACATTTTAAAAGTCAATGGTAAAAATAATATCAATAGCTACCACTTAGTAACAGACATTGTGGTATTGAATGATTACTAAATGATCATTTGCACGGTATGTAAAAGTTAAAAACATGCAGTGCTTAAGAACTTTTGTAATTTACGTGCGATTTCTATTGGAAATGTCCCACTTCCCACAAGCTCATTCATTTGTGTGCATTTTGTTTTGTGATTTCACCAGAAAGAATAGAGTCTCTCTCCGCAACGGCATTAAGTGATAGATTGACCCTCGTCCGTGTGTGAAGACGTGTGTGTGTGCACAAGCCAAAAGAAAACGTAAACCCGCCTACTTTGATTTGATTGGCCATTGCAATCATATTGATATTGACGAGCGCCATTATGCTGCCTTCATGTGTTATCGGAATGATCATAAATACGAGTTTCCTAGTTAAAAATTGGACATGAACACCCTCTTAAGTGAAAATCTTGCATCAATGCTCTTAATATACAATCATTGATGAACATGTTGGATTTTAATGAAGAAAAAAACTATATGAGGGCGGATTTGAACCCGGAACCTTTGACACAGTTTACAAAAACTCTACCATCAAAGCACTAGGGAATTTGAACAGCAACAGCATATCTATGTATTCACTAGTGCAAAGAATCTCTGGAGTAATAATATATTTGACGCAGATATTATGTGCAAATAGTCCCAAAAGGATTATTTCCCAACTGGAATTAGACCTAGAATTTAATTCACTGTTCTGTTTCTTTATACTTTATAAAAATAAAAATAAATGGTCCCCCCCAATGTTCAAGACATGGTTACAGCCTTGTGAGAAACAGATTCAGTGCGTGACTGAGTTGATAAAATGTCTCAGATTCGTACGCCGATTCAGAATCGATTTAAAAGATTTATTCACTCACAAATCGTCCCAAACAGCTGATAGGGAGAAAAAGAGCACGCAACTTTACTGTTGAAATATTGTGAGGGGAAAATGTGTTGCTTCCTTGTCAGCCAAGATCTTATGAGTACAATTTTAATTTTCTTTGTCACAACTTTTAATTGGTGCGTTAAATCGGCGCCCGCCAGGAGATGGCGCTCTAGGAAGTTGCTTTTTTGGGAAGTAACCAAAGATGATACAACCATTGTATTATAGAGTGTCTTTTTATATTTAATTGTACTAATATAAAATAAAAGTGTCAGATAAACTATATTTGAGTATGCATGTAATCTGAGCAGCCTTCAGAAGCTACAACTTCAATAAAAGCTCAAACATCGTGTCATGGCATGAAAGCCAAGACTTTTGCCAAAAGCATGTTACATATAACCTGAACAAAGTCACTCAGTTATTGCTCTGGCGAGGATGAAAGCGCGCTGGTGTTAGACCAAAATGGGGAGAGAGGAAAGTTTCTTAAAGTACAAAGTGTACTACAAAGTGGCCTCACAGAAGGAAAAGTTGAAATATGTTAAATTAAAATGTCCATATATTCCATCACACTTCTTTAGGTGTTATTTCAAGATTAAGGGCAGAATCTCAAGGAGATGTACGATGCCATTTCCTGTCTCTGTTCCTCAGTGCGCCGTGATATTACGGAAAACAAATAGGCTTGGAGAGCAGAAAGGAGGGGAGGGGTGCTGCTTTGTTCGTGCGTATGTGTGAAGAACACATCCCTTCCTCTCCCATGAAGGTTGCAGAGCAACAAGATTAAAGGAGTGTCAGTCAGCACTCCTAAATGCGAGAGTCTTCCTCCAGAAACAAGAGAGGAGAGACATTGCAAAGGACGGATGGAGAGAAGTGTGAGAGAGAAGTGCGGTGAGTGGAGACATTGTGGAGGAGATAGAAGAGTAATTTGGGTGAGATGGACGGAATGATGATATGTGAATAAAAGGGTGACGGACACTAAAGAGACGGAGAGAGCGAGGGATGGGGGAGAGAAATCGCAATTGTGCAGCATTTGACACCTCTGCAGAAAACACCTTGCCAGCCTGTCAATCACAGGGGCTCAGTTGATTGATTTTCTCCTGTTCTCAATCAGGTTCTTAAGAGGGTCCTGCTTCTTTTCTTTCTTTGTCTGCCTGGCAGCTTTTCTTCCCCATCTCTTTACCGCTCAGGCTCTCGGCCGATCCAAAATATCACCTTATCCTTTGGCACGTATCAATCAGAGCCATAAATTGGATATTCGAGGGAAGACTTGGTTAACTATATATATATAAATTCAAAATTTTTCATTGTATTTTAGGGGCTTTTCCCAGCAAATATTGATAGATGGAATTAACTGTGATGAATGAATTCGATTACTATACCATTCATTAAATCAAAATTTTTGACGATGCTCTATCGGATATTGTACCGGGTGGCTTATTGCTTTAATTAAATTTCTGCTATATTAACAAATAATGATTATGATCACAATAAGCAATGCCTCTGCCAATTAATATAGTTCAATAGCTTGTATGTAGTTGCCAAGCAACATAACAGTTAAAGATTATATGCAGTTATATATGTTTTTATGTGTGTCTGTGTGTGTGTGTGTGTGTGTGTGTGTGTGTGTGTGTGTGTGTGTGTGTGTGTGTGTGTGTGTGTGTGTGTGTGTGTGTGTGTGTGTGTGTGTGTGTGTGATTAAACAAATCTGTACATAAAAATGTGTTGTAAAATAAGGTAAATAGGTACCAGTAACACTAGGTAAAAGAACACATTTACAGAACACAGGACAGGACACCTGCAGGTGTGTGTGTGTGTGTGTGTGTGTGTGTGTGTGTGTGTGTGTGTGTGTGTGTGTGTGTGTGTGTGTGTGTGTGTGTGTGTGGGCATGTTTTTGTGAAATATCAGGACACAAATGTGTATAATGACATGGGTATGACATAGGTATTACAAAAAGAGGGTGAAATATGAGGACGTTCCCCATGTCCTCACTTTTCAAAATGCTTATAAATCACACAGGATGAGGTTTTTTTCACAGAATGTAAACTGCGCAGTAGGGGGATAGAAAATACAGTTTATACAGTATAAAATGCATTACGCCTATGGAATGTCCCCACATTTCACAAAAACAAACATGTGTGTGTGTGTGTGTAACCTCTCTCTCCTTCACACACACACACAAACCAACACACAAACTGAAACAGTATCAATACAAAGTCGTTACTCAATTTCCCTCTTTTCTTATAAAAACAATTTTGTCGGTTTTTCATTAAGGTTTCATTTAAGTTCCAATATATTTTATTGTATTGGGCACCAAAATATCTCTCAGAATGCTTCAGACAGTCAACATTTATACGAATTAAAAGAATTAAGTTTCTTTTTATATATCAGGGTGAATCTCAGAAACAACACCAAGAAGCCTCCAGGTCATATTTCACCCCAAACACAAAAGTCCCAGACACATCTATATGGGAATTTACAGTTCTTGCTATACTTTTTCACCTGCATGTTTATGAAATCAAACATACTGTAAGATCTAGCTGTGCCAGCGAATGTTCTCACAATGGAGTACAACATTATTGCTTTGGAAGTAAAAAGAAAAAGAAAAGGATGAAACAAAGAAATCATATACAGATTTTTTTTAAACGCAGTAAACTACTGAAGACAGAAATATAAAAGCTTTGAGGCTGTCGCATAATTTATATTTTTGATTCTAAATTCACACACATTAAAAATGTTTAAATACTCATGTGTCATGGGAATTAAATTATTCAATGTCTTTCAAATTAATAATAACGATGATGTAAAATGAATAATTATTTAAGATTCTGCAATGTTTCTAGGTTACTAAATAATCAAATTAGTTACAGTGAGTGCTATGGTCATGAAACCTACAAAGATATCTTTTTAAATCAACTTTTCAATATTATTTGTAAAGAAAACATTTGTTTTAAATAAAAATAAAGTAAATAAGTGGTCTACAACTTTTGGACCCCACTGTATATATGCTATGCTAATGAAGCTAAATTGAAAACCTGATACACAGAAACCGACAGTAGAGCGAGAGAGAGAGAGAGAGAGATTGAAGATAAGCGTCTCTGGCTCTTCACACAGATCTGTGTTTGCATGATAAATTAAGATATGGAAATTGGTAATATTTCATTTTCCACCTCAGTCCAGTTTCTGAGGAATGTTCGGGACCGGAGGGGATTTGTCATGTGATATAAGGAGGAATCAATGGACGAGGGACTTGAGGACGGTATATTTACTTAACTAGATGAGGACCATCTCAGCCTCCGCACTATCAGATACTGTGTGGGAGAACGAGAGACACAGCCAGTTCATTAAGGAAAGAAAGAGAAAAGAAAAAGAAGAATATATGATATACGCCCCATAGAGGACAGTATGTTGCGATTCTCTCTTTATCTTTCTCTCAGCTTGACGCACTTTCATCCAGGTCCAGCCCATTTAAAACCCCTCGCCTGTCAATCACCTCGTCCAATCATTCAGTCGCCATAGCGAGGGCAGGAATCAATCACCCAGGCGTCCTGTCGGCCGGGATCTCAATCATGCAGTCTGTGAGCATGGCATTTACCAACAGATATTACATACACATATAAAATATATGACACAGATTAGATATGTGATTACAGAGTCGGTCCCACCTCGGCGGGATCAAAGCAGCGAGATCTAATCGAAGGGCCGGGCTGAACATGGCCCGTATTGAGTTAGGAGGAGGGGACATCTGAAGCAGGGAAATGAAAAAGGACCTGGTCTCATTTCCTGTGCGCTACGGCACCCTCAGACTCACCGCAAGGGACCCGAGAGCTTATGCAGACGATACATATCGCTAAACTGGGTGCAATTTTAAAAACAACTATCTCTGGCCTTTTCTTTCATGAAGTCTATAACAAAATATGCGCTCTTTAATAATTGTGACATCCTGGTATTTGTGCGACCCTGAAAATGCGAGAATTGCTCTGAAATTAATCACACCCAACATTAAAGTATTTAACTTGATGTTGTAATACTTTCACATTTAATATCCACAATAATGTAGAAACAACAGTTAAATAAAGACAGTATATATTTCATCTTTTTAATAAGCACTATAAATGAAGGCCAGTATTACTGATACCAATACTGATGTCTCTATTACATGGATTTTTTTTTAAATAAATTTTAGCCATTAATTATAGTCATTTAGTATAATTGAAAGCTAGATTTTAACATTTAATAGGCTTTAAAAAATATAACAACTTTTAATTTAAGTGAGCTTAAAACAATCTTCACATAAACCCATTGTAAAAAATGTCACATTTAGCTCTGCCTTTAATATATCAGGGCTTTTTCCAAACCTGATGCACATTATCCGCATCTGACACACATCCTATTTTCTCATAACTCTTAGCGTTCATTTAAGACTTCATTTAACTCATTTTAGACTACCAGTATACTCAAAAAAATGTTCCCATCATTTTGTCTGTTCAGGTGCAAAATAACTCAAATGCTAAGCTCAATGCGGCGGAACCCTTGCAATAGGTTTAAATGGATAAAATATTTTTTCTGGGGGTAAATTAAAGGTGCTGTACGTAAGTTTTTGACTGTACTAAAGCATAAAAATACCACAGTATTTTTGCAGATATTTAGGAAACATGCTAAGTTCACATACTCGTTTCTCTGAAAAACAATGCTACAGCCAGTTATTCTACTTTAAAATGTACGTTCCGTGTCGATATGTCTGTTTTTTTTTTGGTCTGTGTGATAACACACGTTGCCAATTTACCCAATAGTATTTCAACACCACAGGTTGCCAGTTGGCGGAAAACAGCCATGGAAGCCAACAAACAAACTGGGTCAGAGATCGGAGATTCTACTGGACCTAAAAAGCCTTGCCATCCATCTAAAAATATGAACGGAAGCACATTAAAACTCCTCACCTTCCATCGTCAATTGCGCTCGTTGCATGTCCTCAAACTGGCAACCCGCGTGAGCATCGAGACTGAGGAGGAGGGGGCGGGGCAAACAATATTTTGAATTTGGACTGCAGTACCCATTTCAAGCACTAGCTGTCTTTTTTTTATACAACACCTTTAAGTGCAAGCACTGCAAGTTGCTGTTGTGACTTCACAATCGTGTTGCATTGTGGTCTATGGAGCTGCCTGAAGTGCAAACATGAGTAGACTCGCTCCCTCTGTCAAAATCCAGGAGTCGAGGGTCTGTCCAAAATTACTTCCCTCGTCCACTTGACGAAATTGAACACATTTGAAAATGGTGGCCCCCCAGGGCAAAGTGCTTAGGCTGTAATTAAATAGGCTGCAAATTTCCCTAACTAACCAGATCTTAACCCCAAGGCCTTGGTTATGTTTTACTCTTACTCTACTTTTTAAATCAATCAATACAATAACCTCTCTGAGTCTCTCTGCTAAACCCACCAGGTATGGAGCACCACATCTTCAATTACTCTATGCATAACACATTTTCTGGAAACTATAGCTGTGTTCAAAATAGCCCCCAACACCCTGATTCACTATTCCCTACATTACTCTACTAATATAGTCCACTTAAATAAGTGAATGAAAACGAGTGAGCTAATTCAGACAATCTTCAGAATTCGACGTGACCGTCACAGTGCCTTATGTGTATTCTCTAGCCGTTGAGTCATACACTTGTTATTGCAGTGCATTGTGGGATTGAATGAGTGCACTCGATAACGTCCACTATGGTTTCAGATACCACTGCAAATGATTGTCCCCTTAAATAGTGCTCTATTTAAGGGTATTGGGGTGATTCTGCACACAGCCTGTGAGAGTTTATGTGTTCTCTTGATAAGTTGAAGTTATATCCTGCCTCCAAGTTATAATTATGGTGTATAATTTGGCAATTTAATATTTCTTTAACACTTACAGACAAGGACAGGAAGCCTTTTAGCTCTAGTTCAACCAGATCAAAGGAAGAGCATCAATGTAATTGATGCTTTAAATAGACTCTGATCTAAGATTCTGCTGCTGCTATTTTTCTTGCTTTTTTAAAGGAACACTCCACGGTTTTTAGAAATAGGGCTTATTCAACATCTTTCCTACATTTAGATATGTGGGCAAATGCATTTTTGTCTCAGTGCATGCATTGTTTTAGTTCGGCAGGGTCGCCGCTAGCTTAGCATAATGAATGGAATCCTATGTTGCCAGCTAGCATGTCCTGAGTAAAAGTGATCCAAAAAAAAAAACCCCACTTAAACTTACTGACTTGGGACTATATTATGGTGAAGCACAGGCAAAGCACTGCTACTCAGAGATATCACGCATAACATGAATTCCCACAACTTCCGTCAAAATACCGTGAGAATAGTAGCTGCCTATTTTGGGGATTTCATGTGTTGTGTGATATCTCTGCGCCCAAGTAGCAGTGCTTCGCCTGTGCTTCATCCGTGCTTCACCCTAATATAGTCCCAAATTAATATCTGCCAAGGAAATTCACCTAGCCTTAATCTGCATCGCTATTTGTATTCGTTGTGAATACGCCGGCCACAAGAAGTATTTCGGTGGGGTTTTTTTTCTTTTTCACTTTTACTCGGGACATGCTAGCTGGCAACATTGGATTCCAGTCATTATGCTAAGCTAGCGGGGACCCCGCCAAACTAAAACAATGCATACACTGAGACAAAAATGCATTTGCCCACATATCTAAATGTAGGAAAGAAGTTGAATAAGCCCTATTTATAAAAACGGTGGAGTGTTCCTTTAAGAAAACAACAGTACACAAAATGCAAAGACAATAAACTGTATAGTCAACCTCAAGAATATTTTTTTAAGAGAATCTACTGGAAATGTTAAAGTAATTCCATTAACTGTCATTCTTATCACTTTTACGACCAAGTCATATTTTATGCGAGTTTACCTGATTTTAAACACTTTTGTCAAAAGTAATACTCATTTATTCACATGTAAAACTTGCAAACACTAAAACATTAAATACAGTACAAATGCTACAAACTTTTCAGCCCATGTTTTATTGGTCTTACTTGGTTATAAAAGTTACGTTTGATCAAAACGGGTCAATAAACCAATGAAAATTCAAAAAGAACTTTGTGTTTTCTTCAGGGTAGAGATGCGAGACTGTCCCGTAGTTGCTGAGTAAATGCCACCGAGATGATCTTTTCACAGGATTTATTTTGATGTGCTTTTGCATGGTTCTTCAAGATTACAATGTCTGTTTTTACCCCAAACTCAAAGGTTTTCCCAATGTCATCCCTTCACTATGCCACTGGGAGAAAGTGGCAAAGGAGGGAGAGAGCAAAGGAGAGATTTTCGGAAGTTCGCCACATGCTGCGTGACGCATTCCCCCGGCTCGTGCGGACTGATCCAGCACCAAATCCCAGCTCACGGAGGTGCTGAGCCCTCATGTTGCTCCCTCTCCAACTGTGGAGGGCAGCCGCGCGAAGGCGGCCAGGCCAACGCCGCCTAACTGGGCCTTGGCAAGGTGACTGCCAACCCTGAGGGGAATGAGAGAGAATTTACATAAACAGCTTTGGAGATCATCAGACCTTCCCCTCCTCTATCTCCCGTCCCTCTTTTGCTCTCTCTCTCCCCTGAGGCATGATGCTTTATTATCAAAGGCTTTTATTGCGCCGTGATTTCACCTGTTGTAAATCAATGCAACCTGAGTGCCGGACAAAGGCGTGGAGACGCATATGGCGAAATACAATCGAATAACACACAGACAGTGTTAACTCCTGTTTTCCTCCACTGTAAAACCTGATGAAAGGAAACCGGCATAAATCTCAGCACCGCCGTTCCATTAATCCAAGCTCTCCCACAGGAATCCATCAAGGGCTTTGGCACCAAGAGCCATTACTGCAATAATGCAGTGAGGAGAAGATGAAAAAATAGAATACTCAAAGGCTGCACTGTTAATTTAGTCATTGTTCTTCCAAGACCCTCAATATTGCCGTTCAGGAGAGCACTCAACCTTGAGCCAGGCGAGTTTTGTCTTCCCTGACGTTCCTGGCAGATTATTTATTCATGGTGGCAGATTGGCAAAGGCGTGAAAGTCATGACAGTACACAATCCCAGTGCACTGATACTTTTCTTACTTTTCAAGATCCTTTGGTTTTATTTTAGCACAAGGCACATTGCTCTTGTTTTCACTAGTTGAGTGCTGCAGGGATGACATAATTTTGCAAGCCAATATGGAAGTTAGAATCACCCTGGTTCCCTCTAAAAAAAGCCAATAGGATTTTTCTATTGATTTTTAGGAGGGCAGAAAATGAGCTCCAATGTGCCCCAAAAAAGAGTATGATTCTTACACGTTTGGATAACGATGACAATCTCCATAAATTAACATAACTTTTATTAATTTACTAAATCCAAGCCAGCATTTCATGTTGAGGATTATATGGCCTTGAAGTATAGGCCCCAAATTGGTTTGTCCACGGGTTCCATGTTGGCCCCTTCTTAATTTGCCCCATGGGCACTAAAATGGGTTTGTCCTTCAATTTCATTTCTGCCCATACTGGGGCAAATTCAGATTGGGCCGACATGGAACCCATGGACAAACCCATGTAGGGCCCATATTGGGGCAAATTCAGATAAGGCTGACATGTAACCCATGCAGGGCCCATACGGTGTCAAATTCAGATTGGGCCGAAATGGAACCCATGGACAAACCTATGTAGGGCTCAAACTGGGTCAAATTCAGGTAGGCCCTACATGGGTTTGTCCATGGGTTCCATGTAGGGCCCATATGGGTCAAATTCAGATTGGGCCAACATGGAACACATGGACAAACCTATGTAGGGCCCATATGGGTCAAATTCAGATTGGGCCAACATGGAACCCATGCAGGGCCCATATGGGTCAAATTCAGATTGGGCCAACATGGAACCCATGTAGGGCCCATATGGGTCAAATTCAGATTGGGCCAACATGGAACCCATGGACAAACCTATGTAGGGCCCATATGGGTCAAATTCAGATTGGGCCAACATGGAACCCATGTAGGTTCCATGTTGGCCCAATGTAGAACCCATGTAGGGCCCATATGGGTCAAATTCAGATTGGGCCAACATGGAACCCATGGACAAACCTATGTAGGGCCCATATGGGTCAAATTCAGATTAGGCCAACATGGAACCCATGTAGGGCCCATATGGGTCAAATTCAGATTGGGCCGAAATGGAACCCATGGACAAACCTATGTAGGGCCCATATGGGTCAAATTCAGATTGGGCCAACATGGAACGCATGGACAAACCCATGTAGGGCCCATATGGGTCAAATTCAGATTAGGCCAACATGGAACCCATGTAGGGCCCATATGGGTCAAATTCAGATTGGGCCGAAATGGAACCCATGCAGGGCCCATACGGTGTCAAATTCAGATTGGGCCAACATGGAACCCATGGACAAACCTATGTAGGGCCCATATGGGTCAAATTCAGGTAGGGCCGACATAGAACCCATGGACAAACCCATGTAGGGCCCATATGGGTCAAATTCAGATTGGGTCGACATGGAACCCATGGACAAACACAGGTAGGGCCTGTATCACAAGACCATATAATGCTTACATTGGTTCCACAATGAAATATTGGCTGGGATACAATTGGTAGCAAAAAGCTGGAGTAAGGATATAAACAATGATCTGTCACAATGATCACACTACTTCAGACAACTCTTTCGGTAGTTATTTAAAATCTTCAAGTTGGAAAGTTTTACTCTGCAGGAGTGCCAGTATAAAAACAACAAGGCTGTAAAAGCGGACTAGTAGATGGGACTCCTTCCAGCGGGACTGTTGGTGAATCTACTTTCAATTGTGAGTAGCTTGTAACTTAACAAGCTTCAATTTTAAAGTAGTTAAATCACAGTCTTGATAGCCCTAAAAATTGGCTAACCTAGAAGTTACTAAAAATGTAGCTAACTACATTGCTAGCTATTTGTATACATATCAGAACAATTAGGGTGATTTGGAATATTCAGGTTGGAGTGAACTATTGCTTTAAGTAGCTTTTATGCTTTCAGTTTGTAACTCTCCAACACTAGCTTGCACATGTATGGACAACCAGCACCCTTCGGTATGTAAGTAATTAGCATCTAAATGTGATTTAATTCGGTGCATGGATGCAAATGGCGTCCATTCCATAACCAGCAGGCTCAACATCCCTCAGCTCTGTGGAAGAATAAGGCAGAAAATGGAGGGGAATTGAACCTTTGGTGTCTGCATCTGTCTGAATTAATGTTCCAGCAGTGCTACTGGGCTGCCCACTAGCCAGCCGCATTATCGGAGGGAATATTCAGACGAATAAGCTCCTGCCAGCAGATTTTCCTGAGGTGTACGCCGTACGTTCTGCAATAGTGCGATTCATCAAGGGCACAGAATGCTAGTCAAGGCCCCAGAGGAAGCATTTATACGTTATATGGATTTGTTGGGCGGCACAAAGTTTAAAGCCCTCTGTACTGACCTGATTAGCCCTGGATGGTTGATTTACAGCTTAGCAAAACTAAGACCAGAAAAGCTGCATTTAACAGTGGTTTCCTGTGTTTACAGTTAAGACTGTTTTACATGCTATGCAATAACCACAAGTTTCAAGTTCATTGTCAATGGAACATCATGTACATCTTCTGATACCAAACACTGAAAAATAAATATATATTTTCATCCCTGCAACACAGGATGTATATTTTTATATTTTAAAAAGTTTTTTCTTGGTAGTGCTAACGTTAAACTTATGGTTCACCCAAATGAAAATTCTGTCATCATTTACTCACCCTGAAGTTGTTCCAAACCTGTAGAAATGTCTTTCTTCTGCTGAACACAAAGGAAGTTACGTTCTTTTAAGATTAATGTTACTGCTTAGCTAACTGTTAACGTTACTGGAAGAATGTTTGTTCATAACTTTGAGAGATCCTTGCCAGAATGTTAGCCGAAGCTCTGAGAACATTCCCTGTTATTTATTTGTGGCTAGCTTGTTTTAGCCACTTTTTTTATTAAAACCCACAGATTTGATTAGAAACACCATTTTATGTAGTTAATATGGCTAGTTTTTATTATCTATCACTTTTAACATGGAATACGATTTATAGCCTACAGTAATCACCTCATCTGCATCTAAGTGAAGAAATAGAAGGCATTGTCAGCTAGTTAGCACCTATATGAATCAGTAATGGACATTGTTAGCTAGTTAACATCTATATGAATCAGTAATGGACATTGTTAGCTAGTTAACATCTATATCTGAATCAGTAATGGACATTGTTAGCTAGTTAACATCTATCTGAATCAGTAATGGACACTGTTAGCTAGTTAACATCTATATCTGAATCAGTAATGGACACTGTTAGCTAGTTAACATATATCTGAATCAGTGTTGGACATTGTTAGCTAGTTAGCTATCTATCTGAATAAGTCCTGGACATTGTTATCTAGTTAACATTGATTTGAATCAGTAATGGACATTGTTAGCTAGTTAACATCTATATCTGAATCAGTAATGGACATTGTTAGCTAGTTAACATCTATATCTGAATCAGTAATGGACATTGTTAGCTAGTTAACATCTATATGAATCAGTAATGGACATTGTTAGCTAGTTAACATCTATATGAATCAGTAATGGACATTGTTAGCTAGTTAACATCTATATCTGAATCAGTAATGGACATTGTTAGCTAGTTAACATCTATATCTGAATCAGTAATGGACATTGTTAGCTAGTTAACATCTATATGAATCAGTAATGGACATTGTTAGCTAGTTAACATCTATATGAATCAGTAATGGACACTGTTAGCTAGTTAACATCTATATCTGAATCAGTAATGGACACTGTTAGCTAGTTAACATCTATATGAATCAGTAATGGACATTGTTAGCTAGTTAACATCTATATGAATCAGTTATGGACATTGTTAGCTAGTTAACATCTATATCTGAATCAGTAATGGACACTGTTAGCTAGTTAACATCTATATGAATCAGTAATGGACATTGTTAGCTAGTTAACATCTATATGAATCAGTTATGGACATTGTTAGCTAGTTAACATCTATATCTGAATCAGTAATGGACATTTTTAGCTAGTTAACATCTATATCTGAATCAGTAATGGACGTTGTTAGCTAGTTAACATCTATATGAATCAGTAATGGACATTGTTAGCTAGTTAACATCTATATCTGAATCAGTAATGGACATTGTTAGCTAGTTAACATCTATATCTGAATCAGTAATGGACATTGTTAGCTAGTTAACATCTATCTGAATCAGTAATGGACATTGTTAGCTAGTTAACATCTATATCTGAATCAGTAATGGACATTGTTAGCTAGTTAACATCTATATCTGAATCAGTAATGGACATTGTTAGCTAGTTAACATCTATCTGAATCAGTAATGGACATCATTAGCTAGTTAACATCTGAATCAGTGTTGGACATTATTAGCTAGTTAGCATCTATCTGAATCAGTATTGGACAATCAGTAATGGACATTGTTAGCTAGTTAACATCTAAATGAATCAGTCTTAGGCATTATTAGCTAGTTAACATCTATCTGAATCAGTAATGGACATTGTTAGCTAGTTAACATTGATTTGAATCAGTAATGGACATTGTTATTTAGTTACCATCTATCTGAATAAGTAATGGACATTGTTAGCTAGTTAGCTATCTATCTTAATCAATAGTGGGCACAATGTGAGGAAAATGTGAGGTCAATGGGTTAAAGTTACCAGATGTCTATATTTTCAGGTCCAGCAGTAGCTGAGCAACTGCAATTAAAATGAATGAGAGCGCTAACAGTTAGCTTTCTACAGAGAATACATAAAAGCAGGTGCAGCCATTTTTAACTTGAACGTATGAGGCTTTCGGTGTCAGACCCTTACAGTTATTTTGGCTGTACAAAACAGTACATTATGCTACTTGATTTTGTAAACTGGCATTTGTTGTCATATTTTGATATACTGTTTTTACTCATAAACACCCTTGTCTGTAATGTAAAAAGTTTTAGCGTTTACTGGATTTTGTTGTTATTTAGCAGTTAGTCTCACATAGCCATACGGTCTCTATAGCAGCTTTCATTGGCCAAGGACCGCCCAGAGGAGATGTGACTAACATGCAAAGCAACCAATCAGTTTGTTTAGTTCAGCGTTATGTTTTGTGGTGTGAAAATGTAACACTGATGTCCCTACAGTAACAGACCGGGCTGTAAAAATGATAAAGAATATATGCCACAAACTTCACATAGCCTACTTTGAAAATCCAGCGTTTAGTTGATCCCGATAAGCGCTCATTATGACAGTAAACAGGACTTTGTTTCCTGATGGACCTCTAAAGAACACAACACACATGTCAACCGGACATCCTGTAGAATGCAACCAATCAGATGACGACTTTGAATCTCCTGAAGTGTTTCCAAATTTGTGTGCCATAAGCATAAGAAGTTCAACCAACAGTCCGTGGGCGTCTGAGGCTGAGACTATTTAGCAGCTAATGTAAAGGAAGTCTTGCACATTCATAGGAAATAGTTGACTCTGCTTTGAATAATAAGGTGTATATGGTAGGTACTCAAAAAAAGGTCTAATTATAACTCAGTGGTCATTTTAAGTGTATAAATAAGCCTTGTATGTTCTCTTTATGAAGATTTATGTAAATATGCTATGTGTGTTTGTAGATGTGGGTTACGTGGTTGGGCTCAACTCTGCATAAGATGCTCTCGGAAGACAGACAAGAACAGCAACACAACAGTGACACCCTCAGGAGAGAAATGCTGTAAGAATATAGTCCACATCTCACTCAAAAAACACATGACTGCTAAGAACTCAAGAGGATGCTGGATGACAGCTTTAATCAGGGGCAGAACGCAGGCACTTGGAAATAAAAGTTAAAAGAAAAAGCAAAGTGCAGAAAGGCTCGCTTGGTCTCATTTGCTCGAGCAATTTAGAAATGATCGACAAATTCAATTAAAGCAACAGTTACTGGACGCTGGTTGTGATACTGACCGAACAAGCTAGTAAATTAGCATACGCTCAATGATTCGGGAAAATCAATCAGTGAGGGGGTCGTGGAAGGTAAAGTCACACTGGGTTCTTTTTGTACTATTAATATATACACAATATATACATACATTTATACAAAATAATAATATATTTTAAAGTATATTTCATATATATTTTATTTATTCAAATAAAAATTATATGTGTAATAATAAAAAACATAATAAAAAATAAATATAATTAAATATATATTTAGTGATTTTTATGTGTAATAATAAAAAAAACATGAAATATATATTTAATGATATATACTATACAATTTCCATGATTTATTTATTAATTAATAAATCATGATAAAATCCCATGATTTAAAAATGATATATATATAATGATATATCATATATGATATATATATATATATATATATATATATATATATATATATATATATATATATATATATATATATATATATATATATATATATATAAATTATGATCATTATAATTAAATAAAAATAAATATGATAATCTACAACTTTAATTTAAAATCTGAATTATACAAAAGTATAACATTTTTAAATATATTTTATTTATTAAAATGACAAAAATTCTCTCTCTCTCTCTCTCTCTCTCTCTATCTATCTATCTATATATATATAAAAGGTAGTTATTATATATTTAATTAACATTAAAATTGCATTAAAGAAATTATAATTAAACAAAATGTACAATTAAATTATATATACACACACACAATATGTCCATCATTTCCTAAGATTTTATTTATAATTTAATAGAAATCACAAATGTACAATTCCCTAATATTCCCTGGTTTTCCATGACCGTTGGAATATTTTAATGAAACTGACAGATACGTCAACACTTGTTCGATAAGGCACGGTTAGCACTGGCTAATGTTAAGGTGCCTCATCCCAAAGAAAGTTTCTTTTTTCATTTGCCTCAATCCCTTATTATGCGTGGATGAGCGTGTCCTTGATAAATCCTTAATTTAATTAATGGATAATCAAACCTTAAACAGCCTATTAATGAGCTATTAGGGATATGATTGAGTTTTGTGTTTCTGCGGATGTAGAACAGTGAATCTGGCAGCCAGCCTGGAGCAGCAGCAACAGTTTCAAGAAACATCTTTTTAACTGCTTTCTTAACTTTTTATCACCTGGCTGGGAGAGACTGTTGGTGCCCCACAAAAACCCTTTTTTCTCTCGTTCTCACGCACCTGTCTCATATTGCGGGTGAACGGGGTTGCCCTCTTTATCTCTCCTGCCATCTCTCTGGTTTCTCTAACTGAAAGAGTTGAGGTTGTGACAGCGGGAACCCCACCTGGCAAACAGGAGCATCCACCTGGTGCTGTAGGCCACTCGAACCCTGCTTGGAAAAGGTCTCGCAGACACACACACACACACACACACACATCAAAAAATCTTTTTGGACAAGGTCTGAGCGCAACTGAAACGAATCATGAACAGATGCAGAGATGCAGAGCTGCAGGCATGGTTTGAGCCGAGATAAAGCACTGCCGTCGCTGTGGTCTGCGATCTTCCAAAAGATCGTTTTCATTGCTCTACTATTGCTTAGCAACCAGGCCAAGTCATAGCAACTGCTTTAAGCTGATTTTGCAAATCAAGGAACATAGAGTAAGACAAAGTGTGCAATAAACACTTATCTTCCAGTGCCGGTGTATAAAACATTCATTTGATTACATATTGTTCAAGACCGAAGCATATGGGCGTTTATAGTTTTTACTCACCCTCGTGTTGTTCAATGCAGTTATTTTTCCTGTGAAACACAAAAGAAGTTTTCTTCCATAGAACATTACAAACATAAATTAAAGGGTTAGTTGCTTTGTTTATGCATAAAAACATAATTGACCACTTTATTTACAAACGGATGTGTTAACGAGAGCACCACAATGCGTGCTGTGTTGGCGCGAGAGCAGACGTTGTTGTGTGGCGTGTTGTTGGAGATTAATAATTGTTAATAAAGTGGTCAGTTATGCTTTTGAGCAAACAAAGCACTCAGGTCGGTTCATAAAATTGAGGCTAAACCACTGGAGTTACATGGATTTCTTTAATGATGCATGAGAAAAACTAGTAAAATTACTCTAGCAAGCTAAATCGTTTTTTTAAGGGTACTCCGGTCAGGATTTTTGGAGCCGATCACAAGTAGTATCTGCCGATACCGATCTGTTTGAAGCCTTCTTTTTATCATGTAGAATTATTTATAGGGATGCTCCAGGATTTTTTACAGACATCCACTCAGGGCCGCTTAGGTTACTCTTTTTTTATTTGAGGTGGAGGGGCAATTGTTGCACAAAAACTCACACACAGTACAAGCCCAAAAAAAGTCAGTAAGCAGTCAGTAATAAAATAAGAACAAAAACAATTAACAATCAGCAACACACACAAACACACACACACAAAGAATAAAGATACAAATCAAAGAAACAGTGCTACGTTTTTTTTTTGGTTTTTTTTGTGGCCTAACGTTAGCCTGACTAAGTTAGCCAGACCCACATCAAGATGTTGGGTCTGGAAACTCACCATTGACAGGGCTCAATCTGAGGGGCGGGATAAATGGTTGTCTTTCAAATTCCCAATGCAATTGGATAGCGCCATAACCAACCAGTGTGAAGAAGAAGGTGAAGCCGAGCTAACGTTAGTTGATAGACTTTCGCCATATCCGGTCGGCAAAACTCCGAACACGTCTTTTCTTAAAAATGACTTCAGTGCCGTTCTTTGCTCTTTTCTCAAAGAAAAGCTAACCTCCAAGTCTTCCAGAGTTGCTGCCAAAGCCGATCCAAAAAGACCACTGTTCGTCAGCTTCTTTGTTTACGAGTAGCACGCAACTCTGCCGTGACGTACCGTCATTATGACCACCAACTCTACACACGCTGTGATTGGCCTGACCAGAGTTTGGTTTTTCCACCTCACAGGTCTACCGAGAGTTGCTAGACTTCACTCGCGGCAAAATAAAATGAATCTAGATTTCTAGGCTACCTAACAGTAGTATTGAGGTAAGAAATACTAAAGAAATGTAATAAGGAATCGAATGTAAAATAATATTGGATGGTCTTTCCTGAATATATTAAATACAAATGAATCCTTACAATTAAAGTTACAAAAGTTAGTGATTCAAGAGCACTGAGTCTCATTAAAGCTACACTGTGTGATATTTTCCCCCATCTAGCGGTGAAAAGGTATATGACCATCCAGTGAATATTAGTTTCTGTTCCTCTCAATTCCGATTTTTTCTCTGTGTTCTCTGTTTTAACTCCTACGGTGGCTGATTTAGTCCAAGATTAATATGGCTTCCAGTTCGATCAAGTGATGAGGTTACTTTAGAAAACTATTATAATTTGCAGTTAATTTGTCAGTTAACATGTAGGTTATGACATCTATGTAAAATGAATAATAGTTTTACCTTTTCGTTATTTTTAACCATTTCATTGCTAACATCAGCGATCAGGTTCCCAGACGAATGCAAGCTAATCTTAGTAAAGTAACTTTTATCGGTGCTATCTTTATTCTGTATATTGTTCGACATCACTAGCGTAAGGCAAAGTTTACATTGTAGGCTATATCAGTCTCAAGCAGTCCCCCTCTTCACATTCGACACGGTGCCATCGAGTGTTAAAACGCCAAAGGCGAAGCTTGAATTTACGGGTATGTCCCTCTTTGGCTACTGTACTTTCAAGATGGAGGGGCAACATGCCGACGTGCATTCGAACCCCTCACCCGTATGTATTTTCAATGGCATATTATACACTTACGAGAATACTTTATTACTTGAAAGAAGTATATACATTAATGAGCACATATATTTTTGAAAGAACTAAGTGTTTTTAGCTAAGAATTAACAAAAAAAGTTACACAGTGTAGCTTTAATGTTAATCAAACAACAAAAGACAAAGAAAAAAACGAGACAGCATCAGGATTATTAGCTGCTGTGACTGTCACTTTAAGACGGTGCCGGTGTATTTCATGCCCTACCACTCACAGGTCTTTATGAGATCGGCCTTTATAGAGACCGCCAATCAATCATCCCAAAAAAGCGATTATCGATCGGAGCACCCCTTGTGTTTTTGAACCATAAATATACTACAGTAAATTAACAAAGTGTAGCTAGCAGCTATGGGTCAAAAACACTATAGTATTTACTAATGTAATTTTACTATACTAGGCTATAGTATTTTTCTCTCTCTCAACGTCAAACATGCATTTTCATAAATAAATAAAAACAGGGAAAAGAGCATGGGTATGGAACGATATGAGGATGAGCAAATTATTTTGACAAATAAGGTAAAAGGTAAAAGTTGAATCAAAAAGATTAATTTCTGTGGAAATCAAGCGCATGCTGAGAGTAAAGCCTGAATTATTTTCGTAACCCTGAAACCATCAATAATCATAACAGCTTCTCTGTCGTCTATATATTTTGACAATCATGTTAACTTTTAAAATCAGATAAGCTCTTCGCAGTGTACTGAAAAGGTCTCGATTCAACCCTTATGTCCACCAATTACTTACCATGACAGAGCACACATTAAAAATGCATGGCTGCAGAGACAGAGGACACTTTAAATATGCACACTTTAGCTCTGTTCTAAAACTCAAGTCTAGTCTACTAACTGCATAAACAGCTGCCTTCTAATCTGAATTAACAGCCACAGATCATCCTAAGTGAATGATTTGCAACACTCTACATACAGTAGGTACAAATAGTGTTTTGGACAACAGACATTGACTGATTTCAGTGGAGTTTGATCAAAGTCCCTTTCAGGCAAGTCATTTCACTCAGCGGCCATCTTTGAAACGCCTCTCTGGCAGCTATTTCAGTCAAGTACAACTCCTATCTCTTTGAATGGAGGAAACAAACACTTCTCCAATGCTGTTCACTAAGCTTGCGATTTTCATTTCCTATTTGAAATGGATCACTGCAATTTACACAAACAACTGGACTCCAGGCAGCGAAACGTGGATTTGCAGTTATAATTTTGTCTCAATATGCAGAATTTGGGGGTAAAATTATACCCTATACGCTGAAAAAAAAAAAAGATTTGTACTGCTTGTTCAATTTGCTTAATTAAAATGAGCTAAAGTAACACAATTGCTATACATTTTGTCCCAATTTAATTGGATTGTGTTCAATCCACTTAAATAAGTCAAGAGAATAAGTCAAATCGAACTTAATCTGTTTGTGTTGAGATTACATGAATGATTTGTGTTGCATTAACTGAAACTGGGCGGGGCTAGTTAGATCCCAATATGCTTTGCCTATGGCTAAATCAAGAGAGAGTAAATGTTATTTTATTTGTAAAAGTGTTATTTAATGTATTTTTGAGCAAGATGAGAAAAGGGGAGACTTGATTTGGTTTAATAGTGTTTAATAGTGTTTAATATTAAATAATTTTGGAATTATTAGAACAATACAATTTTCAGTGGGTTAACATTGTGGAGAAGAGTGGAGCATTTGCTTAGGTTGTGGAGTGATACAGCTAAAGTCACACTTGCTTTATTGAATAAGCTTTTAATGCTCAGCATTTAAAATGATAATGTATGCTTTTACCAGCTGAAAGTTTGTCAACTAGCTAGTGCAATAAAATAATTCAGTAGTGTAACATTACAGTATATGAAATTTAAGTGAATGAATGTATGAAATTGAATGCCTGAATCATGTCAGCGAGCCATTTAAAATTCACTTTGAGACTACTTAATTGGTTCGCTTAAAATGTGTTCATTCTATGATGTTGAAGTTACATGAACCAATTATGTTTGTTTAACTTAATTGATTCATGTGGGACCGATGTACACAATTAAATCATGTAAATCTAAAACACTTGTTTTCAGTGTATATATTGTATTTTGACACTCATCAATCAAATATTTACCATCTAATATTCTGCATAATTTGATGTTTTAAAATAAATACAGACAAAACGAAGATGAAGTTTGAAGTTTTAGGGCTGGACGATATGTATATATATACAGGTGCAGGTCATATAATTAGAATATCATCAATAAGTTTATTTATTTTACTATTTCCATTCAAAAAGTGAAACTTGTATATTATATGCATTCATTACACACAGACTGATATATTTCAAATGTTTATTTCTTTTAAATTTGATGATTATAACGGACAACTAAGGAAAATCCCAAATTCAGTATCTCAGAAAATTTGTATATTACTTAAGACCAATACAAAGAAAGGATTTTTAAAAATTTAGAAAAAAGCAAATATTAATGCCTTATTCAGCATGACCTAACTTGTTGTTGGTTAGGTGTGTGAGTGACCCAGTCGTCTAGCCATCACAATTCGGCCCTTGTCAAACTCGCTCAAATCTTTTTTTGCCTTCTGTACAAACAATACATGCAATGTTGCCTTAAAATGTGTTATCTTAGAAGGCACCATCATTTAGATGCTTTTAAATGCTCCCTCAGTAGGCAGTTCACTTTTGGAAAAAAGTGAACATTTGTCCCTTGATGTTTTAGTACAGGTAAACGAACAGTAAAGTGTTTTTTTTTTTGGTTGCTTTAGAAACTTTGGGTCACAGGGTAACAGGGTACAAAGAAAAATAACTTTGAAAGTAAGAGAAATGACGGTGGGGTGGTGAAAATGAGAGGAAACATGCTGGGAAGCAGCAAGAAAATTATTTCACGGTACGTACGGACATTCTCTGAAATGTCAAAATAAACGATCACGAGAAAAAAATAGGAGGGGGGAGTAGATTATTTTCATAGACCAGCATGTTGTGGGCTTTTATTCAAGTTATGAGGTTTGTATGGAGAACAGAAAGAAAGTCCCTGAGCGTTTTGTTCCAGTGAATAAAACGCAGTTAGACAGAACGAGCAATTAATTACTTTTCCAAGTACATCAGAAAAAGTGTTACACCACAGGTCGCCTATTTGAGTTAGAAAATGAAAGCGCCTGAGCAGAGCTAGATGTAAAGTAATAACAATAATAATAATCAATGACATTTGATTCAGACTACAAAATGAATACCCATCATATGTTTTGTTTTCGCAAAGTGCTTAGAATTTAATTTGACTCTATACTCTTTAAAAACATGCTCCTGGTCATATTATGAAGGATTCATCAAAGCAATTTTGTCTTCACACAGAAGTCAGTCACTTTATGGAAGAAAAATGGGTTGTGTACACCACTTCATGCAGATTTTATAGTGTCTTTGGTATTGGTCATCTAATTGCAGCTGAAATAAATATAAAATTGGAGTGTGTATTACAGTAAATAGTTTGCAGATTCTGCAAAGTTTGCAGATTCTGCAAAATGTAGAATTAACACAGAAAACTCAGAGCTGTTAGAAGCATTCATTTACAGCTCAAGGTGGTCCGTTCTGTTCCTGGATCGCATATTTGTGTGACAGCACAACGTTATCGTAATCAAAGCCCTCATCCAGATGGAAAGGAACAACCTCCTCACTTTCATCCTAGAATGACAAAAAAACATTTTACAGGTTAATTAAGAATTGTACAGCGTTTCTGTGAACTGCAACAGAAAAGTGCATCTGCCGAAGCTTGACTGCTCTCAGAGAGAGAGATATGTTGTTGTGTGTACCTGAATCTCAGCAGCACTGGGAGTGTGTGTCCTCTGGTCTGTGAAGGTAGAGGAGATCTCCAGCAGTGTGTGGTGACAGAGCGATGAAGAGGAGACAGCTATCAGATCTTCTTCAATCTCACCCGGTAGTGCACATGTGCCTGACAACACACAACAAGACACTCATGAATCATCAGCATCTTTTACGCAAAGCCGTCCATCAGCAGTCGCTTACAATCAGTGTCTTCTTTTGCAGTGAAAATTCTGTGATTTTTTTCTCACTCTCATGTTGTTTGAAATTCTTTCTTTTTTCACATGGAAAGGAAAAGATGATATTTTGTAGAATGTGTGTGCTGCCGGCGATCACCATATAATGAAAGTGGGGGATGACTGATATTGTCAAGCTCCGGTAAAGAAAAACAATACGACTTACTGTATGTACAATATTCAAGTACTACGATGTACGAGTCCTCTAAAGCCATTTCATTTTTCAAAGAAAAAGAACATTTAGGTCATTATTTGCTAAAAAATCATCTCCTCCCTTTTCTGCAGTGAAATTTACAAGAAAACATAATGAAACATAAAATGAACAAACCCTGAGACTTTTGTGTTGGCGTGAGAATCTTTCACATTAGCGGTTTATTGTGCACGATTTTTTTGTACAAATAATTACTTTTTTTTTAAAAGTATCAGTGCAGGGGAAGATTTTGGCAAATAAATGAAATGTAAATGTTTTTCACATCAACGTTTCTTGTGCAAAAGTAAAAGTAGAAAAACATATTTTAAATATACGCAAAAACGTTCATGTTAGAGGTACTAAATGTAAATGTACTAAAAGTCTGAAATGTACATTTTAAAAAAGCCTCACCGTTGGGGAAGAACTTTATTTTGACAAGATTTTTGGTAAATAAATTAAATGCCGTAAAAATGTTTATTGCACACATCTAGGTTTCATGTGCAAATGTAAATGTAGAAAAATATACACAATATACACACAAATCTGAAATAGATATTTTGAAAAGTCTCATTGAGGGTATATTTTTTTTATTTTGACAAGGAGAGTTTTGGAAAATAAATTCAATGTCATAAAAGAAAACAATTCAAATGTAAATGTAGAAAAACATATTTAAAAAAAATATGCATAAAAACTGTCATGTTAGAGGTATCTTGTGCGCACACACTGTAAAATCCAACAGTGATTTTAACTAACACTCATGAGTTAACTTTATTTAGTTTATTTATAAAATGTACATCCTTTTTGAGAGTGGACATACTATGCCTTGTTTACTCAGAAAACCCAAGTTAAGATTAATTGATTGGTTTGAGTGCCATTTTGTCAAGAAAAAAAACCTCACCATTATGGTGATCAGTGTTCCCTTTGGTTGGGCACTTGGAACATTTATATTATTGTAACACTTTCTATTGATGTAGCGATGCAACAAGAAATCACAGCTATTTGGTTTCAAAGGAAGATAAGTAACAAATAGTTTGCTTTTAAAATTTGACCTAGCTTCTGACTGAATAATTAACTATTATTATACGATTTAGTCAGAAATTAGCTCACCTTTTAAAAGCAATTCCAACTTCCCTTAATGTCCTATAATGATTGTTTACACCTTGTGAAACTTTGAATTGGGTTACCATAATCTCTTTATATTTGTGACAACATCTTGCAATTGATCATACTTGAGTCACTCACAGACTTCCACATTCAGCATCAAAACACAACAATGGTAGCGATACTAAGTCAAGAGTAAATCTAAAGTAAATTATCAAGTGCTCTCTACAGTTCTTTTTACGTTACTAGAACTCTCGTGTAAGTGAACTACAGTATACTAAGCATTTGTCAGCACAACATACTATTTCTACTTCACTTGTTTGTTTGTTTGTTTTTTAAGAGAGAGCAATTGTTTTGCATGCTTTTTTAGTTAGTCTAACAAAATTTTACAGTGAATGAAATTATGAAATATAAAATCTTTGGCGATATTTTTTTTTTTTGTTACGTTTTGGGGAAAAAAAGGCTTTTATAAACAGAAAAGGTTTTTTCAGCAAATGTAAACTACATGTACACAAAACATTCATGTTAGAAGTTTTCGTACATGTGTAGATTTGAAAAGTTTTCTTGTGCGCAAATAAATGTCTGTTCTTCTAAGCAAATGTCTCCTCAGAAGTTTCAAATCTTCAAACATAGCACCAAAACACGTCTCAACCGATGTCAAACATAATTGGTTCACACTCATCTTGTGATTGATTACGGTGTTTGAATGTGATGATTTGAACACAAACACAAATTAGATTTATATTTAGAGCCTTCTGGAAAAGATAACTCAGACATTCAGCAAAACATCCTTTAACGTCCGACAGAAAAAATAAAGTGTTATGAGTTTGGAACAACATCAGGATAAGTACATTTTAAGTGAACTTACACTTTATGTCAAAAAGCAAGGATTCATTTGCTACAACAACATCAGGATGAGGCAATTTTGAGTGAACTTGTACTTTATGTCATAAAGGAAGGATTAAAGTGCTAACAGTCTGTTTTTATGTCCTGCATCTCATTTTAGCAGTAGCTTAGTGAGAAAGACATAAGGCCTGGCAAGAGCTCGACTGATGCTGATGTTAATTAAACAGCTAATTACTGGCACAGTGAAAGTCATAGTTTCAGCTGCTGGGTAAGGACCAGGCATCTGGGGGTATACAGCGTGCATTTCTGCGTGTTTGTTTGAGTGTATACAACACCATGTGTGTGTGTGTTTGTGGACTGCACACCTCTAAAGAAACCCCACGCACCCATGGCTTTCAGAACAAGGTGGTCTAAAAAACAAGGCCATTAACCAGCTCACTAAGGAAACACAGAAAGAAGCTTCACGCAGCTAATGAATCTAAAGGCTGCTGCTGTTATAACACGGCGTGAACATCCCTGACCGGCATGCAGAGGCGTGTTTCATTAAAACCGTAGATACCCTTAGCTCTTTTTTTAAGTCTTGATCCACTTCGACCAGAACCACCTACCCCTCAACGCATTTTAAGATTCATCTGGATGGTCGGCGTGTCACTGAACCCTGAAGTAAAGACTATTATTATTGCTTACCTGTACTGTACGTCTCAGGGTTCACGTTAAGGTTATTAAAGTTGTGAAATATTCACACTTTCCTTGTTTTTTCCCCGTTTTTTTCCACTTAAATTTAGCAGTTTGCTTCAGTTACTTTTATTGGTGAATAAATCGTTTTTGCTGTTACATTCAGCAAAACTCTTGTATGTTGCATTTAGTTACAATAGTAAATATTATAAATTATGCATAATTACATGCAACTAACTGTAAACCAAACACTAAAGTACAGTAGTATTTTTGACGGAATCAATTTGTTTGAGCGAATGATTCAAAGATTCAGTCACTTGTTTTGTTCCTGAATTAAATAATTTTTTGAACAAATCAGTTTGGTTTGGTTGACTGAATGATTGAAATATTTACTCATAAGGACACTCACTTGTTTTGTTACTGAATGAAACTGCATTTTTAAACAAATCAGTTTGGTTGACTGAATGATTCAATGATTCACTCATAGTTTCAATCATTCAATTTTTTGCAAATTCCCATTTTTATTTTGGTTACCAAAATATTTTTTTTAATAATATATATTATATTACATTATTATTTTTTGCATCGTTTTAGTTCAGTTAGCAAATTAGCAGTAATAAAAAGTATTTTTCAGCGACAAAATTAATATATACAGGTCTTTTCTCAAAGTTCATTATTTTCCATAATGTAATGATAAAAATTTAACTTTCATATTTTAGATTCATTGCACACCAACTGAAATATTTCAGGTCTTTTATTGTTTTAATACTGATGATTTTGGCATACATCTCATGAAAACCCCAAATTCATATCTCAAAAATTAGCATATCATAAAAAGGTTCTCTAAACGAGCTATTAACCTAATCATCTGAATCAACTAATTAACTCTAAACACCTGCAAAAGATTCCTAAGGCTTTTAAAAACTCCCAGCCTGGTTCATTACTCAAAACCGCAATCATGGGTAAGACTGCCGACCTGACTGCTGTCCAGAAGGCCATCATTGACACCCTCAAGCGAGAGGGGAAGACACAGAAAGACATTTCTGAACGAATAGGCTGTTCACAGAGTGCTGTATCAAGGCACCTCAGTGGGAAGTCTGTGGGAAGGAAAAAGTGTGGCAAAAACGCTGCACAACGAGAAGAGGTGACCAGACCATGAGGAAGATTGTGGAGAAGGACCGATTCCAGACCTTGGGGGACCTGCGGAAGCAGTGGACTGAGTCTGGAGTAGAAACATCCAGAGCCACCGTGCACAGGCGTGTGCAGGAAATGGGCTACAGGTGCCGCATTCCCCAGGTCAAGCCACTTTTGAACCAGAAACAGCGGCAGAAGCGCCTGACCTGGGCTACAGAGAAGCAGCACTGGACTGTCGCTCAAATTTTGCATGTCATTCGGAAATCAAGGTGCCAGAGTCTGGAGGGAAGACTGGGGAGAAGGAAATGCCAAAATGCCTGAAGTCCAGTGTCAAGTACCCACAGTCAGTGATGGTCTGGGGTGCCATGTCAGCTGCTGGTGTTGGTCCACTGTGTTTTATCAAGGGCAGGGTCAATGCAGCTAGCTATCAGGAGATTTTGGAGCACTTCATGCTTCCATCTGCTGAAAAGCTTTATGGAGATGAAGATTTCGTTTTTCAGCATGACCTGGCACCTGCTCACATTTACATTTTACATTTAGGCATTTAGCAGACGCTTTTATCCAAAGCGACTTACAACATAGGAGTACAGGAAGCGATCGGTCATGAATAGGCGCAAAACGCAAAAAGTGCCTTAAATACCAAGTTTTGGATATTACATAGAATAAACTTAAGCTAGAATAAGGAAGGAATAAAAGAGAAGAGTTGTTTTTTTTTTTTGTTTTTTTTTATGATAAGTGTTCACGGAAGAGATGAGTTTTTAGCTGTCTTTTGAATGATGACAGTGATTCTGCCATCCGGATGGAGGTAGGAAGATTGTTCCACCAGCCAGGAACGGTGAATGAAAAAGTTCTGGAGAGGGATTTCATGCCTCTCTGTGATGGTACCATAAGCCTACGCTCCTTACCTGAGCGAAGGCTTCTGGTAGGGGTGTAGACTCGTAGGAGCGAGTCGAAATATGCTGGTGCCGAGCCTGTGGTGGATCCATAACATTGCCAAAACCACTGGTAAATGGTTTACTGACCATGGTATTACTGTGCTCAATTGGCCTGCCAACTCTCCTGACCTGAACCCCATAGAGAATCTGTGGGATATTGTGAAGAGAAAGTTGAGAGCCGCAAGACCCAACACTCTGGATGAGCTTAAGGCTGCTATCGAAGCATCCTGGGCCTCCATAACACCTCAGCAGTGCCACAGGCTGATTGCCTCCATGCCACGCCGCATTGAAGCAGTCATTTCTGCAAAAGGATTCCCCACCAAGTATTGAGTGCATAACTGAACATAATTATTTGAAGGTTGACTTTTTTTGTATTAAAAACACTTTTCTTTTATTGGTCGGATGAAATATGCTAATTTTTTGAGAAATGAATTTTGGGTTTTCATGAGCTGTATGCCAAAATCATCAGTATTAAAACAATAAAAGACCTGAAATATTTCAGTTGGTGTGCAATGAATCTAAAATATATGAAAGTTTATTTTTTTTCATTACATTATGGAAAATAAAGTACTTTTGTCACAACATGCTAATTTTTTTAGAAGGACCTGTATTTTTAATTTAAATTAAAAAAATTTTGACCTTACATTAAAATTTTTACTAGACTAAATGCCCATTTTAGAAAGTCTAAATACCCACTAAAACCAACGGTACAGCGACCTGCCATCTTCCAGCAAAGGATTTTTTTTCCCCAAAGCCCAGCAAGCAGGGCCATGATTATTCATGCTAATTAGGGTGAAGTTCAGCATGCATCTTTTTGTTATTCAGTGGACATGACTCTCATTATAAACACACCACCTAATGACTTTTACATACACCCTTTCCTCACAGTTAACACTTCTGATCACTTCTGAGATAAACTCAACAAAAAACACAGAAGCCCTGCTCTGAAATGTTAACCTCTCCAATCAAAAGAGGCTTTCTTTCCTCCAACTATTTTATTTATTTTTGTATTAAACTGGTCATTGGAGTTTAAATGAGCCTCTCTGGCACTGCAGAAAAGAGCGACTCATTACAAGCCTGCACAGCGAGCATTAAGCCTCGCCAAGCGAGCGCTTGCCCCCGGCTCTAATGATGAGGGAGCGGTTTAGAATTTGCATGCATTGAATATGTGTAATAAATGGTAATATATTTAAATCAAGCTGTATGACAGCTCTAATTACAAAAAACAGCGTGCACATGATATCCACTAAACCCTATTAAAGGTAAGGTGAGCACATGCAATCCTTACATATGTACATGAAAAGAATATTTATGAGAGCATGCTGCGCTTAAAATACAACTATACAGGTGATGCCAACACGTCAATGTGTATTATGTGAATTTTATGTGAATTTGTGATAGATCCAATTGCACTTGAAGCTGTTGTGAAATATGAAAAAGATGACAGGAATTCTCAACTATGTGCTTTACATAAGAAAGAAATGTGTAAAAATGTAAATAAAGATATGCATCTAGGCCACTGTAATAGCTAGCTAAACTAAACTGACTCTCTGTAAAGTGACATGTATTTAAATGTATGTTTTCAAGAAATAAACACCTGTAGCATTAACATTTTCCTCTTCGTCCTCCGAATCTCCCAGATAATTATCAAACTGCCAAGGAAAGAAAGAAGACAAAACAGCAATGAAATATACTTTTCTACAAACAGTAAGACAATTTAGAATTGATTAGAATTAGCTCCACACAAAACATCTTTCACAGCTAATTTAAATAAAGTTTGATGTTAGCATATTGCTAAGCTAACAACACATTGCTCTAATAAGCATAAAAATATAGACCTAGCACACACATATAAGGTAAAATACATTTTTTTTATTAAACTGAAGTTTTGGCTCAAGATCATTTCCAATCAAGTTTGATATTAGCTTGTTGCTAAGTTATGACAACAGTTCAGATTCATATGTTAATGATCTTAAAAAGTACTATAATGTTTTATGTAAAATAGTCCTTTTATATTAGAATGAAGTATTGATTCAACTGATTCCAACAAGTTTAATGTTAACATTAGCTTAGCATACTCTATTCATCTTAAAAATGCATTGCACAGGCAAATATTATGTAAAAGTCCTTTTAATTCTATTGAATTCTTGACTCTATTTCCAACACTTTAACATTAGCATTAGCTTAGCATAAGCTAATTAGCATAGCATAACATGAAAATGCATAGCACTCAAATAAATAAGTCCAACAGAGTATAATGTTATCGTTAGCTTACAAATGGATAAAAATGCCATTTTTTATTAGACTGAAGTCTTGACTCCAACAGTTTAAAGTTAGCATTAGCATACTCTGAGGTTTAAATGCGTAAATCAAATGTTAAAGGGGTACTTCAGCGCTGGGAAGATGAATCTGTATTTAAACATTTATGTGGTAGAAATGTGAAATTATTTTTGAATTTGGTGCCTTCTAGACTGAGAAAACAGAAAATGTATATTTTTGTCACATGGGGATAAAAGACAACAACTCCCAGAATACACTTGCTTCGCTGCCCGAGGCCACTCTATGCACGGCTACTGGTGTACTGGATCACTTGCCCACCGCGTTCATTTTCATAAAATCAGTTCAGTTACAGACACTATTAAAAACTGAACGTGTCTGTTCTATATAATGTGAGTGAGCCGATTGAGTGTCACGGCACAAACGCAGCAGAAATCAGATTACATTCATCACTATAGCTGAGGTAATCGCGAGATTCGCGGCTGCAGTTGCATTCACAGCGCATGTTCAGTCTGGCGCATTTTCAGTTCATGTGTTTGGAAGCTTAACTTTCATAGGAAGTTCATTTGAAAAGTTGAACCACTCACTTTGCTCTCATCCGCTCTGTTCCGTTTACATGAATCTCCGCAGCTCCCTGAGCCGAGTGCTGTGAGTGCGATGTTGAAAACATGTGGAAACAGCGCCCACTGCTGGCTGTAGTTTCTAGCCTCTGGCCAAAAACTCCTCCGATGACGCAAAATTATGATTTTGGCGTCATCTGAGGATTTTTTCCAGAAATAAAATAAATAATTATTTAGTCTCAGGGTCATATGAGGGGGCAAGTACGATAATTTGAATATACTCCAGGGTTTCTACTGATACAAAGCTTAATGCTAATCGCTGAAGTAACCCTTTAAGCAAACTTTAAATTTTTTATTAGATTCAAGTTTTGACTCAATTTATTTCAATAAGTTAGTGTTAGTGGTATCTTATCATAGTCGAATGAGCTTATACACACAAACATTAAGTAAAATGACTGTTTAGCTCTGAATGAAATAACAGCCTATTTATAGGAATCTTGCATGCATTTTCACTGAACGCATCATATTGAATTCTTGGATTGCATTTTCTGTGGAAGATATATGCAGTGCTATACACCGATCAGGCATACCATTATGACCACCTTCCTAATATTATGTTGGTCCCCCTTTTACTGCCAAAACAGCCCTGACCCATCGAGGCATGGACTCCACTAGACCCCTGAAGGTGTGCTGTGGTATCTGGCACCAAGATGTTAGCAGCAGATCCTTTAAGTCCTGTAAGTTGCGAGCTGTGGCCTGACTTGTTTGTTCAGCACATCTCACAGATGCTCGATTGGATCGAGATCTGGGGAATTTGGAGGCCAAGTCAACACCTCAAACTCGTTGTGCTCCTCAAACCATTCCTGAACCATTTTTGCTTTGTGACAGAGTGCATTATCCTGCTGAAAGAGCCACAGCCACCAGGGAACACTGTTTCCATGAAAGGGTGTACATGGTCTGCAACAATGCTTAGGTAGGCTGTAAGTGTCAAGTAACTTCCACACGAATGGCAGGACACAAGGTTTCCCAGCAGAACATTGCCCAAAGCATCACACTGCCTCCGCCGGCTTGCCTAGTACCCATAATGCATCCTGGTGCCATGTGTTCCCCAGGTAAGCCACGCAAAGTGATTCATCAGACAAGGCCTCCTTCTTCCATTGCTCCGTGGTCCCGTTCTGATGCTCACATGCCCACTGTTGACACTTTCGGCGGTGGACAGGGGTCAGGATGGGCACCTTGACTGGTCTGCAGCCCCATACACAACAAACTGCGATGCACTGTGTATTCTGAACCCTTTCTATCAGAACCAGCATTAACTTATTGAGCAATTTGAGCTACTGTAGCTCGTCTGTTTGATCGGACCACGCAGGCCAGCCTTCGACCTCAAGGTGCATCAATGAGCCTTGGCCGCCCATGACCCTGTCGCCGGTTCACCACTGTTCCTTCCTTGGAGCACTTTTGATACTGAATCCTGACCACTGCAGACCAGGAACACCCCACAAGAGCTGCAGTTTTGGAGATGCTCTGACCCAGTCGTCTAGCCATCACAATTTGGCCCTTGTCAAACTCGCTCAAATCCTTACGCTTGCCCATTTTTTTTCGGCATCTAACTCATAAACTCTTCAAATGTTCACTTGCTGCCCTATATATCCCACCCACTAACAGGTTGTTCTTTGTATTTGTTGGTTTTGTTTTTCCTTGTTTTATAGGTGGCAGCGGAGATGCAGAACACCTGATTAAAATTAGGAGGTGGAGATATATGTGAGACATCCTCTCCTGTTGGCCTCTTGTTTCCTTATGTAACCGATGGCAAGAAATTATAACACTCGGTCCGACTACGCCACCGGGCTGTAATACCCACGGATATAACTAAACAGCAACACAAGTTCTCTCTCGCTATTAAATGAAGAACACAGACGTGACCTCAAGTACAACACTTTTATTAACATTTAGTACTAAAATGTAGGAATAGGTAGGATATTCAAATCACAAGTTAAGATGTCTAATTGTTAAATAAAATATTAAAATCAGGACCTCAATCCGGATATATGGTCAACCAAGCCTGCGGAAGAACAGAGGAGAAATCACTAGGCCAAGGACCCACAGTTTAAACAGCACTTAAACAACGATTTTAGTTAAGTCAACACATTAAAAAGGTGGTAGTGAATACTGCAAATACTTTACACGCTCAATACCCATGCAGTGTTTATAAACCTCATGCAGTGGAGAAAAGACTCAGAAGACCTCAAGAGGAAACTCCCACACAGGCTGGTTCCTAAAAGAATTGAAAGATGGGTTAAATTCCCTTTGGCACATACAAGTAAACCCCTAGCGGTTGATACAAACAAAACTTAAATAACAAAACAGAATAATGACAAAAGAAATAATTTAGAACCACACAACTCATAATAATCAACTTAAACCTTATGAAAACAAGTAAATAAGGCATAAGCAAAACAGCAGGGCCTAGACATCAAAGGTCCATATGTACAGAACTCCACAGAGTAAGATCTGCCGTAATCCAAGTGTGAACGAGAACGTGGCGCGATAGCTCAAACTAACGACGCTGCGTGATACGATTTGTTGATGACACTGCAAACACGGCATGCCCGACTTGCATGTGATCATATAACACCCACGCGCTCACAATCTTGCGCCGAGGGGTTCTCTCGCTATGGCGCTTCAGGGTCACAACACCGAAGGGGACAGGGAAGAAATCAAACGTCCGGCAGTCGCGCCACCTGCTGCCCTCCGTGGCATTTATAGGACAACATAAACATATGCCCCACCCCGTACACCATCCTAATCATCCACTTGGTTACACTTAGGAAAAGATCTATCGTTTGTCTGCATTTTGGGACTGTTCCGATGGCATAAACTTTCTTATTGCATTTTGTGAAACCCCTAGAATCAATCTTATACATTATATCTATCTTTTGTTTTGAATTCCCTTTATTGTTGCGGCCACAAGTGGGCTGTAACACAGGTACAGTGATGAAGAGATTATCAGTGTTATTCACTTAACTTGTCATAATGTTATGCCTGATCAGTGTATACAAAACAAGCTACTTTATGGGGGTTTTTTCAACCTTAAAATACTGTCTCTGTAAGTAGTTTATTAGATTTTGAGTGTCCCGACAGTTTACCTTCACAGGTCTGTCAGGAGCAGAGCTTGATGGGCCGCCCAGTCTTCCTGCAACACAACCACTATCCAACAGCACCTATACAAACACACAAACTCGTAAACTCACTATCTCATTTCATTTAACCATACTCTGAAATGACAGCAGCTATGTGAATCAGTGTGATTACAATCAAAACAACATTATAATCAATACAGCTGTTTTTCTCTCCGGGTGGCGGGGAGCTGAATAATGCAGAGGCTTTTTTTTAGCATTGACTGGCCTGGGATGTTGGCTGATGTGCTTTGCGTTATTGACAGTAACTGGTGCTGTGGCTCGCCAGAGCCCCACTGAGATCTATACGCAAGCCAGGCGGGAGTCATAAGCACTGTTCACACACACACAGGCACAGGCACAGGCACAGATAAGCAAAATACACAACGCAATGAAGCCATTCAATACGCGGAGAGGAGAATTCCAAAAGTCTTGAGGAAGAAATACACCAAAAAGAGGGAAAATAAAGAAAAATGGCCCATCTTTTTAGTGCTTTAAGTGGTACTTGACCACAGCTAGAACTCTAACTTGGTTGCTAAGAGGTTCTAAGCTATTTTCAGTGTGTTACAGTGGGCGCATTGCTAGGTGGTTGCATTCTCAAGAAAGCCAGATCGTTGCTATAATAAGTTCTGAGTGAAATTAAATGTTGCTAGGTAGTTGCAGAGCCAGAGCATTGCTATTGCTAAGAGCTTCTGAGTGGATTTAAACATTTATATGTGGTGGTTATGGTTGATATGTCTAGGCCATTGCATTCTGATAAAAATATGAATGGTGCTTAACCAAACAAAAAAAAGGGTGGTTGATTAGATTTCACTTTTTTAACTTTAGTTAGTGTGTAATGTTGCTGTTTGAGCATAAACAACATCTGAAAAGTTATAACGCTCAAAGCAAAGGGAGATATTTTCTTTTAAAGAATTTTTTTTAAGGACTACAACAAACGGCTGGTAGGGACTACAATGCTTTTATTCACGGGTTAGTGACATCACCAACCTTAAAATTAATATTAACCCTGCCCCCAGAAAAGGGGGCAAAGGGGGTGAGACCAAGTTGAGTGTGTGTGTGTGCGTGTGTGTGTACGTGCGTGTGTGTGTGCGTGTGTGTGTGCATGCGTGTGTGTGTGTGTGTGTGTTTGCCCATAAAACATGAAAACCCAACATGTGCGTGCGTGTGTATACGTGTGTGTGTGTGTGTGTGTACGTGTGTGTGTTTTTGCTAATGAGAGCAGGTGCTAATGCAGAAGACTTTTTTAAATCTTTGATTGAAGGGAAGAAGAGGTCTGCCTGAACCTCTCCCAGTAAAGACTGATGGTTTGAGCGCTTTGAATCTATAAGGCGATGACCTCTTCCTGATCAGCAGTCGCTGAGCAGCGATTCGCCTGTCCCATCCTTCGGTTTACGCTCTCCTCCATCTCTGTCACTCCATCCTCTCTTTGTCGCTCTCGGCCGCTGTCCATCTCTCTGTGGGACGATTCTCCACGCCCTCTAGGAGCAGTCAAACGCGGATCCCTCACGTTCTCTGCAATGGGATACGACAGTGAAGACTACAGGCGAAGGATTTACGGGCATATCAGAGGAAAGAAGATGTATGTGGCACTCAGCATGCTCACCTGCGGTCAGGTACGTGAAGGTGGACAGGAACTGCTCGTACGTTTGCTCCGGGGAGTTGCAGAACTGCTCCAGAGCTTCAGTCATGGCTTGATCATGGTTATCCACAACTGAACCATTAACTAAACCTGGCATCCTGTCAAATCTATCCACACTGAGAAAGAAACAGAGAAAGAGATGTTAAGAGAGATATGTGTGTACACCATGCAAACCTTGAGGATAACCAGAGAGCCTTGAAAAAGAAGTATTGGTATGAAAAATAAAAAAATAAAAATGATGAAGGGATCCTGCTAGGCTGCACTTCTTTACAGGTCACTTATCATCGGCGATATGCATTATAGCTGCATTAGCCCTGATTGGAATGAAATTATCATTTTGAAGTTCAGCTTAATTACAATCAATGACGGCTGGAAAGGGGGGCGGGCAGTGATTGCCGTGACATTAAAATATAATAAAGAATGGCGTGATGATCGTCAGAAACTCCGAGCTGTCGCCATGTCATTCATCACGAACACGCCCCAGGGAGAGCCTTCTTCAGGTGGCACAACATTAGCAGGGACAGAAACAGGTGCTACACTAGAGTCTAATTACTCTTCTCTATCAATAATACAGCACAAATCCTTGCAGGGCTTCAGGCGTCAGCTGTACTGCTGGCACACCTTCCTTCTCTCTTGGAATATGTCCATACTATTTCTGAAATGTACAGTATGCACATTTTCAGCACGTATTGAATACCAAGATTTGCCAAAAAGTGCAGCATAGGATTTCCTGTAAACCACAATGTACTGCATTTGACTTGATCTTCCATTGAATTAATATCAGCTTCATTTTAGATTCACTTCATTTTCTATAATTATCATTTTACATAACTGCAGGTGAAAATGTGTATCATTGCAAGCATACCGTTGCACATACAGAAGTGGCGTCATTTGACTTTCTACTCAAGTACATTTTTCCAGTATGTACTTTATCTGGTTGTTGTTGTTGTTTTTTGAAAACCTTTACTTCATTACATTCCAAAGCATAATGTTGTACTTTTTACTGCACTACATTTCATAAATAAACGTTTTTTTACCTTTAATACTTAATTACATTATTTAAAAATTACTTTCTTACTTGTAGTCAAGTAAAACTTTGAACTACTTTTACTTGAGTAAAAGTAATAAAGTACTACATTTTAATCTAATTAAGTATTCAATTGTGTTCAATATGAAATGTAGCGCAGTAAAAAGTACAATATTATGTTTTGGAATGTTGTGAAGTGAAATTTTTCCAAAGAAAAACAAATGTACTTAAGCAGAGTACAAATACTTGACTGCTGTCTGCCTCTGAGAATAACACAATGTTGCTTTTGTTAACTAAAACTAAATTATGTTAAATGAAATAAAGCTGAAATAAAATATAAATATTCAACAAAAAAAGAAAGGTTGCCTCCACAACTAACTGTAATAACACAAGTTGAAGATCTTAGATTTAAGTACTAAAACTTAAACTTATTATTATTTAAAAAAAAAAACTAATAAACAAAAGCAAAAAAAAATTAAATTAAAACAAGCTAATTCAAAATATTAATAAAAACTATAATAGTATACAAATAATACCAAAATCACACTGGTATTTACTGCAAGACTGTATAAGAACTGCATGTGGGGAATGAAAATGTTAGTTGGAAGCAAAATGCCTCATTTAACACAAATTCTTGACACAAAAAAAATGCACATGGGCTTCTGGGAAGACTTTTAGAGATGACTCAAATGGTTCTGAACTAGTTTAAAGTCAGTATGAAAAGATTTACATGAAAATGTATAACCCATTTACATAAGTAGATGCATTTCAAGTAAAACAGAATAAAAACTCACACATTTATTAGGGATTGATTAGATAATAAAGTAACTATTCTACACAAGTTTGTTAAGTACAAGAAACTATTATCTAAAAAAATTGTTACAAATCTGTCATCATTTACTTGACCATCAAGTTGTTCCAAACCTGTACTAGTATCTTTGTTCTGTTGAACACAAAAGAAGATATTATGAAGAATGTTTGTAACAGTTGCTGGTGCCCATTGACTATGTTTTGTTTTGTTTTCTCCCATAAGGTGTTCCTTAACTGTTTGGCTACCAACACTCAAAATATCTTCTTTTGTGTTCAACAGAAGAAAGTCATACAGTTCTAGAACAACTTGTGGGTGAGTAAATTAAAGAATTTTTGAAAAATGACTATCCCTTTAACTTAAAACCAATAGTATGGCCTATATGGCCTATGTGGCATAAGCAAAAATGGAAGTCCGTCCCCTGCAAACATGCTCCTGCGGGGGCCTATGGGGGGCCTTTGCTGGCTTTTTGCGTGAACTTTGGGCTAGGGTCATCCCACACCAAACCTAAACAGGCCCAGTGCAGGCTTGCCCAGGCAAGTCACTCAAGCGGACTGCCCACATTAAGCCCAGTGTGGGCCAGCCCGTTCGGGCCCCGAACAATTTTTGTACCTTTGGTCCCATGCAGGTTGTGTAGGCAAGACACTTTGTTGTTTTTTTTAACTGCACAGAATAAAAGAAAAACTATAACAAAAAACGTTTTCTTTCAAACATTGTGCCAGGAACGTGTACTAAGTAGCTAGGCCTATTAAGTAAGTTTTAATTATGTATACTTTAACGATTTTAACATATTCCTTAAAATTACAAGAAAGATACGATACCCCATAGTAATCAATAAGGTAGTCTGAAATCTTCACTCATTATAATGCAAGCAGTTGTGTTGTGTTTGCGTTTCAGTCTCCCTTTCGTCTCTGTGACAGAGCTGGCAAACAATAGCATTTATTTGCCTACACCGTATGCAAATCCGCTGCAGGACTCAACAGGTTTATTTTACAGCGTCTGTAAGTGTGAACATCGGCATGTAAGTGCACTTGAGCGGGAGAATAAAGCTCTCCTATGTGCTCGGAGACGCCGGAGGAATTCTTTTTGTGTGTGTTGCACCTCAGGGGAGTCGCTCAGCCTCCTCTTCATGGCCCTGCTCTTCAGACACAGGTGCTCTGCTGTTTGTGTTTTTCACTGTTCTTCCAGGCACTAGTGGTTACGGGTCTTTGTTTTGCGCTCGCGACACACACACACACACACACACACACACACACATCTCGGCCTCCAAAACAAACACGCAACGCAGAAACTGCACGAGGGCTCGCGCAAACGCGCACAGCCCCCTGAAACACAAAAACATTATGCTAATAAGACCGGCACAGCTGTTCCCTTCTTCTCCCTCTCTCTCTCTTTCTTTCTTTCTTTCTTTCTTTCAAAACCAGTCGCCTAATTTCTCTCGTTCCTTTAAAGGGTCATGAAACCCCTCTTTCAGCTCAAATCCACCTCGTAATCTTTTTGAAAAATGCTACTTAAATGGGCGTGGATGCCCGTGAGAAGAGGAGGGGGTGGGTGTGGTAGAGCGAGGCAGGGGGGAGAAAGAGGGGGCGAGCAACTGTCATCTGTCAGTGCAGTGGCCCATGCCAAATCTCAACAAAAATATGGGGTTAAACGTAACGAAATGCAAAATTAAAGTCCAATATAATACACTGACAACCATCTGTTTGACCTTTAAAAGTAACCAAATCCCTTGCTACATATATTAGATTAATCGGAATTGTTTAAAATATAGAAATGCACATATACATTTATTATTGTCATTATAAATATATAATTATGTTTGTATATATACACAGTATAAATGCATATTTTTAAAAATAAAAAAAAATTGCGGAAAAAAAAACCAACCGTTTCGTACATATAGCAGAGATCTAACTTACGCGCGTCCCTTAACACCCATAGTAAAGATGGACAGCGACAGTGAAGTTTACAGTGATAGCAGTACACAGGGCTCTGCTGAGGTGGAGGACTTTTTTTGGAGACTAGCCCTGGCAGCATCGCGGGGAAAGCCATGCAACACACCCGAACATTTACACCAGGGAAACAAACACTTACGACCCATGATCATAAACTCCTCTCATCTACTCCGTGAACACGCAGACTGTCACTTCTGTCATTGGAAAGAACCACGTGCTGTCATGAATAATTAAGAGACGGTGTCTTCTCATAGGATAAGAAAACTCAGTCTCATTAATAATAATGAGACAACGATGCGTCACGTAGCACTATAGTCGCTGCTACGTCACAAGCTGTGACGTGGACGCAATGTAGTTTTTAAACCCGGAAGACGAAAATAGGTGAAAAACATAAAAATTTACCCGTTTCACCTTTTAATTAAATCTAACAGATGCTAACATTATGTTCAATGATGTTCAACACACATACCTCTGTTAAAATCTCAAAAAAATTGCTGTAGGGTTTCATGACCCTTTAAAGAGCCGCCAAGCAGAAACAGTTAATGCAAATATAAGCCTGCGGGAAATAAGGAGTATTTTTACAAATCCGAGCTACCCCTCCTGCCAAAATGTGATGTGTGACGCATTCTGTATTTGGTGTAATGAGAGTGAATCATTCTGCTCCTTACTGAACCTGATTGCACACAGACCACTCAGATACACAGACGAGACTATTTTAACAGCACATTACATAGAGACGAGCTACACTGTCACAGATGCATTATGAAGGGCGTGATTTTGGTGTCGAATGCAGGTTTTTAAAGAACCCACAATCTGTGCAACGCGACGCAATCTCAGCCAATAAAATATATTAACACTTTATAATAAGGGTGCACTGATATGCATTAATTCATGCTTAACTAATGCACTGATAATCATGTGTGTATGACTCATGAAGAACTAAACCATTAACCAATGATTACTGCATCAGCAGCAGCTAATAAAAAGTCTATATGATTAATATATTTAAGTAATATATGAATTGCTGTTAATAAAATATCATCATGTATTAATTCCTTAATAACACTTTAACTAATAGTATAAATTAAAGGTACACAATGTAAGTTTTTTGGGGGGATACAAATATCCAAAAACCACTAGAACAATGTTATATATTTTGCTGACTTGTGTACATACCCCAAATTTTTCCAAGAATGTTTAAATCCAGAGAAAGTAGCAATTTTAACCAGGACTCGGACTATGTCCGTGCATCGCCTGTCAATGACATCATACCCGCATTACCGTTACCCTCGATTTTATTTTGTAGAAACCATGGATGTTTTATTAGACAGGTGAGCAACTGTGTGGATACATTCATGACTAAACTTTCATCAACTTACATTTCATGTGTTCCGTGATATCTCTGCGCCCAAGTAGCAGTGCTTTGCCAGTGCTTCCCCATAATATAGACCCATGTTAATATCTGCCTAGGAAATTACCTAGTCTTAATCTGTGTCGCTATTTGTAATCATTGTGAATATGCAGGCCACAAGAAGTAATTAGGTGGTTTTTTTTTGATCACTTTTACTCGGGACATGCTAGCTGGCAACAAATGATTCCAGTCATTATGCTAAGCTAAGCTAGCGGCGATCCTGCCAAACTAGAACAATGCATGCACTGAGACAAAAATGCATTTGCCCACATATCTAAATGTAGGAAAGAAGTTGAATAAGCCCTATTTCTAAAAACGGTGGAGTGTTCCTTTAAATCTAATTTTCCTGATTTACAGCGGGTACCATGTTTCACCATGCCTAATATTGATCTAGCTCACTGCAGTGTGCAAAAAGGGTCTCATAGTAGCCGCAGAGCGAACGCACAGAGTAGCATTATAACATAACTTTCAACACACTCAAATGTATGTAATATGATAAAACAGTGCTGCGATACCCCACATACAAATGACCGGAAGAAGGGGAAGCGCTTATCTGCAGCATAACAAAAGCTCTGTGAAATCCATCAGGCTACGCCTTTGTTTTGCATAAGCGACCTCTAGCAGCAAAAAATTACATATTGTGGCTTTAATGCGTTAATTACAACAATTGGTAAAAGCTATGTACTTCAACTTCCAGTTGTCCGCTTTAATAAATCATTAGCTAATGATTTGCAAATGTGTCATTATGTTATGATTTAACTTGTTGAGGCACATGACTATTAACTAATTGTTAAGTAATTTGTCATTAGCCGCGTTTCAACTGTTGGGACAAAATCCTGCTATTGCGTGCCAAGGCAAGACATGTTTGCACTGTCACTTCCAAGTCTTGATCAGGCCTCATTGGGGCTTCCTCAGGGCCAACGGCCAAGGGTTTTTGGCCCACCAAATACCTTGGTCCAAAGCGGGCCAACTGGGGCTAGAGGAGTGGCCATGAACAAAGGCATAGTCAGGAGAGGATCAACTTTTAATACTAGCCTATATGTTATTGAGAAGTTAATACATTATGACACATTTAATTAATAACAATTAATATATTAATTAATCTTTATTCATTTCTGATGCAGTAATCATTAATAAATGGTTTAGTTCTTAATGAGTCATACATTAACACATGATTATCTGTGCATTTTAAGCATGAATTAATGCATGTTAGTGCATCTGTATTGTAAAGCGTTACCAATATTTGATAATTTAGTTATTTGAGTTATATGTGTACAATGTTTTTATAATAAAAAATATATATATATTGTTAAGCAAATGAGATGTTTATTTGTGTTATTATTTGAGTTATAATGAGTTATAATTATATATATATATATATATATATATATATATATATATATATATATATATATATATATATATATATATATATATATATATATATATATATATATAAGTGCCAGTCACTATATTAGTGATTATACATAGTCACCATGTGTACATTTTGGAAGATGAAAGTTACATCTGGGAGATCCATATACTTCCATAAAACCCAGCTGATTTGCAAATTGCTAAATGAATGAATCATCAACTGAACAGTAAAACACAAACATTAAGTCCTTATTAATACACAAGCCAATGATGCACTGAGTTTGGGCTTGTTTTCATTCAAACTTGTGCGAGTTGCGTTCAAACACCTGTTGTTAGCAGCAGTTACAGGCAGTTAACCTCAAAATGAGCCAGTCAACCTTCACAAACACTGAACCTCTGCCACTGTCACTAAACCATTTGCTGTAATATCTCAAATAAAAATTAGCAGCACCAAACAGCTCCCAGGTTTCGGAGTGCATTGACCAGGAGGTAAGAAATATAACGTTAACGTTACATATTATTAGGATGAATTTTTCACTGTAGCCTATGATATGGAATATGTAGGGATGTTTGTGGTATTCTAGTCCAGAGTAGAATTAAAATAAACACGTAAGTTAGATAAATACGGGATTTCATAATATAATTATTAAAGTAGTGATTTAAAAGATTTTTTATCTTCAATTTGTTTGTTGTAGTGTAGCAATAGTGTGGACAGCCAGCGCTTGCTAAACCTAACGTTACTTGTGTAAAAAAATCTAATTTGATTACCTAAAGATATTAAAACGAATCTTAAAGTGTATAAAGGAGAAACGCTGTGCTAATCGTTAGAAGACAATAAGAGAACAGGAGAGTTCAACGCTTATAAAAAAAATATCTCAGACGTACCGTTTAAATGTAGAACGAGAAACGCCGGTTTCGCACTGAATGCTGGGTATTGTAGTCGTTTTATTGCAAGCTTAAGGCGATTCTCTAAGAGAAACGGTAATAAGGAAAACTACAACTTGTTTCCTGTGGGAATGTTCCTGTGTTGTTATTGAAACAGGGAAAGGTTTATATGGTTCCGCAATTTTTTTTCTTCCATACTTAGATTTTTAAAGTTCATTGCATGCTATTTAGAATGAATTATCTGTGTAACTGACCTGAATTTTATTTTGCAATATTTTATGTCAGCCATTAAAATAATTTTGTTTTTTGTTTTTCAATTATATTTTGCACAGCTCCCTGCAAAAAGATGTCCTTACAGCCTCTAACTGCTGTGAACTGTGCTGGCCTTGTGCAACCAGGCTTCTCCTTACTAGAGCTGGAGGGTGATGTTTACCTCTTTGGTCAAAAGGGCTGGCCGAGACGCTCATGTCCAACTGGTGTATTTGGTGTACGTATAAAAAATGGAGAACTTAAGCTGCGAGCCATTTCATTTTCAAACAACTCCTGTTATCTCCCTCCTCTTCGATGTCCTGCCGTAGCCCATTTTGAGCCTCATGATGGCAGCCCTGAATGTTACCTCATACATGGTGGCCGAACGCCCAACAATGAACTGTCTTCAAGTCTCTACATGTTGAGTGTGGACAGTAGAGGATGTAATCGTAAAGTCACATTGCGATGTCAAGAGAAAGAGCTCGTTGGAGACGTCCCTAGCGCTCGATACGGCCACACCCTCAGTGTGATCCATAGCCGAGGGAAGAGCGCCTGCGTTCTGTTTGGCGGCAGGTCCTATATGCCCCCCACCGAAAGGACCACGGAGAACTGGAACAGTGTGGTAGACTGTCCACCTCAAGTCTTTCTTATTGACCTAGAATTTGGTTGCAGTTCGGCCCACACCCTCCCTGAGCTCACAGATGGCCAGTCGTTTCACGTAGCTCTAGCGAGAGAGGACTGTGTCTACTTCCTGGGAGGTCACATCCTCGGCTCAGATTGCCGACCACCTCGTTTGATCCGCCTACGTGTGGAGCTTCTCCTGGGAAGCCCTGTCATCACCTGTAATGTTCTTAATGAAGGTCTCTCCATTACCAGTGCCATAACCACTCCCGTTGGCTATCATGAGTACATCGTTTTGGGCGGGTACCAGTCTGAGACTCAAAAGCGCATGGAGTGTACCTACGTTGGCCTGGACGATGTTGGAGTCCACATGGAGCCACGCGAACCTCCGCCGTGGACCAGCGAAATTAGCCACAGCCGAACTTGGTTTGGTGGCAGCCTGGGCAAAGGAAGTGCCTTGATTGCAGTTCCCTCAGAAGGAAACCCAACCCCACCGGATGCCTACCATTTCTATCAGCTGAGCTTCCAGAAGGAACAAGACGGAGAAGCGTCAACTCAGGTATGCAGCCAGGAGTCCACTGAGTTTGAGGACTCTGCACCTCTGGAAGACTCTGAGGAGCTCTACTTTGGCCGAGAACCTCATGAGCTGGAGTATAGCAGCGATGGAGAAGGTGACACCTACAATGAGGAAGATGAGGAGGATGAATCTCAGACAGGCTATTGGGTCAAGTGCTGCCTCTCCTGTCAGGTGGACCCCAACGCCTGGGAGCCCTACTACTCTACTGAGCTCACCCGACCTGCCATGATCTTCTGCTCCAGGGGTGAAGGTGGACATTGGGTCCATGCTCAGTGCATGGAGCTCCCTGAAAGCCTTTTGCTTCGCCTCTCTCAAGGCAATAGCAAGTATTTCTGCCTGGATCACGGAGGCCTGCCCAAGCAGGAGATGACTCCACCACGCCAGATGTTGCCATTGAAGAGAGTCCCAATGAAGATGACCCATCGCAAGGCTCCAGTCTCACTGAAAATGACCCCATCCAAGAAGAGCTTTCTGCGAAGACTTTTTGACTGAATTGTTGTTCTGTTATGTTATAGCATGATATTAATATCACTTAACATTGTTGTTAATGTTTATATTGTTGTTCATTTTAAGCATATTAATCTTTTTATATAAAAAAATAATCGGAGAAGTTATAGAAACAACAGAAATTAATTGAAATTAAATGAAAATGCTAAAGTCTTGTTTATTATTACTAAGCTGATGATTTATTGTTGTTGTTGTTTTTAAATGAGTGGAAAAGTGTGTAGTGTATGATTTTCTGCTTAAATAAAGTGAATTATAGAGAGATTATATTTCAACCTTGTGTTATGTTTTTAATTATAATATGCACATATTATGCAAACACACTAAGTCAAAACATGTAAATACATACAAGTTGTAGATGACTGGAAATTGAAATCCATGGCTTAGTGTGGATGTCAAAACCAATAAGGTTTCATTAGTTAACATTAGTTAATGTATTAACTAAGCAAACCATTAGCAATACATTTGTTATTTGTTAATGTTAGTAAATACAAATACAGCTGTTCATTGTTAGTTCGATACTACACAGTGCATTAACTAATGTTAACAAGTACAATTATATATATATAATGAAACACTGTGTTATGTGTTTATCTCCAACCACATACAAGAGGACACAAAAAGATTTTTGCCTTATTTCTTTTTTATTTCCCAGATGGATTTGGAGTTAAATGTCATTTATTACAAAATACTTACAGAATATTCAATAATTAAGAAAGAATTCAATAATTAAATCCATAAGTTCATGAATTACAACAATCACTGTAATGTTCTTGCACAATAAAATAAATAGCGATAGTTCATTACAAGAACATCACCAGTGGCTTTGTGCAAGTCTACAAAATGTTCACAATTATTAACAGTGCAATGCAGTTTTATTTCAAATAAAAAAACAAAGAAATTTAAACATATATGTAGGGTTTTACCACAGTATTTAAATCATGTGATTTTAAAATGATGTGAGGTACTTTTGTTTTATATGAAATATGAAATGTATAATATCAAAGAATGCAAAGAAACTATTCAAATCATGACAAAGAAATCAATCAAGTAAAGACACAAAGAAATGAGTAAAATCACTTCACAAAGAAATCAATCAATTCAAGTCTAAAAACAAGTCAGATGTATTTATAAAGTAAAAAGTGGATCACTGAAATCCTCTCGGTTTAAGATAATACAATAAACACAATGAATTAAACCTAACACTATTAAACAAAATAAGAGAAATATGATTAATAAATTGAAGTTTGAGGTGAACAGAGCACATATCTCTGAAATGCTATGCATAAAGAATTCTAGTCAATAGCTTTTATTGTGTAAAATACACTGCCATTTCTTCAAGAATATTTGAAAATGTGTTTGTGTGAATGGCATGGTGCAAATGTCCTGAGGGACCTGTAAGATTGAAGACTGAGGTAGAAATATAGGCTATGGTCTAAATAAATGTGCAAATGCTGTAGCATAGTGTCTATGTGTGTTCAGAGTCATTTGTGAACCAGTTGAGCACCATCAAAATACTGCATTGCTAAAATAACTCCTTTGTCTCTAGACTCCTGCAAAGGAAACCATTTGCACTTTCTAATTTCATTTTGTCTTTGTCCTGTGTGATATATTAGTACAGCCATCATAAATGTGGGGCTCCTTTAACATAATTTCAGTGACTTACAACTCCCTCATACGTTTTCATAAACAACCCTTCTGTATGAATTCGTGAAGTTGTCACAACCTGGCAATACAATAAAATCCCTCATATTTCACAAGCAGCAAGAGATAAAACACAGACAATTTGCCTGTAAAATCCAGAGAGAAAAAAAGCTCTGCCCATATAATTTTTATCTCTGCCATAAAACAATTTAGCTTACGTTTATGCACTAGGTTCAAAAAAAATAATGAAGTGAATAATAAAGCCATTACACGATATCACATCTCATCTCAAGAAATAAAATCAATTACTGAACAATATTTTCATTAGCAAGAAAAACGGTCCATTAAAGAAAGTCGATCAGAGAAAAACTCAAAAATCTGGAACTTCAAGAGCCACATCAACTTCCTCTGGGGTCTCTTCTGGGTTGAATGTGGCTTGCATTGCTTTTGCTGAATTCTTGTGAGCCTCCATAAACTTCTGAAGATACTTGGAGGTGTACAGCCAGTGGTGTTTCAGTACATCTTCAAGTTCAAACATTTTGGACTGCCTTGCGTTCATCTTCCGAAAACGTCTGAACAGCTTGTTCCCAGACTCATTGCCTTCACTGGCCCATGCTCCGATAGACCCGTCTCTCTCAACAATCTCAGGAACATGGGCCAGAGTCTTGTGGAGGTAGTTGGTAATTTTTCCATCATAGCGGTACTTAAACGTGGTGGAAAGGAGGTCAGCAAATTGCTGAGAGTTGTAGCTGTATTGGCAGAGTTGGTCAGGGCAATCTCGGGAGGGACAGGTTGAACGCCACACAGGTTTCATCTGGAGGTAGAGTTCCATCAGTCTCTGTAGTGCCTCACGTCGTTCCGTGGAAGGAACTAGCTCACAGACAACCTCCACAGCCTCACGTGTCATCAGCCGACGTGCATAGTTTCCATTCATCCTCATCACGGGCTTGAGTTTCAGTTTCTTTCTTAGCTGTTTGTCCAGGGTTGACCGCCAACGACGGCGTTCCTCTCGACTCGGATTTCTCCTCTGGTAGACTTCGCCGATCTCATCCTGAAAGATCTTGTAGAATTCAGTCGCATTGCCAATGTCACAGTGCAGGGCATCCAGAGTAGGCTGGGTCTCCATGAAAGGCTTGGCAGAAACACCTTTAACCCGGTCACGAAGTTCATCTGCAGACTCGGAGAAAGGATTTTTCCTCCAGATCTCGTAGCGCTCAAGATTTTCATCGTGGCTACGTGTGATGGAATGTAGCACCATGTTTTGCGAGGCTTCAGCTCGGGTTGAGTCACAGAGTGTGCATACATATGTGGAGCCTGATGCTTCGAGTCCTTCCATTTCACGAACCATCTTCTCATCATAGCCTGTGCCCCGGAAGAAGAACCTAAATGAGCGTAGCAGACCACCAACAGATATGATAAGTCGGCTTTCCAGCATGGCTTTCCGCTCTGCTACCACAGGTCCCAAGATTGCTGTCAGGGTCTCGTGGTCAGACTCATCCACAAACATGAGGCACAAAGGTCTACAAGAGAGCTCAGAGTTTGGCTTTTGTTCCTGGAAGATGGTGATGCCATCGTCCTCACCCTCAACTCGGATAGAGATGGACATGATTGTGAAGGAAAACCTCACTGCCTTCTCAGGAACCGCTGGACCAGTTCCATGCTTCTCACTGACATCTCCCATTCCATCACAGGATTCTTTCACCACCACAGTAAAGCCAGAGGTGCACATGATGTCATCCAGCCCTCTCTCTCTTAGTCCTTCCATTATGTCCTCCTCCAGGTCTTTTAATGCAGAAACCAGTGCCACATCGTAGCGGAATCGTCTGGCGATGGTGTCCGCAGGGACATCATCAACAGAGGTTGTCCAACCAGAAAGGCCATCAATGATACCCACATCCCAGGAGCTGCAAACGTTTTTTAAAGCTGGCTGCCATTCAAATTGGTGGAACCCGGGGAGAAGCTCTTTCTCAGCATTACGTAGAGTGTGCAGGGGCTGGAATATCTGGCGGCCACTAGTGGCCTTCACCGTGCGGTACATTTTGTGGTACTGACTGCAGCTAAGGAAGGTGTTGACCCTTATAGCCAAACACACTGCAGGATGCAGACCAAATCCCCTGCCTGAAAGAAAACACAGAGAGAAAACAAAACTGTGTGAGAGAGAGTCAAAAGTTTAAATTCATAGAACTAAAAAAAAAAAAAATGAGACTGCGAGCCTAAATGTAACTATGTTTATGGACCAATTTCAGAGCACCAGCAATTGAATGCTACAATATCTGTAATTCTAATTGCAGCATGGAATATGTCCTAATTGATCTGGATCAGAGAGATTATTAATGCTTAAGTTAGAAGAGAGGTGACTCAGCTGGGCTGGAAATACTGATATTGACTGCTGAAGAAAACAGGCACCAGCTGGGCCCTGTTCCCCTGGGGGGTGAAGACAGTATCTATGTCATTTGCAGATACAAGGGCTACTGATGTTGTTTTCATCCTAACAGGCTCTTTACAAGAATTGTTATTGTGAATGTGTATTATTACACAGTCAGTAAAGTGGCGCTTATTCTATTTAAATTGACAGTGAGGCACATAAGAAAAGATGCTTACATTTTTTTGTGTTTAGATAAGCTCAAGGATGTGTTTAATACATTTTTAATATCTATTTGCAGGTAAATGTGAACATAATTGTGTAAAATTGCATGTTGTTCTATGAAAAATGAATACAATTAAATGCAGTCAGGCATTAAAAATTAGGCTAGTTCATTCTGCAAAACAAACAATGCCATATAATAGGTTGTAAATACTTATATATTCTTATTTTTGGTGGCTCTCAAGCTTATGTGAGTAAGTCAATAATGCATTATCTGTTCATTCTAGTTGTATTTATCAGACAACGACTGCTTTGACAGTCACATATTGTGGGTGACATGTTTCTTGGCAGTACCTTGCATCATAGCTTCCAGTTCATCTGCTTGTTTGTGTTCATTCCCGGCTCTCAGTGCCAGTAGGAAGAGTGTCAAACAGACAGACTTCACATCCCCTCCTTCTTCTTTTTCAGCAAACACCTTCACCTGGTTCTTCAAGTCTCTCAGCCTGTGCTTTTGAGCCCGACGGGTCAGCGACAACAGGTGCTGTCGAGGGCGCCCACCTTTGTTGATTGGCAAGTAACCATTGAGATTCTTCTCTGAAGGGGTTTGTTCTTCCTGGGATTCTTTTTCATGGTAGTGGTTGAGGCAGTGTTCCCTAAACGATTCCAATCGGACCAAGTCATTGCATCCTTCACTGGGGCAGCGCAGAGGGAGAGAACTGAGGGTGGCAAGGAAGAACTTGGCTGGCTTGTTCAGGTCGGATGGGTTCAGGTGTTGGTTACAGGTGGGACAGTTCAGGCCCAAAGCTTGACTGTACTTTACTATGCAGACCCGACAGAACAAGTGCCGACACGGGGACTGGACAGGGTCAGAAAGCAGGTGATCACACACTTGGCAAGTAACAGCACGTAGCAAGTCCGCTGGGACTTCAGGAGGGATGAGCTTAGAGCTCAGATGGTCCCTCTGGCATTGTGTGATATTCTTTACCCATTGTCCTCTCTGAACTGATATTTTTAACCATTCTTTCCCACCTGATCCCATGGGATTCTCTGTGGTCTGTCTCCACAATCTATTGGCACCTGACGTTTCTGGGCAATCCCTCTTAATTCTCTTTGGAAGACTGTGCGTACCTTTAAGTGGTTTGGCCCGCTTCCTTCCCATACGCTTAAAAGAGGTCTTCTTAGGGAAGCAGAGGTTGCAGTGGGAAGTGTGGGGCTTCCAGTCTGGGATCCGGGTCCTAGTGAAAGAACAAAAACCCCCTCCCCTCATGGCAGCAGTCCAGCATCTGTGACAAAACAAAGACGGATGTACTGTCTCCATGTCGGTTGTCACGTCCACCTTGAAGACCTTCAAGATCACCTCTGGCCAGGTCACCAACTTGCAGCCCATCTTGCGCAAGGAACACCGGCTGGACTCCTCCAAATCTCCCTGGACTTCATGCGATGGACCTTTAGCCTTCCGTATTGTGAGGCCACAAAGACGACACAGGCTTCTGCAAAAGAGTCAAAAGTTTGACTCTGATTAACAATGACAGGCTTCCAAATATGCACAACACAAATGAACATTCAGAATTCATAAATGACTCAATAATTTCATTAGACTCACTTGAGAATATTCATATGTGTATCAATCTCCTGAAGCTTAAGGTCCACTCTCTCTCGAGTGCTCTCCACGTTTTCCTTGCTCTTCCCTCCAAAACAGAGCTTCATAACACTTCCTGGAGAGCCGGCCATCTCCATCTCCACCTCCACCTCAGGCTGGTTTTCCTTCTCCACCGGTGTTTCATTAGACAGAGGGGCCTTCTCCATGGACTTGACCCGAAAGAGCTTAAACTTCCATTCCGAAAACTTAGGATGAGACAGTTCATCAGGCATGGAGGCTCTGGGAGCATCTTCAGAACTCCACCTCCCTTTCTCCATGGCGTCAGCTTAGACTCTGCTGCTTTGAAGAGAAAGAAAAGAAAGTGAGAAGGAATAAGATTAATTCTTTATGAATCAAGAGTTTATGAGACTATGAGATTAGTTTGGCTGCCAAGGAATATTCTTAGGTGTAACAGAAAAGGGGGGGTTCATGCTTACAAATCCACAAAAGAACAGCAAAACAACATTATTTCCAAGGCTGTGACTCAATCAGACAGATTTACTTAAGTCTACTGGCATAGTTTGTTGAAAGCAGCCCTGAAATCCCAGCCCAAGCAAGTGTGAGAGCTTTGCTCTGACCCACAGTACAGCATTATACCATAAGTGGCATTTAGCGCCTCTGTAAAATGCATGAGACAAGAATACAGAAATCGATCCACTGCTGAAAACTTCATTTCTCTCCTTCCTAACACTCTCGCTCAGGGACCCACCATGTCCTTTTATCCATCCCTCATCTTTTGTTTCATTTTTTGTCCCCCCTCCCCCCCTCATCTTTCTCAGGTACCAAAGGTTTGCTAAATGGACACCTCTAGGGCTGTCAATCAGTTATAATAGTCATTTACTGTGCTGAAACAGGAGTTGAAGTCCGTAGAGGAGCTTGCTGGCATTTAACTGATTGTTTGAGAGAAAGAGAGAGAGTCAAGTCTTATGATGCACAGCCACTGACTGAAGTCGGATGAAGGGAAATTGTAATGCCAGCCATTCCTTTTGAATAAGACCCCTATCTTGTGTTTCAACCATGTCAACCAGATATGCATAAACACGCAAATAAAAACAAGGACTAGCTCAGAATTCACATCACTCGGACTAGCAGTAGCTGTCAAACCCTTAAAGATTCTCAAAACAACTGTGTCACGATGTGACGCTCCTCTCTCATCCCATCCATAAGAAGGTAAAGCGGTCCTCTTTCCTGATCAATAAATCAACAAGCGCTTACCATAACACTCCCATGCCGAGTACATGCTGGCATTTTCTCTCTGTCTCTCTCTCTTTTTCTTTTTCTCCCTCTCAGCTTGTGTTTGCACCCTGGGTCTCTCCAGCTATCAGCTCTGAAATTAACTATTGAGACACGCATACACAAAAACAGCTGAGAGCATTCAGTCTGTCAGTCAGCTGGGTTGTCCTACCTTGTTTTTGAGGCTCAGCTGGCGAATTCTCCCATGGGGCCTTTCCGCATGGGGGCACAGGGGAGGCCTAGTGCGCTTCTGAGTGTGGATGTCTTCCAGGCTGTCTATCTAAGAGTGCCTGGATGGATCTCAGTCGCTTGGTGCTCCAATAAAAGACTGTGTCTCTCCATAGGAAGAGAGTCCTTTTTATACCTCAGTGTGGGGTCCTTAACCGACACATTTTTGCACCTGAGAAACATTGGAGGTCTCGGGAAGGGGTGGGGGTGATGCTAACCACATTCACACACAAACACACACACACACACACACACATTTAAGCTACATAATGAGGGCATGCCATAGACTTCTTGTTTGTTTTTACATTATGCTAATTATAATTGGAATTTGGAATACATATTTTTAAAAAAATCTTTTCAAATCAAGGACAAATTGTGTAATATTTTGCAAACTTCTAGGACATTTTGTCCACAAACTATTTCAAAGTAAACCCTTACACACACATACACCAATATGAGACATCATCGGCACAACCGTACACAGACACAACATAAATGTATTTTTAAGACACGCAAACACACATGCACATTCTGCATCATAAACACATTTCAGTACAAGGCACATGGATACAAACTAACTCACCCCCCTGCTGTTTTCCCCCCGGTACTCTCATCTTCAGCAGGTGGTCCAAGCCAACACGCTGCAGCTCTGCTATTTGATCCCAATCTAGAAAAACAGACGCCATTAAAACACATTTGATCAAAGGAATACATTTAAAAGAGAGCTGACAACCATCTACTCAAGGTTGACAGACTAAATGTCCTTTATGGTGTATTCAAAATTTGGAAAAACATAGGGTATAGTCCAACTGCATTTCAAAATTTAAGTATCCTGCTGAGACATGTTATTTTTCGTTGACTTTTTGAACAAATTACCCATGGTATGGGAAACTAGGATGTCACTATAATGAGCATTAACTCTACAAGTGGGCTCTGTTGCAGTCCCACTATGAACTGTGTTGGTGTCATCAGCAAGTATGAATTGAAAGGATTTATTCGTTGATAAATAAATCAAGGGTGTATTTGCAGAAGAGTTACTGCGCTGTAATTGGTCTTGTGCATTTCTGCAATGCTATTCTGTCTGGACCTCTGACAGATTAGTCATTAAATAGTCACCAAGTGCCTGCAAGCATTGTCTGGCCTGTCTCATCAGAGAGTCGCAACTTCTGCAAACCAAACAAGGAGAAAACATCATAAATAATAGGTCATTCTACAACATGGCTGATATTTGTAACCTATATGAGTGTATAAAAATGACTGACTCTGTGTTAATATTTACAACATATTGGCCCATATGTGACCCTGGACAACAAAACATAAGTCGCATGGGTCTATTTGTGGCAATAGCATCAGATTTTCAATAGTTGTATCTCGGCCAAATATTGTCCTATCCTAACACACCATGCATCAATGGAAAGCTTATTTATTCAGCTTTCATGTGATGTAAAAATCTAAATTTCATAAAATGGACCCTTAAGACTGGTTTTGTGGTCCATGGTCATATTTGAAATATGCAAAATAAACAATTATTTAAATTCACATTATTTAAATGGACGAACAGACAGAGAGAAAGAGACAGAGGAAATAAATAAAGCCTCATTATTTTGAGTAATAAAGGGACGGAAAGTCATTTTTATGCAAAAGACAGTTTGCTTTTGGCCAAATTATAATAGCCATGTCTATAAACTGAGCAAAATGAGAAAGGTCATTGAAAATACCAGTTTTTACAAGTGCCCCTTCATCCTTTACAAAGATTCCTCGAGGGCTTTTAAAACAAAGGTGACATATTGCTTTTGATTGATCATGACAGAGGTCACGTGTTCATGTTTATTGACATATGTCATAATTTACTTGTACGATTTTCTTTCTTTTGAAGAATAGCCTACAAAAGTGGTATTTTGCTAAAAATCCAAGCTGCTCTTTTCTAAACAATGAAATTGGACTGTGATTCACACTATTGAACAAAACAAGTGAGAAATGTGTTTTAATAAAGGAAAAGTCAAATGGGTTTGAGTAAATGAATTGCACGTTTAAAGTTAGGCCTGCCAGAGCCTTATGTCTCTGCAAAAGAACGAGAGAAACTCAAAAAGAGATAGAAAACAGAGAGAAACTGTAGGTCTGTTGCCATGGCGAAGCAAACAGAACTGCAGATGTCCATCTAACAAACAAGCGGTGACCCCTAGAGATCCGCGCCTCTCTCCGCCTGCTAATTGACTTGTTATTGATAAGCCCAATGGCAGTTTGATTTATGTGAAAAATGTCTTCAGTCGACAGCCACCTGGCATTAAGCGGGGTGTTATTCTCCCCTGCATGTGTGAGTTTTGGGGGAAGAGTTGTTGAGGTGCTGTTATCACCATCTGAGGGGACACCTGGTATGTGGGGTCAGAGATGTCAGTGTCAATGCAGAGGGCAAAATCGAACTGCACACCAATCAAAACACTTTATTTGAGAGTGAAGGTGGATCATTGACACACATCTTTTAAAGGGCACTAATACTTGTTTAAACAGCTTATCATCCTCTGACATTTACGTGATGTTTTTATGACGTCAAGCGGCCATTTTGGTCTTTATCATATAACGCACTGCATTCAGAGTAAACGCCTATCCCATAATGCCATGCAGCGCTATTAAGTACAAAGCATATTAAATGATAAAATAGCATACCTTTTCAGTAACTAGTTACTTGTTTGGGATAGGGCTGTGAAACGTAGCGGTACTACCGGTATTGAACAGTAGGGTACAGCGGGGCTAAAGGCACACCTTAAGAAAGAAATGTGCTTTTCACTACTCCCATAGTGTATGGTTGCACACACACACACACACACACACACACAAAACTGTATTGAATATGTATGGAGCAACAGATTTTGTGTGAAAATAAAAGTGGTTTATTTATATAATTGCTCACAGTATTTCAATAAATTCAATAATGTCTAAGTTTATTTTGATAAATTAAATAATACATTTTTGTTGAATAAATACAGTGTCATTTTTTATTATATTATGTTAATATAATTAAAAAAATGTAAACACAGAAACAAAATTATTTAAAAAAGTAAAGATTTTAAACGCACCGAATGAGATCTCATAATAATTTCTAGTAGATTTATAGTAACAAATAAATATTAAATATTTATGATTAAATATAATGGTTTCATTATAAATATGGTGAATATCTCCAAGGTGGACACCCATTTTGATATGATATTTCCCATCCCAATCTAACCATGTCAACAAATGGAAAAATCAGCCAGCTGGTTATTATCATGTTAATTATTGTCTTTCGCCCCAATAGCAAGGGTGCCTTTTACCCCAAATACCATATTTTACATATTCTTGCATTATTGAAAAACTGTTGCTTTAATTACCTTGAACAAAACATTATCATTTAAAAGACCATTTTCTTAAAATATATTCAATAATTTTAGCGATTCTCATTGATCTAAATCTTCACCATTTAAAAAAACATCAAAATTTGATCAAATTAGCTGCGCTGCTACCCATGATCGCGTCAAGGATCAGACAAATTTCCACATGCATCTTGAAAAGCGGATGTTTTGGAAAGTGCTATGGCAAGTTTTTGTGGCATCTAGTGTTATAGAGGAAAATACCATCAATGGAGCCTTTAGCTCTGTTGTACTAGCCAGGTCCTACCAGACTCTCGTACATTTCATTTGTACAGAGAGTCTGGCCACTCTCCATTGACAAGCTTCCTTGAAGGCGGGTGTTCTGTTGAAGTTTAAAACTATTGGATCTGCCCAGAGCTACTCTGGATCTGCATAACCACTCACTAACGTTTAGTCTTGACGTATGTCATCTCAAACTAGTGCACGACATTAACGTCATCATTCTCAGCCTCCCTCTGTTCGCTGATTGGGTTCAAATTTGACCGGAGAAAACCAGAGAATATACCGCAATCCCAGACGGAGTACTGAAGGAAACTGAAAAATGAGCGGAAGTATGTAGAAGGGCAGAGCCAGGCTACCATTGTACCTTACAAAAAAAATTGACAATACCAGCATTTCGCAGTAACCTACCGGTAGTACAGAGTCCCGGGAATGTTCGGTATAGGCTACCTGCTGATAGACGCTGATAGACGTGTTTTTTTGAGTGTTAAAGATTTCTATTTACAGTGTGTTTTTACAAGAGTTATTAACATTGTACAATTAACATTAGCCAATCACAAACATATTTAGTTAGTGACTAGTCAGTTAGTCCACGATAACCCTAGTTTGGAGGGAAATATTTAGCTAGTTAGCCTAGCCCAGTTAGCCCTTGATAGCACATTCTGTTGGCACTTTAGCCATTAAAGAGTATTCTGACACTCATAATTTCATGTCAAAGCTCACAATAGTCACTAATGAAGAGCTTAGCTGTATGCATTCTTGTGGTAATAGTAGCTGATTAGCACTTAGTAAAATGGCATTTGTGGATCCGGTAAATGGAAAATTGAGCATCCAAAATGGCACGTTTTAAAACACACACTTCCTGTGCTAACAGAGCATCTGTCTTTGGGAATGCTACATCTTTCCCCAAGTATATCTGACTTCCTCAATTCATTAAGACAATTGATGCTAGTGGTTCTATAACACTGATTATCAAAAACTCATCTTCAGACTATAAGAAGCTTATAACGTGAAAAGCTATCATTTTAAAGTAGCTTCACAAACATGATGTCATGCAATTCAATTAAAATATGTAAATTTACATCTGTGATGTTTCTCCAAAGTGGACAAGGCCCTGTTCCAGGGGGTTAAGCAATTTAACATTTTTTGCAGACCTTCCTCTTTCTTCCCTCTCTGCTTCCTTAAAGTTTATTTTGAAAATTAATATTCCAAGCAGTGGCCCCGAATGAACAGCCATTTGTCAAAGTTAGCTGACAGAAACTCTCTCTCTCTCTCTCTCTCTCTCTCTCTCTCTCTCTCTCTCTCTCTCTCTCTCTCTCTCTCTCTCTCTCTCTCTCTCTCTCTCTCTCTCCCTTCCCTTCCCTCTCTGCATAATAATCATTAATGCAATTATCAGGACACACACTATTCATTACTGTCCTTCCAATCCCTCTTTTTCTCTGTCTGTCTATGTCTGGTCTGAAGGACCTCTCTAATGCCATTGTAGACAGGGCTGTGAAATAGAAATGCTGTTGTTTCTGTCTGGCCGATGTTGCTTATGCTGCCTTCAGGTTCTGTCAGGCTCTTTTCTGTCACTCTTCTGAAATGTAATTAACTTGTGCCAGTCTGTGTGTCGTATGGGCTTTTCTCATTATCCAATAATACAGAATTAGACTCAATCTACAGCAGAGAAGATGCCGTTTGTATTCCTCAAACATGTAGTAAGACCTGCATGTGTTTGCATGTGCGCTCAGGAGAAGAGATCACCAGATGTACACTATGTACTCAAGTAAACCTTCAATGGCAAACTCTGTCAGCATGAATCCGGGACAGTCGGGTGAGAGAGAGTGGAGGGAAAGAAGCCGGGTGTCTTCAATCAAAATAACAATGCTCTTTAATTCTGCTTTAATTAAATCTGCTTTTTCCCCAAGCGAGGCGCAGGATCAGACAGCCGCTGGAGAATCGCAGCCCCGCAAAAGTCTCTCCTCCGACTGGGTTTGTGTTTAATCATTGCTTCTTTACACTCTGTCAGAGAGCTTTCTATTTCAAACTAATGCTGGTTTACACAGCCGGCCGTCTGAAATAGAAAAGCTTAGAAATGTGTACATTGAAACTACTGGATTTTGACTAAATCAGCACACACTGAAATTTGACAGACAGACCGGTAGAACAGAAGGACAGAAAGACATTGACAGGCGCATAGATATAGATGGACAGACGGATGGAAAAATATAGATAGATAGATAGATAGATAGATAGACAGACAGACAGACAGACAGACAGACAGAAAGACAGACAGACAGACAGATAGATAGATAGATAGATAGATAGATAGACAAAAGTATAAATAGATAGATAGGGAGACAGAGAGACAGATAGAGAGACAGACAGACAGACAGACAGACAGACAGACAGACAGACAGACAGACAGACAGATAGATAGATAGATAGATAGATAGATAGATAGATAGATAGATAGATAGATAGATAGATAGATAGATAGATAGATAGATAGATAGATAGATAGATAGATAGGGAGACAGAGACAGAGACAGAGACAGATAGATAGATAGATAGATAGATAGATAGATAGACAGACAGACAGACAGACAGACAGATAGACAGACAGATAGATAGATAGATAGATAGATAGATAGATAGATAGATAGATAGATAGATAGATAGATAGATAGATAGATAGATAGATAGATAGATAGATAGATAGATAGAGATAGATAGATAGATAGATAGATAGATAGATAGATAGATAGATAGATAGATAGATAGATAGATAGATAGATAGGGAGACAGAGAGACAGATAGATAGATAGATAGATAGATAGATAGATAGATAGATAGATAGATAGACAGACAGACAGACAGACAGATAGAGATAGACAGACAGACAGACAGACAGATAGATAGATAGATAGATAGATAGATAGATAGATAGATAGATAGATAGATAGATAGATAGATAGATAGATAGATAGATAGATAGATAGATAGATAGACGGACGGACAGTCAGAAAGACAGACAGATGGATGGATGGACGGACAGATAGATAGACATCAGACAGACAGATCTTACAGTATATACTAAACAGCCTGCAAGCTGTCTTTGTGTTTCGGTTGTCTGTGTGTGAGAATGAAAAGATGAAAAGAGCAGCCATGTCTTTTTATCACAACTAAGCCCCTTTTGTCCCTCCGAAGTTGATTTCTGCAGGAAAGACAAATGGCGTCCGCTTTCCGCTATAAGTCTGCTTATTATTTTCCTGTCCTTTAACTAAAAGTCCATTATGAGAAATGGCAGGGTGGCTGTGGCCTTTTCAGCACCGCTGGTGTCACACCGCAGCCCGGAAGACAATAGAGCCCCTGACAGCTGTTAATTCAGGGCCACCTTAAACAGCCTGATCTTTAAATCTATTCGCTCTGTAATTATACTGGAGGAAGGAGGGGTGAGGGTCCACCTGTCAGAGCACAGAACTCTGTCCAGTGCACCGCGATACGGTCAGGCAGGGTCTGAGATCGTGGCCAGTGAGCATCTGTCAAAATATATTGTTTGTTTACACCAAGAGATGGCCGCTGGGATAGCATATGGCGGCCGCTGATGGGTACAGCGTGGCAGTCGATCAGAGACGGAGAAGCAGATGCTGGGCGAAGGCCACTTTGTGGCACCTCTGAGGAAGATTTCATTGCTGAAACGTTGCTCAGAGTTCTTATTTATGTATCAACCTAAAAAAGAGAAATAAAAACAGACAAAAATTAGACATGCAGTAAGAGTATAGCACTATGAAGTCAACCCCCCTGTTTGAGAATAGACATGAAAATCCAAACGTAAATGGTTGTAATTCATGAATGCTTTTGAATATAGACGCAAGTTTGGTCTTGTTTTAAAGAAGACATATTGCTTCAAAAGCACTTAAAAAAATGTAATATGTTTATGGAAGTTTACATTTACTATAAATCAAATGTACTGTACTAAATTATTTTATACAAAATATATATTTCATACATATTTAGCCATATTTCTAATCAAGTTGTGTTCCAAATGAGAAGTTGATATCACAAAAATTTAAGTTCATATGATAAGTTACCTAACCACCAGGTTACACCCATATTCCATTTTTTTAATGCATTCTCCTGTAACAAATTAATACATTTCACTTCAATCATAAAATATGGAACCTTAAGACTCTTGAGACCTTTCCGGCGACATGTTTTCTCAAGATTAGAAAAGGTTTTTTGATTAAAAAAGTAGTTATAGTTTGTATTAGGAAACCTGACACTGCCCACTAGGGATGGAGGCTGCTTAAATAATTTAAATAATTTTCCATAGTAATGCAACACCCAATTTCAAACGGTTTTCACAGGATTAATTTTGAGTTCGTAATTTATGTTGATTACTAAAATATGTGATATGGAAAAAGATGATAAATAAAAACTGTGTGTGCACTTATAATAAGTGTCCTGCTAGCTCACAGTTGTATATAGTCAAAAACATTATATATAGGAAGACGGTGCACTTCGATTACTTATGAATGGGAGAAAATGCAACGCCCAATATGGCGAATAAGCCCCGCCTTCTAAATGAGGAGCCAATCGCTGATTAGTAAAGTCATCACGTCACTGCAGCTGCCATTAGAAGCTCCGGTTTCTATAGAAACAGGCAGAGTTCTGCGACGCACATTTATGGATGCGCATTAGCTGAAAAATTCAGTTTTTGGCATGGTTCAAACAAAATTGAACTGTAACTAATTCCTAATTTGCAGTAACTTGCCCAACACTGTTCCCCATTCAAAGAGATAGGAGCTGCACTAACATGCCCGAGAGGCATTTCAAAGATGGCCACCGAATTAAATGACTTGTCTTAAAAGGAATTTTGATAGGTCATTTGATCTAGAATCTCTTCTGTAATGATAAAAAAAGACACAAGATCAGTATTTTAAACCAACTATTTTCCCGCCAAAATGTCTGTTTCTACCTCAGAGATATAAAAAGGAGTATAAAAATGTAAAATAAAATGCATTAAAAATGTATAATGTGAGAATGTGAATGTAAGAAAGTCACATTGTCATATAAATGGGGAGGAAAAAGCTCACAGTAATGAGAAATAATCAAAGTAAAAAAGGTAATTATAGTCACACACAACTAGAGCTGCATTTCAGTCTATGATAAACAAACTTTCCTTTCCTATGCTATCTTGGGAATGGTATTGCAAGAGTTCAGAGGATTGATGATTCATGGCAAGTTTATCGTGACTCCACACTGCTGACAGTGGTACAGTCATTGAAGCGATGCTTCCTGTTACAACCACACTGCAAAATGAGCCACTTATTGTAATGATGAAAGGAAACATTCTTCCCCTTTCTGTCTCCCACTTTCTTCTCTGCATTTCCAGTTTCCTCTCTAGGCCCCCTGGGGAGAGCATCGCTCTAACAGAAATGGCTTTTCATTCTCTTTCACTAAGCGGACAGATGAAGGAGGAAAGGGTGAGTTGTTTATTCTGAAATAGATTTGATTTGTGGTAAGCAGCTTCCGAGATCAGGCCAAAGTGACACAGCTGACACAACGGCGGACGATAATCAACAGGACACATGTTTACGTGGATGTGAGCATAGGTATGTAATACCAGGAGCATGTGCCAGCAATGTTGCAGCCACTCTCAGAGTCTCCTAACACAACTACAAATCAAATACTTTTATTCACTATCACGGTACCTACACGGTCGCCAAATTTAGCATTAGACTCATGCAATCGAAACTGGCTGAATCTGAAATCGACCCCTATACTCTCAAATAGGGCATTAGGGAAGGATAGCTATTTGTAGTGGTGTACGAAACCATAGTGGACGTTATTGAGTGCACTCATTCTATTCCACATGGCACCGCAATAACGAGTGTACAGCCGGTGTACACTCAGAGGCTGTCTGAATTCGCTCACTCGTTTTCATTCACTCCTTCAAGTGAACTGTATTAGTGGACTAACACAGGGAATAGGGACATTTTCTCACACAGTGAAAAAAGGTTGAGCAGAGAGGACACCGACAACACGCAGACAGACAAGACAGAGTAGGTTACTGTTAATATGAAAACGCCATAGACCTCTACATACACTGAATTAATAATATATTATAAATGTGTTCAGCATTCTGCAACAAATGTTTTTTTTTTTTTTTTTCGATTTCCTAACTTAATTTTAAGTCGTAAAGTGAGCAGAATACATTATAATGAAGAGCATGGATTCTGCAGGCATGTATTATGATACCGAACGGGGCAGCTGGTCTCTGAGCCCTCCCCAGCTCTACAGCGCCCCACAGATTTCCTATGTAAATCTGTGGTGAAGAATGTAACTGCAATTGCAATTGAGAGGCTTATTTTCACGTTACCTTACGTAAAGCTCGCCCATACGATTACAGTCCGCTTCAGCTGTGTATCTGCATCAGGTCAGTAACTAGTTGGCATGTAACTAGTAGTGTAAGTTTCATAAACTGTAAAGAAAAGAAAAAAATTCAGGTCTCTAATTTAAAATTTTCTAGTGACTGGTCATATCTAAATGTTTTAGTTGGCCAAACTGTATTTCTGTGAATTAAATTGTATCAATTCACAGAAATTCAATTTGGCCAACTGAAAATTGAGGATTGGAGAGGCCTGAAATTTTTTACAGTGTAACTGAAAACTTCAATGTTAGTCTAAAAACAAATTTTTCATTGAAACCAATCTTAGATACAGATGAAAAATCAACACTTACTTCATCATTGAAACTTTGACCCCACCCACTGGTGTGTTAGTGAGATGACGAGGAGAGAAGATCGATACAGGACTAAAAACAGCATTACCTTTCATAGGATCATAATGCTAGCAGGTGAGCATAATCTATTTGTATTCTTTACATTTCACTGTGGATTCTTTGGTAAATCAGTCGCAATTACGGTCAACTTCACATTGTTTCTCTTAGTAGGATGAAAATAACCTGTTATTTAAACTGATTAAATTATATATATAGAAATTGATCAAAGAACGCTCCCTTTACAATCGCTGGAGCTGTCAAGCAAGTTTATCAGTGACTGAATTCTGGACTATGCAAAACTCCCATTAAAATCAACAAATCTTTTATTTGCATTGTGTTTGCACTGTTAGTTATGACGAAAGCTTTCGTTAGTGGGCAGAAATCAAGTTGCAATGACGAGATCACTGTGCTCATCATGTCTGTGACCGGCTAAAATCAGGGTAGGAAAATGTGTTTCATTTCTAAATTATGGCCATTTTTGATGTAAAAAAGATATTAACATTATATGTGTAACCCATGAAACATTATAAAACACTAAAACAATGCAGGTCATGACCCCTTTAAAGTAATTTACAACCGGTTAGGTATGTTTTCAGCATTAGTTGAGAGAGATTTGTTTAATTGATGAAAATGTGCATGTAGGACAGGCCCTACTGTACCTGATATTTAGCTAAATGAATCGATATTGAATCAAGATCAGAATGCTCCCCCCCTTCCCATTCCATCCATATTTCTTATTCCAAGCTAAACTCTAAAGTTGTTAGTCCTGCTAGAAACGAGATACGACACAGGCACTTGCCTTACCCTAGCCTGTCTGTCTGATTAGCATTGCCTATTTGATAACACGTCTCCAGGCCTCTCAGATGAAGCAAGTTGACAAAATAGTGTTCGGAATGACTAAAAACGTCAAACCTTGCAGTCAAACAGATGTGAGATCACATATATACACCTGTAAGACAGATGAGTGACACATAGTACAGAGCTTTACTCTCTCTTCGCTATTGAGCTGATTATCAGTAATGCACATTTCAAAAACACGCCCACATGCGCATACACTGATCCGCCGCAGATGCAACGCACAGCGCCCACTCGCTGTCGTGAAGCTGTCCGTCATAATTAGCAACAGACAATCTTGAAGTGAGCTGACTCAGAATTGAAACACGCAAAACAACTGAGAGAGTAGCTGAGGTTAGCACAAGTTTGTCGGAAATGGCACACAGCTCTGATTTATCCTGTATCCACATGCTTGTTGATGAGTCAAAAAGCAAACAACTCTCCACGAAATACACATCCCCAGTTAAAAAAAACAACAACCAAAAAGCATTTCTGAAGCATAGCAGCTGGTTTTAGCTGGTCAAGTGTTGGTCCTGATAAACTAACTCCAGCTCAGGACCAGCTTAATCCAGTTCATGACCAGCACCATCTTAAACCAGCTGCCATGCTTCAAAACATATGTACCAGCGTATGCTGTTTTTTTTCAACAGGGTATACAGCCCTGAAATATACACTATGCAATGGTGTGAACGCCAACGCTAACTATGTAAGCTTGATTTAGCTACATCCTTGCAATTCATAAAGTGGCATTTTAAGCAGTATAATGGGCTTTAACGTAACGGTTTGCTTTTGCGCTAAGCAAGCTAGCTACGCATACAGCTTGATTTAGACATATTTAGGTACGTCTTTGCAATTATTTAATGCTAAGCAAGCTTGATTTAGCTACAGTACGTAGTAATTCATAACACAAAGTATTCTTAGCGGTATAATTGGGGTTTAGCATCTGCTTCTACACTAAGCAGGTTGGATTTAGCAACGCACAGCACCATTTAGTTACATTATAACAATTCATAACACAGTGGGCTTTAAACCGCTAGCTTTCTGTCAGCTTCTACTCAAGCTTGATTTAGCAACGTGAGCTTGCTTTCATGCCTAACTTCATCCCTAAAAATGTGACAGCAATTCATAATCATTTTTTTTTTTTTTTTTGTGGTATAGTGAGCATTAGCATAAACTTTCTGCTTGTATGGTGTTTTTTTCTACAATAGTTTCAAGAGAATGTCAATGTAAGCTAAGCTGTTGAAATGTTTATAACTAGCAACCTGAATAAGATCAGTGTTTAATTTAACTCAATTAGCCTTTTGAGCACTGAGGATTGTTAACACAACAACAGTACAAAAATGCATACCAAGTATATACAACAGGGCTGAAAACTTTGCACTGCATTGAGCAAGGATTTGTGTCTATATTTACATCTTTACCAGTAAGCAACAACCTGCATAACATTAACGACACGCTAAAAATCACTCATTGCATATTAACAGCTACATTAGCATTACTCACATTTTCTCCTGAAAAGTTCTAATCATGTTTATTTTTGTAAAAGAAAGGCCAAACTCTGTATTGAGCTAAATATTTAGAATAGTTACCGTAATATTGAAATACGTACTTGTGTAAAATCAAAAAATGTTTTTTTTACATCTCTGCATTCGCATATGATTGTCGTATTTCGCACCAATTATAATTATTTTGAACATATTTATTAATAACCTTCCAAATTGTGTTAAAAAAATTAACATTTTAAGGGGGAAATACTGGCAATTCTCACCTCATGTTCAAATTAGAATATCACATTTGATTGGGGGAGGGGGTTTCGCATACGGTCTTTTCGCAGCGGTTATTTTAACGCAACCAAAGATAAAATTAGGATTGAAAATTCTGCATATGTTTATTTTCAGAACTTCCCATACTACTCTACATAAGGCTATCACTTGCAGAAGCGAGTGAAAAGACAGCTTGTACCCATAAGAGGATAACATAAGAGCTAGTTCTGTCTTTTTTTTTTTTCTTGAGACCATGTGACAATGATAGGCAACTTCAATTTATTGGCAAAATTACACATTTCAGAAAGCTTTTCTGCTGTGTAAGGATGCTTCGGTCCCATCAAAAAGCCTATAAAAGAAAATACTGCCAGCACTGAAAATATGTAGCAGGAAGCTGATTTAGATCCTTTTAATACAAGCAGTTGTCAGTGGACTTGCAGTGAAGTTTTAAACAAATCCTTAATCAGCATTTTGAAGTAGAAATGTCTTCGTAGCAACCTTCACACCTGCATCAAAACAAAGTCAAAAACCAAACAAAAAGTAATATTTCATCAACTCTCACGATTACTGTTAGCTAGTAGTGTTTGCTAGAGCAAGCATAGCTATCATTGCTAACTTCAACAGTAACCGTTTACTTGAAATGATACTTCAAACAAATCATGCAGCTTTTCAAAAGAGGTGTTATAATTCTTTACTGATCCGACATGCTACATGCTAGTAACATGCTAAAAACAAAACATACATTAGCAACTACCTAGCATCGCGACAGTTTTGCTACTCACATTTTCTCATCAAGTTCATGATAGTAAACAAATTGCCAGCGTAACTATTGTTCTAATTATTGTAAATAACTATTAGCTAAAAGCAGATTAGCATGTGAGCTACTCTACTCTCCTTCACACTATGTAACAGATGATACAAAATCCAGGTGACAGATTGAGGACTGTAACGAATTGAGATTTGACTTTGTTGGTGGAATAAACCTCAATCCCAAAGCTCTTCCCCTGGTTCCCCACTTCCAGATAATAAAACTCTGGCGTGCTAAAAAGAAACGAGTATGATCAATAACAGCTGCTAGAGGTGTAGATGATCATACTGACACATTACATAAGACTAGTCATAAAAATGACCAATAGGGGCCAGTCTCACGGGCATAGATTGATTTCAAGTCTAAGGCAAGATTAACCATTAGCCAGGACACGGAGTGGAAAAACTAGCCTCATCTCACACACAATCTGTTAAGAAAGACAAGAGGAGGTTAAAGAGGATTTTTGCAAATTATGAAGTGAATTGCACTTCAAAGTCCATCTTAGCGGGGGAACAAGGACCTGCTGGAGAGACAGGTAGTCAAATGTAATCCAAATTTAAGGTGACACTCAATGGATTTTATCCTATTTCACACTCATCTCTTCTGTCATATCGGGTTTTCCATTCTTCCATCTCTCAATCATTCCATTTTTCTATCAATTTATCAGAAATTTTCTGTCTCCCTCTTGTTGTTTGACTCTGTGTGGTTAAAGCTGATGCCTGGTAAATCGTTGTAGAAAAAAAAGTCTATTTACACCAGGCTGAAAATGTTTAATAAAAAAAAAAACACACAGCAAATGAATCTTTATTATTCATTATATTCCAGAATACTGAATACTGTCTGGATTTTAGGCGGCATTTCGTCCAAATGTGCTTGCACGTCTGAACAGATGAAGCAGTCCACACGTGTAGGCACACTTTTTTTTCTTTCTCTCACTACTCACACATACACACACACACACACACACACAAACAAACAACCTCCCTGCATGAAATAACCTTCCCTGATTTCATTATTCGTCAAATAGGAAGAAATGAGACGAGGAATTGGCACCTTATTTTACAAGACATGTTACAACACTGTCACCAAATGGCGAAGTCATACAATTACACCTGTTTCGATCACAGATTAGAAAAAAACACACAGGCATGCATACAGAGGGAGGGAGAGAGAGGGAGAGAAAGCACTGAAAATCTGATTAAGGTCGGCTCGCCTTGGCAGCCTGTGTCTTTATTTATTTATCTCAGTAAACACACGCTCACTTTATTCTGGGAATGTGAAGCGTAGCATAATTAGCTGAACATGGCTCCCTAATTGGGCTTTAATTGATATGAAGAGTGTCGCCAGGGCTGAGGCCTCACATAGCAACACATGCTGAGCAAGTGGGCGTGGCCTACCTGCCAATCAATCCCACTGGCACTGATGAGGAGCCATTAAAATGGCTGCCTCCAACCAATTATTGAGTGAGGATTGGTTCGCAAGCAGAACATAGGTATCTTTTCTTTGTGGGCAAGTGTTTATAGAACTAGTATGATGCTAATAATACTATGAAAATACAACATGAGTATACATTTCAATGTGGCATCTCTGTCTCAGCCCTGCAATCACTCAGTTTAATGAAATAGCTAATTTCTGCAAAACACCTAGCTAGCAATTTGCTGCGTTCCATTTAAAGGCAGATCTAAGATATTCCTACTTGACATTTCCGAAACAGAAAATGATGTAGAATTTAACACAATTGCATTGCCAGCACTTATTTTGTAAGAGTATTTTGAATAGCTTTTATCATTGCAGAGTAAAGGAACTTTCACTCAGTGATGATTAATTGCTTAAAACTGAATTTGTAGTCATTAAAGTCAGTGAAATGCAGTTTATCCATTTTAAACTAATTGATCATGAAAAGTGGGTGTTACATACCAGAATTGAGCCATATAATTTGGAAGAATGGGCCTATAAACAGGGCAGTAATCACCATAGGCATTGAGGGGGACAAGTCCCCCCCAATAATTGGAAATGGCCAAAGAAGGCAGGGCTTAAAGGTCAATGAAGATTAGTGTGAATTCAAACACAGCGCTTTCAGTTTTTACAGTGTGTGCATGACTAGATATAAGTAGCTAAACATTTAATATTTGACAACTGTTTTACGATGGAAATGTTTAATGACCCACAGTAACATACAGTGATGCAAACTACTCAACTTTTTTTATGTAATTTTGCCATTTTGAATTGAAAATATGCAATCATATAAATGTATATTATGTAAATTTATAACCGAAAGTGATGAACCACGAAAAGTTAAATTTTTAAATTTGACATATTAGACATACAAACAAGAGTGAAAGCATATTTTAAAAATTATTATTTGCAAAGGGTTTAAATGGATTACTTCACAACGATATAGGCTAGACCTAGAACAAATCATTCTTATTTCTTCTGTATTCCCTTAAATCCCATTTAATAATTTAATTATTCAGTTTATTTAAATAAAAATACCAATGACATGGAGGAGTTTGTGACAGTTCTCTGTGTAGAGCTTTAAACACAGCAACAAATGCTGCAGCTGCACAGCAGTTTTTCTAAACATAACTTATGCTAATACTAGCACCTACATGCAAATGAAAACAGTATGTGTCCGAAATATTAAAATAAAATGTTATGACATTGTCGTATGCACCAATTTAAGTGAGTTTAAGTGAATTGTACGGCTATGTCTTCTTTGTTGGGAGCAAGGACTATGCTGGGATTATTGTAGTAACATTACCTACTGTACACTGTAAACCCTAATGATTGGTTTGAGTAGAGCCAACTCAAATTAAACAAATTAGTTCAATCAAATGAACGTTTATGAGTATTTAAAACTTTCTTTTTCTTTTAAGTTCATAAAACTGACACGTTTTAAATAATCTGATTTGTTTTGTGTTTTATGAACTTGTTTATTTTAATTTAGACAAACTTAAATTTAACTGAAACTGGGCTGGAATTTCTAATTCCTGCTTTGCCACGACATTTAAAGAGTAAATAAATATGCAGAAATGCATAATTCAGAGTCTGAGGATGTGAACATTACGGGTTGCCATCTTGTAATTATGGTTATGACATATGATCATTGTTTTAGTTCAGGGGAATTGTAAAAGGTGGCTGCTGTTTGTTTGTGGCACTTGGTGACTGTCTACAACTCTGCATAGGACCCAATGCAATGAATGGAAGCAATGCAATAAAGCTTCTTTCTTTCTTTCTTTTTGGTCCTGAGACTACCACATACGATATTTTTATAGTTTTTGATTGCTAACAGGATGTGAAGAGTTTCAACCAGTAGAACAAAAATTGTTTATTAAAAAAAAAAAAATCGCCTACCATACCTTTAAATTTAAACAGTATTTGCCCTGACCAACAGGGATACTTCAGAACAGGCTAAAGTTAAAAAGAGGTCCTCGCCTGGGAACAAACAATCATAAATAACACTTGAGCACACAGCAGAAAAAGGGCACACCTGCATGTCAGCATTGTGTGGACAGCTGAGTTCCTCTGACAGCCGCGCTGCACTGAAATTCTCCTCAAACGATCATTTAAGTGGTTGCTTGGATCCAGAACACACACCTTCCTCCTACACAGCTGCTTTCATACTCCCTTCAGGGAAGCGGCGATGTCAACCGGTGCGCTCTCAATCTCCCGCCGTCACAACCTTCAAGGACACTCGAGTTGTGTTCTGAGGGCCAATTAATCGTTTTCCTGATAGTAAATTAAAAAAAAAAAAAACTGTTCTCTGTGGATTTAATAACAAACTCATTAGGCATTGCTAAAAGGACGGAACTGCCTTTTAATTAGACCCGCACCTGATTAATGCACAATTAACGCAGTCAGTTCATTCATCTCGACTTAGGTAGGATCAGAATGTAAACACCACAGGTTCAGAAATCTCTCCGACTTGTTTTTGTCTCCAGGAAAACGAAGAGCGTAATGACAGAGGGCATGATATCAGTCTCATTACGGATGTTTCATGTTTCACTGTACGAATTTAATGATCAGCATACAATGCGGTCCACAATATCAGAGCACAAGTGATAACGCATTATCGTGTTTTTTAAAGGAGTTAGCGAAATATAGACATGGTGCAGAAAGAATTAATATTTTAGCCATTTAAAAAAAAAATTAAAAGTATTTATTATTCCAATACAGTGCAGTTACCGTGAAATAAAACAAAACTTATTTGGTTTTAAAACAGTGAAAATAAAACTAAAATATGACAAAAATATATTAAATACTTAAACTTGAATGAAAATCTGAGATGTTGTCTTGGTAACTAACTGAACTAAATAAATGTAGGTTTATGTACTTAAACAAATAAAAGCTAAACAGAACAAGATATTTATACAAATGAATATTTTATATTCATATATAAAATATTGCAAGAATAAAATAAATTGCATACAAATCAATAGAACTTAGATACAAAATATAACTGCTAATGGTCTCAGACGATATAGATAGATAGACTCAACTTTATGTATACATTTCATTTATTTAAAAAAGTACAAGTAGTTTTTAGAAAATGCAACTGATGGTAGACAAAACACAATGCTCTTCGTACTATCCCCAGAAGAGAGCACAGTTTGCACATTTAAAAAAAAGAGATGGACAAAAAAAACCCTGTAGCACCATCAAGTAGTGTTGAATTCTGCATTAGCACCTGAGAGTCCCTCTCACATTAAGTGTTAGCAGTACTAAAGTGCTTAGTGACTATTTGAATCAGAATTGTCTGTAAAACTGAAAATGAGTAGAACACTGGAATTATCTCACCTGCCAACGTGCGAATGAGAGGGAACCAAAGGTGGATCTTAGAATTTCATCTTGTTCCATAGATATAATTTGGTTATAAAACTTTTTTTTTTTTTTCAAATGTTTCAATAATGATAAAAGTTATTCAGAATGTGTATTTTCAGATGTTGCCAAATATGGTGCTAATGAATGTGTTTGAGCCAATCCCATCACAATCTATTGCAGCCATTATGCTGATAAATTATTACAAGTACTGCAGCGAAATCATGTTAATATAGGTTTGCGGAAACAACTTTAGTGGGGTTTTTTTTTAAGATTGTGTGTGTGTGTGTGTGTGTGTATTCTTATATGTCTGTCTGTATTATGTATGTATGTATGTATGTATGTATGTATGGATACACACCCCTATTAGATGTGAATGCGATTAATCGCGATTAATTGGTTTGTCGTTTGTCGGTTTGTAAATAAATTCAACTTGACCTCCCTGAAAGTCATTGCATAATTCGCACATTGACAACTGCAGTAAACTATGGAAATTTATGAAAAAAATTATCTGTTGAAGATACTTTCAGCTTTATGTGTCACAGTTAGTGAGCTCTGATAGTCCATCATGTGTAAAACCACATTTTCTGGGCATCCACATCCAAGTACAGCTGTGAATTGCCAAAGCCAGCACAGAACCTTAATAACCTTTAGCTTTGTGTCCCATATCCCCGAGTCAGTTACAGGTTTCTCTTCCTGGTCCTTAACCCCTGTTGTGAGACATGCTCGGCTTATATATTTGGCTAGAAGACCTCCTCTTCTCTTGTCCATTTCCTTGCTATCTCTTTCCTCTCGTTCAAGGCATTGACATGAACCTCCTGAAGTCAGGATGAGACTTGTGCTTTGGATAATGGCAACCCTCGCTAAACGATCGTGCGTGTGCAACCTCCGGGGCCTTCCACCACATATCGGTAGCCTTTACTAGCTCTGGAAGGATGTCAGGAACCACAAACTTCTCCGCCAGGAAGACCACAGGAAACACAGCCAATAGCAAAGCCCAGCCCACCACTCCCAGCCAATAGGACACTCCAAGTCGAGTGACGTCATCCCTGATCTCACCAATATGTTGATGGGTGAAAAGCACCCAGCTGAGAAAAAACAAAAATCCTGTGGGGGGAAAAGAAAATGGGGAGAAGGTTAAAACATGTCCATTACATGGATATAGAAAGCTAAATATGGAGGTACTGACCTGTAGGTACTAGTGTGAACAGCAGCAGGGTGGTCGGGTCAAGCGCCTGGCCCACTATCAGCAGTGAGCGAGTGTTGGAATAGGAGCGCACTGTTTGAGACGTCCAGCAGAGGGCGAACATGAGACACAGCACTCCAGAGCTCACGGACATCAGGAAAGCAACCACTGCAAACACCCGCTCAGCCTCCAGAGCTGTTGAAACCAGACCAAAACACCTTTAATATTCATGATATACAGCGAATGTGGTTTGATATAATCTGCTCTCTAGGCCCCAAGGAAGGGGGTAATTTAAGATACATACAAAGACTGTCAATTTAAGTGATGACCCTGTCCAGAAGCAAGACATAGTTAATAGACTTTAAATTATTTAATGATGATTATCCACTAAATGGGCCCTAAATATATAAATTACCTAATCAAGTTAATATAAAAAAGACTTTGCATTATCATACTCTCTCTCTCTCTCTCTCTCTCTCTCTCTCTCTCTCTATATATATATATATATATATATATATATATATATATATATATATATATATATATATATATGTATGTATGTATGTATGTATGTATGTATGTATGTATGTGTGTGTGTGTGTGTGTGTGTGTGTGTGTGTGTGTGTGTGTGTGTGTGTGTGTGTGTGTGTGTGTGTGTATGTATGCTGTATGTATATATATGTATATATATATATATATATATATATATATATATATATATATATATATATATATATATATATATATATATATATATATATATATATATATATATATATATATATATATATATATATATATATATATATATATATATATATATATATATATATATATATATATATATATATATATATATATATATATATATATATATATATATATATATATATATATATATATATATATATATATATATATATATATATATATATATATATATATATATATATATATATATATATATATATATATATATATATATATATATATATATATATATATATATTATATGTATATATATATATATATATATATATATATATACGTATATGTATATATATATATATATATATATATATATATATATATACGTATATGTATATATATATATATATATATATATATATATATGTATATGTATATATATATATATATATATATATATATATATATATATATATATATATATATATATATATATATATATACGTATATATATATATATATATATATATATATATATATATATATATATATATATACATATATATATATATATACGTATATATATATATATATATATATATATATACGTAAATATATATATATATATATATATATATATATATATGTATATATATATATATATATATATATATATATATATATATATATATATATATGTATATGTATATATATGTATATATATATATATATATATATATATATATAGCCCAGAACAGTTTGTTTTCAGATTGCGTGTTTTTACCGAACCGTACCATAAGATGAGATCGAACCGTACCCAGACCACCTCCCGAGATGGTCTTGGCTCGGTTTGTTTTAATGGGGTTTGAGATCGTTTTGAGTGTTCACATATGGGCAAAAAATCAGGCGACCCACGCTCAGACCCCTGAAAAGGACCAAGTGTGTAAACACCCTAAATGCCTAGTCTTAATCTGCATCACTATTTGTATTCGTTGTGAATACGCAGGCCACAAGAAGTAATTAGGTGTTTGTTTTTTTATCACTTTTACTCTGGACATGCTAGCTGGCAACATAGGATTCCATTCATTATGCTAAGCTAAGCTAGCGCGACCCTGTCAAACTAAAACAATGCATGCACTGAGACAAAATGCATTTGCCCACATATCTAAATGTAGGAAAGAAGTTGAATAAGCCCTATTTCTAAAAACGGTGGAGTGTTCCTTTAAGGCATTGTCTACGAAAATCATTTACTCATGATTACAACCCTGCATGCATTTGTTTTCTTCTGCTGAACACAAAATCAGATATTTCAAAGAATGATTGTACCAAACGGTTTTGGTTTCCATTTAAGTTCCATACAATTTTTTTGCCCATATAACGAAAGTCAATGGGAACCAAAGCTGTTAAGTAAACAACATTATTAAAAATATCATCTTTTGTGTTCCACAGAAGACAAAATGAGCCAGTTTACCAGTTTGGAATGAGGGTGAGTACATTTTCATTTTTGTGTGGACTATCCCTTTAAGAACGCCCAGCATAAAAAATTTCAGTATGAGTGCTCTTGAAGAACATCACATTGTGGAACTAATTAAAACTGAACCGATCCGTCATAACGTCATCCATTTAAATAATTTTCATTTGTCCTGTTCAAAAGAAGAAATGAAATGAGGGGAAAACCAGACAGGCTACAACTAATAAAACATCCAAGTAATGCGAGTTCAGCGTGCCATAGCCTGTCTGCTGTAGCCCACCGAAACGTAGAAACCCCTCCAACACAAAACATAACATTATTTTACGCCAACATTGGAAATTCAGGAGTAGGTCACTCATCCCCTCTCATTTGGCTGCTCTGTACTTCTCAGCACGTCAAAACTTGCAAAAAATGCCACAAAATTCCTCTAAAGCTCCAATCAGATCTTATATATCACAACAGGAACACATTATTGATGATGTATCTTTTATACAGGCCACACAAATGCAAGTTTCTAAGATCCAAAGCAGTTGTCTAAAATGAATGAGGGCCACATGTAGGCTACTAAAATGTTTGTCACACATGTGTTTGTACAGGGCAAAACCAAGTCAAAGAGCTTTGAGGGCGTCATGAACATATGGTTTTAAAGGGGGCACTAGTAGCAATCATGATTCTCTTCTTTCCCATGGCAAGATGAAACATGACCAGAAATATATATTAAATGACACTTCTGAATAGCTTTCATTCCCTAAGGTATGTGAGAAAAGCAGACACATCACACACCTTTAGTAATGTCCTCGGTGGTCCAGCTGTTGTCCGGTCTGGTCTCATTCCCTGAGGACCACAGACCCCTGTTATCCAGCCATCGAGGTGTCCAGATCGCATAGCTGATACACAAACAGCCCATCAAGCCAAGACATGATTCAATAAATCGAAAACGACTCCTCGAGTCCACCAGTTCTGGTCCTTGCATTGCTCTGATTTAAAAAATATATATATATATATATATGGTTAGACATAATATTAAATGAACAAAGTAGCTAAAAACTTAAAGCAATACATTCAGAAGAAGAATGAAGTAATTGCTGATGGGTTTCCTTACCTTGAATGGCTGTGAATGTATTGTCTTTCAAATGTATTCAGATGATTTGAATCAGCACAGTACACTGACAGTGACTAATCATGTTCAAATATCAAATGAATCAGAGAGGCAGAAACAAAAGTGTTTAATGAGGATGTACAGATACGTCGTTCTCACTTCCCCCTCACGGGCTGTAATATGACACTATAAAGATTTCTCTCTGCCTACAGTGGAGACCCACTCGCAATGGAAACTCCCCCTCGCAAAAAAAAAAAACACACAAACACCATGAGTGGTTAAATTCCCCCAGAAAGCCCTGTGAGTCAGTGAGGTTTGAAAAGTGAAAATGATATTTTATAAATCAGTATACTGTGCCCAGAGAAAAACGTGTAGGCTATATTTGATGCAATAACAGATACTATGGGTCTCACTCACTCTCACATACACACACTATGTGTAAATGTATAATAATTATATATATAAATAAAGACATACATACATACACACATATAAAAGTATATAACATATTTGCATGTATATACACTGTATATATATTTATATTATAAATATTTTATATGTAAATTAAAAAACAATTCTTAAATATATACATGTCTGTGTGTGAGTATTAAATATATAATTATACACAGTACACACACATTATTTAAACACACACTTTTATTTTGGATGTGATTAATCGCGATTAATTGTTTGACAGCACTAATATATACTCACCTAAAGGATTATTAGGAACACCACACTAATACTGTGTTTGACCCCCTTTCGCCTTCATAACTGCCTTAATTCTACGTGGCATTGATTCAACAAGGTGCTGAAAGCATTCTTTAGAAATGTTGGTCCATATTGATAGGATAGCATCTTGCAGTTGATGGAGATTTGTGGGATGCACATCCAGGGCATGAAGCTCCCATTCCACCACATCCCAAAGATGCTCTATTGGGTTGAGATCTGGTGACGGTTGGGCCATTTTAGTACAGTGAACTCATTGTCATGTTCAAGAAACCAATTTTAAATGATTCAAGCTTTGTGACATGGTGCATTATCCTGCTGGAAGTAGCCATCAGAGGATGGGTACATGGTGGTCATAAAGGGATGGACATGGACAGAAACAATGCTCAGGTAGTTCGTGGCATTTAAACGATGCCCAATTGGCACTAAGGGGCCTAAAGTGTGCCAAGAAAACATCTCCCACACCATTACACCACCACCACCAGCCTGCACAGTGGTAACAAGGCATGATGGATCCATGTTCTCATTCTGTTTACGCCAAATTCTGACTCTACCATCTGAATGTCTCAACAGAAATCGAGACTCATCAGACCAGGCAACATTTTTCCAGTCTTCACCAAAATTGTACAGTTGAGCTTGTGTAAATTGTAGCCTCTTTTTCCTATTTGTAGTGGAGATGAGTGGTAACCGGTGGGGTCTTCTGCTGTTGTAGCCCATCCGCCTCAAGGTTGAGCATGTTTTGCAGCTTCCCAAATGCTTTGCTGCATACCTCGGTTGTAACGAGTGGTTATTTCAGTCAAAGTTGCTCTTCTATCAGCTTGAATCAGTCGGCCCATTCTCCTCTGACCTCTAGCATCAACAAGGCATTTTCCCACAGGACTGTCGCATACGGGATGTTTTACCCTTTTCACACCATTCTTTGTAAACCCTAGAAATGATTGTGCGTGAAAATCCCAGTAACTGAGCAGATTGTGAAATACTCCACCAACAACCATGCCTTGCTGAAAATTGCTTAAATCACCTTTCTTTCCCATTCTGACATTCAGTTTGGAGTTCAGGAGATTGTCTTGACCAGGACCACACCCCTAAATGCATTGAAGCAACTGCCATGTGATTGGTTGATTAGATAATTGCATTAATGAGAAAATGAACAGGTGTTCCTAATAATCCTTTAGGTGAGTGTATTAGCTAACTTGAGGTACGTTTTAAACGGAAACGTTTTTCCTTTGCGTTTTGTTTTGTCAAAACGATCCCCCGTTCACACGGATCCATGAAAACGACTTAAAACATTGAAAAACTTTCAACATTGAAGCATTTTCAAAAAGTACTTTTGTACTTTAAAGTTTGCGTTTTCATGCCACCAAAAACGGCGTTGTTGTGTAAATGAATGGCCAAAACGCATCGGTACCATACACATTCATTTTTTCACATGTTTTTTGGCATAGTGGTAAGCAACACCAGAGGCTGAACCACAGTGACCGAGGTTATACATTACAAGGGTTGCTGTGTCGTCATGGCAACGTCCAAACGGCACAGGAAAGAACAGCTCTCCCCTCTCCAGCAAGGTGGGCTCACAGGAAACCCCTAAAAAGGGTTACTTCCTGTAGCTTGCTTTCCACCACAGAGCCGAGATCAGTTTTGCCGTAGTCTCACGAATACATGTGAGACAGTGGCCCCTGGTCGCACGGAATTGTGAAGGAGCAACATAACACAATGAAAATATAATTTAACATAAAACATTTTAATTGATGATTAATTCATTCGTTCAGTCAGGAGCCCTTAAAACATTGAACACAAATGAAGATCTCAAACAAGCAACTTCCAAAGATGTTTTTCCTTAGGAACTGAAAAACACCCTTGACAGTGTCAAAAACAAGGCATTTATGTAACAAATTCATCTTGTAAAGATAAGTGATGGAAATCAAAGAAATATTTAAAACATCAACTTTTATCCCAAAACTGAGAGCCTAGTCAACTCAAAAGTTTTCTTCCCCAACAAAATCTAAATAATATTTAAATCAATTTAGAGGGGTCATATTATACACTATTTCACCTGAGGTTCACTTTATGTTAGTAACATTTCATCTCTTTTTAAATAAATATCTATCTCTCGTTTCAAATGTTGGGATATTTAACAAGATCAATTTACTTGAAAAGCAATTGCATAAAATATTAAGACTTTACATAGACTGTATCTTGAATACAAAATTGTAATTGGTCTCGCTGCACTATCAAATAAAATACTAATGTTAAAGATATATGCAGTGTTGCTTAAAGGGATAGTTCACACAAAAATAATTGTCATAATTTACTCACCCTCAAGTTGTTCTAAACCTGTAAGAATTTCTTTCTTCTGTTGAACACAAAACAAGATCAGCCGTCTGTTACCAACTTTAATTAAAATATCTTTTGTGTACAACAGAAGAAAAACACATACAGGTTTGGAACAACTTCAGGGTGAGTAAATTGTGACAACTACAATTTTGGGGTGAACTATCCCTTTAAGTAAATTCATCATGTTTTAAGACAAATCCTCATTAATCATAGGATTTTTGTTTTTATGCAACACATTGCACTCAAGTTTTAGGTTCTGAAAGTCACAATATATTTTTGTTTTTAAAAATAAAATTGGTTCCTTATGATAAGACCCCTGTAAATCAATTTAAAGACAACGGATTGGATACTTAAAATTTGATATGATCGCAATTAAAGGGCCAGTCTCCAATTACTGTGACGGCCAAGGTAATAATTAAAGTATTGAACACATCCAACAATAACAACACTTCCCTATACTGCTGTGGTGACTCTCCACAATTCTGTTTCAATCTCTAATTGTAGGGTTTGCAGTGGTGCGTTTCTGCAATTAGAGACTTTGCCTTTCAACTGTACATAAGGTGAACATATCATTCATTAAAAAAGTATTTTGTGTAACTTGTTTCTACCAACTGTTACTCTATTTTCTGGCTTTTTGTAGCAGGTCTGTAAAAACATCCAATTGCGTTGGATCCTTTCCAGCAGCTAGCTCAGGCTTGTGCTTCTCCAGCCAATCAGACGAGCTGATCTGCTGCCGCAGAGTACCAATTAGAGAGTCCAGACTCTCCGAGCGGGTGTCGGATTGGCCGTTTAGAATCACAAAGTTCTCATCAGCCAATGAGACGGGCTCTGCCTTAATGTGCACAGAGTCAAGTTTGGTTTGAACGCTTGAGGTCTTGAATGTCTGGTCTTTGCACTCATCTAATGTCTTAGCGCCTTCCGTCCTCGTTGTCCCGCTGCGGTCATCCTGTTTGTCTGTCGTCCGCTGTGTCTCAAGCATCGAAGAGTCCTGAAGCTCTTCTAATGCGTTTTTAATCCTCTGCACACCTGAAGAACAGAATTAATGCCTATGTCAGATGGTTTGGAATAAGCTTTGCACATTACTTGCATATTATTGTTTTAATACTAGGAGTACTTGTCATAGTATTTCCTGCTTTGGAGGATCTTAACCCAATCCCTAAACTACATATAAGACACTACCAGAAGACTGGAACTAAAATGGAAATGAGATCGATCAACAAACCTAGCTGTAGTTTGTGCTGTTGATCAGTGAAAATGAATCTGAACCAGCCTGGAGACGGACAGCTGAAGGCCTGACCGCAGCTCAGAAGAACCCTGTGCTTGAGGAAACACCTCCACACAGACAGCTCCGCAGCAAACGTCTTCTCCTTCAGATACTGCACAAACATCACACAAACATGTTGAACTTGACTCATTTAAAGAGTTTGGATCTAAAGGTGCTCTGAGAGGTTATTCTGTAGTGTAAACTGTGTCCGCTTACCTTGCTCAAGTCCGCCCAGATGAAGAATCCCGCGCCCCTGTGCAGGAAAGGTATGTCCAGTTTCTTCAGCTCTTCTGTCAGGAAGCTGTGAGCCTCTCTTAGCCTGCGTCTGTTCTCCGGGAGGAACTCACTATTCAGCCAGTCTGGAAACAGCAAGAAAAATCCCTTAGTCGTGTGCTGTTGTGAACGATTCATTCTTTGGAGTCAGATCTTGTCAAAGATTCTAAATGATTCGTTCATGAATTAGACTCATACAGTTCTTGAGCTCAACTCAATGATTCATGATCCAGTCGCAATGGTCAATTGCCCACTGGAAAAGATTATCAGGGAATAAGGACTTATTTTTCATATTTTAGTTTATTCATGAAGACTGAAGAATGTAGTCATATAAACCATTTTAATGAAACTTTACAGTGCATTTTGGAAGCTTGAAGGCTTACATTTTAAAATGTAATGAATTCCTAAGATGCAAAGTTGAATTTTCAGCATCATTACTCCAGTCTTCATGATCCTTCAGAAATCATTCTAATATGCTGATTTGCTGCTCAGGAAAAATGATCATCATTAACAATGTTGAAAACAGTTGTGCTGCTTAATATTTGTGGAAAACGTGATACACTACAATGAAAAATTTGGGTTAAGTAAGATTTTTGCCTAAAAAATGACTTTTATTTAGCAAGGACACATCAAAATGACAGTAATAATTTATATTCAAAATAAATGCTGTTCTCTTTAACTTTCTATTCAAAGAATTACATTTGAAAATATATTCAAATTGAAAATAGTTCAATTGTAATGATATTTCATTATTACAATTTACTAATTACAATGATATGAAACTTTAGACTGGTAGCGTAGATACTTTTAGCATAAATTAAGCCAGAATGGCAAAATTTGGGAATTCTACAACAGCACTAAACTGCTTTTTAACACAGAAAAAGAGAACCCTTGCATTTAGTGCAAAGAGTTAAGTCCATAAAAGCATTGGGGAAAAAATACTTTCCTTTTGACACATTATTATTTGGGACACATCAATACTAATATTGCATACTAGACAGGTAAGAAAATATGGGACCTGTGAATCGGCCATAGAAAGAAAAAACAGACAAAATGTTGACAAAGACAGGGAGAAAATGTGTGTACCTCGATCTCTGAAAATCTGGGCCATCTGGTATTGTGTGAGTCCCGGGACTCCGTGGAAGGCACCCAGCTGATCCAGGGCCTGTACCAAATCTCTGTTCTCGGAGTAGACCACGCCAACTCGCATACCTGCCATTGCAAAGTCCTGTTGTGTACACAACAGAAAGTCTGAATGTAGTGCAGCAATGGCAAGAATCTGAGGAAATGCTTTTCTGACGGTTCAAATAGTGGCTTACCTTACTGACGCCCCACATAACATGGGTTCTCTGGGGATCGGGCAACCTGTGGAAGCGTGTGTAGTTTTTTGATGATTAGCACATATAATGAATAAAAACAGCCCTTTCTGACATTACAATAACACTTAATTTAATACAGACAACACATTTTCATTTCATTAAAAGATTACGTTTTCCTTGGCACCTAATGAAGTATACTTCAATTTTGGCACAGGGCATATCAGTTAAAGATATACAAGACCAAGTACATTAGAATAAAAAAAACACAGAAATAAGAGAGATAGTTTGTGTGCATGTCTCTCACCCGTCTAAGCTGAGAACACTGCGAAAGCCTGTCTCGCTGAACACAGAGAGCATGTAAATTTCATCTATGATCACATGAAGTCGGTGCCTGGAGCATGTGAGAGAAAAACAACGAGTAAATGAGAGCCGTTGAGGGCAGAAATTAATTTAAATTACACGAGTGAACACAAATGTAATTTCTCGTCAATAGTGTGCAATTTAATGAAGCATATGAAAACATTTGGAAAACAAAGTGTGATCAGAGACCCAAGAGTTGGCCAACCACAAAATGAAAACTAAATTGAAAGTTTTTAATCATTTACTCATCCTCATGTTGTTTACAACCTTCAAATAATGCCGTTTTACATACTACAAAAATATAGTGACTAGAGCATGCTCAGTTTAAACAGCCACACAATCTCATCCCTAAATGACGAGTCGCCAGTGTCTTTTAAATCTTTGACAAGTACGATCAAAGCGAACATTCACACCTGTATTGGTGCTGCCGCTGACTCAGATAAAGAAATTATCATGTATAGGTGTATGGTGAAACAGCTTCAGAGTCTTTTCAACACACAGTATCATTATTTTGCAAATATTCAAATCATCACAGAAGTACTGGGATAAAAGTGTACAGTTCAGATATAAATAAATAGCGATTAAAATAGAGTAATTCACCTTTTGAAAGAAACTTTACTTGTCAAATAAAGATTGTATCATTAGATTGTTACACCAGTATTGGCGCCAAGTGCCAGTTAAACAATGCATTAGTCATTGAATCATTCATTCAAGAGATTAATTCAAAAACACTGATTCATCCAGTAATGAAACAAGTGAAGTCTATGGGTGTGTTTATGAATCATTCATTCATTCAAAATGATAATATATAAAACTAAAATTAATAGCTGAAATAAAAAATGAATGTGAAATATAATAAATTATTGCAAAAAAAATGACAATGGAAGTCAATGGGTACCAAAACTGTTTGGTTACCAACAATATTAAATATAATATTCTGTATTACACAGAACAAAGAAAAGACATGAGGGTGATTAAATATTGACAATTTATCTGGGTGGACTATCCCTTTAACACAAAAACAATTATATAAAATTAAAAGCCAATTCAAAATATGAATGAAAACTATTGAAAAAATAGAAAAAGGACACTGGTCGATACAACTTCTGAAGTCATACGAGAGCTTTGCATTAAGAACAAGCCAAAATTTAGGTTGTTATATACTGAAAACATTCTGCCAGAGCAATCAAATCTCATTCGTGCTTGTGCATATTCAAACTCATGGTTATAAGGAACTGCCCCACTGGTGTGTAACAATCGCAAAGCACTAACCAGTGAAGTGCACATGTGATTTTTGATACTTTTATGGTACTTCTCTTGCCCTGGTCACTATATGCTTTCATTATTTGGAAAAATAACAGCATAAACAGTCTTAACAACAGCTGTTGCATTACACAACAGAAAGTCATATGCGTTCGGAATAAGGGTCATTTTCCATTTTGAAATCAAGATATCAAAGATCATTCAGATTCAGATCTTTGATATCTGGAGGTATTGAAGGGATAGTGAAATTAAATGAAATGATATTTGACGGCTCCATATGCTCTTGAATCGCTCTCACGGTACTCTGATGTCATACACAGATTGGTCTGCGCAGCACCACTTTGAGTCAAACACACCTAATGAAACTGTTTGAACTCACATTTTGGCAAATTGTAGAAAGCTGGTCATCTCTTCCGATGAGTACACTTCCCCAAGAGGATTCTGGGGGTTTAACAGGATAAGGGCTCTGATGTTCAATCCCTATATAAAGAAAATACAATTTTAAGAGATTTATACAGTCTAAGTTAAGTGTGTACATTGTATGTATCTTTAAGTGTCCCTATAGGCTTCATGTCGGACATCACATGTACAAACAAGAAAACTGGTCTCATCGCATTCCACTTGTCAGAGAAAGTGTACAATAGTTCTTTTTTATTGTTGCTGTTTTATTCTATTAAAAATACTGAAATGTTAACAGGAAGAAGAAAAATAAAATAAAATAAACTGTTAGATATCAACATGCATAAGTGATGAGTATCATTGATTTTGCATATATATTTGTTTTATAGAAAAATATATTGATTACATGCATTCACAGTAAAAAAAAAATTTTCATAATTTACAATGTTCTTATAATATGCATTGCACATCACAGAGTCTGAAAATTCTTCGTTTGAAGATTCTGTCTCTCTAAACCCCTCCTTTCCGAGAGCCTACTCTGCTCTGATTGGTCAGATGGCCCTGTCTGTTGTGACTGAACTTTAGCACCGGATCTTCCTCAAAACTTGATACACAGTGACACGAACAGAAACGTCAGAGTCAGTTTTACAGTGTCAATTCCAATGCATGGAAAGTAGATTTGCTTTTGCATCACAGAAAACAGCGTCTTGCTATTTCAACAACACAAAAACTCTTCCAGGCTTTGGCCACAACTACAGCGTTTGAGGGCGGATCAAAATAGACGTCGTTTGAGGGCAGCCAATAAATTCTATAGACTGGAATTATTTGTTACATTGTTACATATGTATGTAACAAGAAGTGAGACTGGAATTGCTTATGCCTCGTTTCAGCAGTTCAGACTCGATTCTTTCATTTAGGAGACAATCACTTTATTTGTTGTGCATTTGATCTTTAAAACTTTGCAGACCTTTTACATTCACAAACAGCTTTATTACACACGGCATGAAAGGAAATATTCGAAAAATAAAATAACCTCTTTTTTGGCATCTTTAAGGGAGTTCTCCAGTTTCTCAACAGTTAACTGGAATGGTCTGACATCACTTCCTGTGAGCTGTACAAAAACAAAAATATACAAAAAGAAAGGTAAACAGAATATCCAAATGAAACAACAGTTACATTATCAAATATTACACCAGAACTTTCGCTAAGCACCTGATCATAAAGTGGCACATGGTGTAATATGACACCGCTGTACAAGCCTACGTCCTCCATTATAACACCATAGAAAGGCGACGGGATGAGAATGGCATCTGTAAAACAAGCCAAAAAAAATGTTTTAAGTTGCTGCAGTTTGTCTATTATATTAGTAGCGTTTTCTGGGTTCATAGTGTGAGGCTAAAACACAGATGTGTGCCTTAGATTGATGCGCTGTTAAAGAAAATCAGTGAAATGGAGAAATTGAAATCATTCGGCTGAGAAAATCGACTGACGGAGAACGCCGAAGAGCAACGAAAAGTGCTGAATGAATGTGGAAGAAAGCAAAAAAAAAAGTTAAACGTTAAAAAGACTGCAGCGAGTAACGCTACAAGACGAGAATCGCATCAGTTATCGGTCACTGATGGTTATCAACCTAACTGAATCTAATTGAACCAAACTGAACAATTACAGTCTAACCTGCCATAATTACCAAATGCTAGAGCGGAAAAGTGATTTGTAATTGTTTCTTGTGTCCCCTTAGCCTGGTCCTACCAGACTCTCGTACATTTCATTTGTACAGAGAGTCTGGCTAAGTTAACTTCCTTGAAGGCGGGTACTCTGTTGAAGTTTAAAACTATTGGATCTGACTAGAGCCAGTCTGGATCTGCATAACCAATCGCTAATATTTGGTCGTGACACAAGTCATCTCAAACTAGCGCACGACATCAACGAGAATCAATATTCTCAGCCACTCCCGCTGTTCGCTGATTGGACCAGTTAAAATTTGACCGGTGAAAACCAGAGAATACACCGCAATCCCAGACGGAGTACTGAAGGAAACTGAAAATTGAGCGGAAGTACGTGGGAGGGCGGAGCCAGCATAGTTTCCCCTGCGTTTGGCTGATGCTCATGTCAAGTTAGAAGTAGAAACTGATGTGTAAAATTCACAGATAACTCAACACGTTCATTTCACATAATATAAAAAACAAAAGAAGGAATCTGCACACCAAGTTTAAAGTCCAAGATCCATTGAGAATGTTTTCCTGAAGATTCTCATGCAAAGCTACATGTTACTTTACATGAGAATCTTCAGGCAAACATTTTCTTGATGGCTCTTGGAGTTTGAACTTGTTTGGTGTGTGGATTCCTTGTTGTTTATATCTGTAAAACAAGCACACAATATCAAGTAATATTTTCAGATACCTATGTTCACTTTTGTTAAATTTAGCTCCATTTTGATTTCAATGTTTACACTAAATAAGCTAAAATTGTATAATTAAAATAAAATATAATAAAAAGTACATGTTTTCTCAAATCAATAGTCTGTAAATACGGTAGAAATCGTTTATCCAGATTCAATGCTTTCAATATATTTTGAAACAAAAAAAACAGAATATGAATATTGACTGATTAGCCTACTTAGCCTGGCCAATATACATTACCGTTCAAAAGTTTGGGGTCCGTATGATTTTCGTTAAAGAAATTTATGTTTTGATTCAGTAAGTTGCATTAAATTGATCAAGTGACAGTAAAAATCTTTATAATGTTACAAAAGATTTATATTTCAAATAAATGCTATGTTTGAACTTTCTATTCTTCAAAAAATCCTGAAAAATAAATATTTAATATTGATAATAATAAGAAATGTTTTTATGAGAAGCAAATCAGCATATAAGACATATAATTTCTGAAGGGTCATGTGACACTGAAGACTGGAGTAATGATGCTGAAAATTCAGCTTTGGATTACAGGGATAAAATTATAATATTTTATAATATTACCGCGTTTACTGTAATTTTGATCAAATAAAATGCAGTCTTGGTGAGCAGAAGAGAAAAATCTTACCGACCACAACATAACTAGTGTGAGATTGAGAAGACAAAAATAGCTTTTGTATTCTGTAGTGATCTGATGGTCTCATACCTTCTGGGTCACAGAGTGTTGCTGCTAGAGCCGAGAACAGAGACCCACAACCGTTCATAACAACAACCTGCAAAAAAACAAACAAAGATAAGCATGTGGACTGCATTTCTCTTTCTAAAGAAAGAGGAAGACTAACAGAAATAACACAGTTTAATATCGTGCTGGTGTGTGCAACAGCAGAAAACACTCACATTCTCGGGTTTTAGAGGTTTGGGAGAATGGCAGTAGTCTGACAGGAACTTAGCAACTTCCTCTCGGAGGCTTTGGAGGAAAAGAAATCAGATACTGTGAAATTAAAACCTAACCACTTGATTTCAAGGAATTATAGTTCCTACACAGTTATGGGTAAGGTAAGCTTACAAGCTGTGGCCTTTCCAATCGTGGTATTGTAAGAAAGCAGGGTCAATGTGAAGCATGTCAGGTTGCATCAGCTGTCGGAGAAACCAAGAATCACAGAGCAACAAACATTAAAAGTGATATCCAGCCAGTATGACAAATCTTTATATTTCTGTGCATGCAAAGATTTTTTGTAACAACATGTTATTCTTCTGAAGGCAATGTGAGTGGCACATGAATGTGCAAAACTTTTTTTTCGGTTGCTAGGGTGTTTTGGATGGTTGCTCACTGGCTAAAATAGCACATCCCAAAGTTCTTCCTCTAAAGCATTTACTTTACATGGGCTGTGTCCGAAATCGCCCGCTATACCCTAAAAATAGCCACTATTTGAGGGGACAACCATTTGTAGTGGTTTCCGAAAGCATAGTGGATGTTTTCGAGTGCACTCATTCAATCCCAAAATGCAACACAATAAGGAGTATACATCTAACGTACGCTCAACAGCTAGAGAATACACAATGCACTGTGAGAGTCGTGCCGAATGCATTCCCGCATCTCGCCAGATGGCGGCGCATAAAGTTTTCAGTTTTTAGTGAAAATGGTGTTGAGTAAACAGCCCCTAAGTTTAATGGGGGGTTTTTTTCACCCACTTTATTCCCCACCATACGAAAAAACGAACAAAGTGATCTTCACTAATGAATGCAAAACAAATATATCACATTCCTTACCCTTTTCTGCAGGAGGTCAAAGCATAGCTTGTTTTCACTGGTTCCCAAGTTTATAATGCCCTGAAATAAATAGCATTAAAAAACACAGTAAATCACTGCACTGCAAAAGCTAGGCAAACACATACAAAAAGTGTATTTAAATGAGAATGTGACACTGAAGACTGGAGTAATGTATCGCAGAAATAAATAACATTGTATGAACTATGACATTTTAAACTTTAACTTGTAATGCAAATGAAAATATATGAAGTTAAAGTGGTACTGTTTCCAGGGAGACTAACATTAGGGTTTGAACTCTCGTCGTGTTTGTTGACATGATACTGGTTGTAGCCTTCCTGCAGGATTCCCTGGTGCAGCCGCATGCTGTTGCCACGGCGAGACAGGTACGAGCTGTACTGGGGTGTCTGATCACCCCAAAGCATGTTAGGCACTGTTTTGGCACTGTTGGGTAACAAGGTTTTTGAGGAGCTGGGCACCGGGGGAATTTCCCTGCTGGTGGTGGCGCTCTGGTCTTCCGTCCCACGTGTCGAGCTCAGGACTCTGGTCAACATGGACATGAGACGAAACTCATGTTCTCTTTCTTGCTTTGCTCGCCTCTCCTCCTGCTGCTCCCTCCGTTCCTCAGCCCGCGCCTCCTGTCGCATCCGGGCCTCCTCCAGAGCGAGGAAACGCTCTTCTGCTGTCTGTTGCCAGCTTAGATACCCAGCCAGAGCGCTCGATAACCCCCCATCACCCCCGCGTACCACCCGCCGACGTTTCCTCTGATGGAATGATCCGGAAACCCCTTCTTGATCACCATGGCTACCGCCGTCTCTCATCGCCATGGGAGCCGTTGCCGGGGATACACCGGCACCGGAGGAGCCAGTCATGTTCTGGTCACTGCAATCTGTGGTTTGATATCATTAAAAAAATAAACATTAAATCAGTCCTGAAAAAAAGCCTCATTAACTGAAAACATAATTAAGAATTAACTAAAACAATCATCTCAAAATTCTATTAAAACAACAGTTGGCGTGATAACATGGCAATGCTGTCAAGAACATCTGCGGTGCTGAAAGTAAGGCACTGGATAACAAACAGTGCCAACAGCAGACACAACAATGCGCTTAGCATAAATACTGCACACTAAGCCTGTGCACTGTTAAACCGCACAGTCCCTTTAAATAAATATGGATTATCATCAGCTAAAACTGGTGGGTCAGGCCCATAGATATGTATACATTGATCCACATTCGTCACTCATAGTAAGAATCAAAGATGCCTCAACATGCGCAGCTTCTGATTATGAAACCACCACAAAAAAAACAAACACAGGATAACCCTTCACAGGTGAGAATGTGTTGGTTCATGTTTTTATTTGCATTAAAGGGATGGTTCACCCCAAAATTTTAATTGTCATAATTTACTCTCCTCAAGTTGCTCCAAACCTGTGTGAGATTCTTTCTTCCGCTGAACACAAATGGAAGATATTTTAAAGAATGTCGGTAACCAAGCAGTTGATGGGCTCCACTGACTTCCATAGTATTTTTTTTTCCTACTATGGAAGTCAATGGGTGCCGTCAACTGCCTGGATACCGACATACTTCAAAATATCTTCCATATTAATAATATTACAGGTTTTCACTATGCTAATTTTTTACTTTTATGGTAACTTTTTAATGTCGTGCTAGCTGATGCCTCTGTCTCGTATTGTGTTAGTTTAGCAAAATCATCTGCTTAAGTCTATTGCAGATATAGATATTCATAAATGCGTCTAACTACGGTTGCAGACGCTCAGTCAACTTGTCTCAAATGTTCACGGACCGGCTTTGACTGATCCAATATGGCAGATGGCTTTCTGTATAGTGGCCCACAGAAACAGCCTCTAACAAGTCATCTATCTATGGGTCAGGTCCATCTTAATAATCTTGATGTTTTTCAACTTATCAAGGCTACATCCAAGTAATGCTACTTTTTTGGCACGCTTTTGCAATGAAAATATTATAAAGAGTTCAAGAAGCTCAAATGGTAGAGCATGGTGCTGGGGCATGGGTTTCATTCTCATACTAAAGTAAAGCACAGTTTGATTGCACTGCAAGAAAAAAATTATAAATAATAATAATAAACATGCCAGGCAATTAATACTTGTATTCAGCAAAAATGCATTAAATTAAGCAAAATAAATTTGACTAACTATATATTGTTACAAAAAGATAATGTTCTGTTTCAAATAAATTGTGTTCTTTTTAACTTTCCATTCATCAAAGAATTATGAAAAATTGTATTATGGTTTCAGCCAATCAGAATATTGGAACGGTGCCACAGTGTCATGTGACAATGAAGACTGAAAATTGCCATCACAGGAAATACACATACATATATATATATATATATATATATATATATATATATATATATATATATATATATATATATATATATATATATATATACATACATATATATATATATATATATATATATATATATATATATATATATATATATATATATATATATATATATATATATATATATATATATATATATATATATATATATATATATATATATATATATATATATATATATATATATATATATATATATATATATATATATATATATATATATACACTCTTTTGACTTTCTCAGTTTGTGTAAATCCACTTGGGGTTCAGAGTATTTATTTTTTCCCACATGTCTAGCACAATTATGTGGTTTTGTTGTATTAATACAGTGTATACTTTTTTTCTTGATTTACCCCGAAAGAATGAAAGTGAAAAGTGACAACATGCCCATTGTTATCTGATAATAAAAAAAATCCAAGACTAAGACCAACTTAAATATTGTTGTCAATAAAATACAATTATTAACTTTATCAAATAAAATAATGGCATTTTTAAATCATTAAACATTCTAATTTTTGTGTTTGCCAACAAACACAGCATTATTAAAAACACAATAATAACTTCTGAACAGTGACTCTCAAGGTTTCTCAATAGAATTAATAAAAGTATAGAATAGAATAGCATATTTCTAATAGGGGCTCAATGTAACAAGTGTTAAACTGGGATTTAAATCCGGCTCGTGTCTTCTGCTGTTAGATCAGCGTTAAAGAACAATCTCAACTGATAAAATAATGATATGAGATTAAAATAATATCAAATGTGTCTATTAAATAAACAAAAACAGAGATGAAAAACAAACTTAAGAAATGTTCTTTTGCTAAGGTTAAATATGTTCAGTAATATCTTCAAGAAATATCTTTTTAATCTTGACACAATTTTTTCTCAATATTGATATGGCAACTAGTAAACTGGCATGTGTGGAAAGTTTTAAACCATGTGTGTTACAACTAACCCCACGTTAGGTTGTGCCCCGCTCACCTCTAGTATGTTTATATTCAAGAAAACGTAACACTGGCGGATATATAAAAAATAATAATAAGGTAAACAATGAATAAAACTAAAACTGTGATGGACCAGTTAAAATGTGGAATCTGAAATACTGTCTCCCCAAATAATCCTTTTTATTGAGCCCTGGATTTACATACACACTCGTCTGTATCTTTCTATGCAACAAGTGTCTGTATAGTGAAATAAATGTCTGTGTGTGTGTGTGTGTGTGTGTGTGTGTGTGTGTGTGTGTGTGTGTGTGTGTGTGTGTGTGTGTGTGTGTGTGTGTGTGCATGTTTTTGTGAAATATCAGGACACAAATTACAAAAGAGGGTGAAATATGAGGACGTTCCCATGTCCTCACTTTTCAAAATGCTTATAAATCACACAGGAAGAGGTTTTTTTCACAGAAAGTAAACTGTGCAGTCTCCTGTGATGGGTAGGTTTAGGGGCAGGGGCAGTGTAGGGGGATAAAAAATATGGTTTGTACAGTATAAAATGCATTACGTCAATGGAATGTCCCCACATTTCACAAAAACAAACATATGTGTGTGTGTGTGTGTGTGTGTGTGTGTGTGTGTGTGTGTGTGTGTGTGTGTGTGTGTGTGTGTGTGTGTGTGTGTCATCAAGCAGATGATGTTTGGTTTGCTGTTGCCCTGTAATTACTAAAATATGTGCATCCATATTCGTTTATCTATTCATCAACAGACTGTTTAGGGTACCTGATGTGGAACAGATGACATGTGTGTTTCCCTGCTCTCCGTCCATCTCAGCTTGATCCTCTGTGTTTGGACCAGCATTTCTGTGTTCAGCCCCGGCTTCATCCTCCTCATCAACAGGTCCGAACTCGTAGAGCATCTCGGGCGGGCCCGCCGCTTCATCATCCGAGCTCATCACCTCCGTCTTGATCTCCAGGATTTCACCTGCTCTGGGCGGGTGACCCGGCGCCTCTGACCCCTGCAGTCCGATCACCTGGTTCGCCACCGAACCGCCCCATAAAGGCAAAGTAGAGCCCGAGGTTGCGGCGGATCGGTTACTCTGAGCCCTCTCCATCAGCTCGTAATACCTCGCGGATCTCAAAGTCTTCTGTTTGTACTCAAGCTTCAACTTTTTAATCTTCTCCCTGCATTGATCCCCGGTCCGATTGATGCCCTTCTGCCGCAGAGTGCTGGCGATTCTGTTGAACACATGCTGGTTTCTGAGACAGGTCACCAGCTCGGTTTGAACCGGCACGTCCGACCAGATCTGCAGCAGCTCCAGCACCTCTGGTTCGGACCAGTTGCTGCCGCGTTCATACTTTTACCGTATACGTGAATCAAATGCATTGCAGCACTACAATTAAAGCAACAGTGGTATATTTATAGACTGCTGTAAATATGTTCATGCATTGGTATGCCAACGCGTTTATGTGACTAAAAGCAAATGCATTAAAATATTACAACTCCAGCGTGTGAGTTAGCCTACTGTAATCAATCAGTCATCTACCGCGAGCACTGGTAGCCTACTTTACCCGGAACCAGAACCAGATTCCTTTACTTTCTAACAACAGTCTTGATGCATTTTCAGCTCGATGCTTTTGTTCTTTATTCAAACAAGTCTTGATACATCCGGGTTCACGGCACATGCGTGCTGTCCTTATTCCGGGATAAATTTGGACCGTGACAACAAAGAACGGCGCTGCGCATGCGCTGAAAGAGGATCGCCGAGGAGACTCATTTGTTGCACGGGCGCGCCATCTAGTGCTTACATTAGCATGAACTTTTAGTGAGATAGATTGATATTGTTATATTATTTCATTAGATTACAAACTAATTAACATATGTTATAATGACAATTAAACGATGTCTGGGTGTATTGATGAACAGTATTTATTAACGCTACAAAGATTAATATAAAGATTAATAATATACAAATTTTGATTAATAACAAATTTGCTCGTTGTTAGTTAAAGTTTGTAAATGCATCATTAATGCTAATTAAGTTGACATTTTTGTAAAATATTACGTTTTTTTAGGTCTATTGTAGACATTATTCATATTATAATCAGCATAAATACATGTAATAGAACAAATACTATTATGATGTATTTATTTACAATCTAAATTGTAATCGCTCCAGTTGAATTGCCTGTATGAAATATTTCACTTGTTTTTCCCTCCTTTTTCTAAAAAAGATTAAAATGTTGATGTAAATAAATCATGCATGGTTTAGTATTTGAGGGAGCTGCGTGCTGCCCTTTTCATTCGTTTTGTTAAATGATGCAGTATATTTTGCTGAGATTATTTCATAGGCTAATCATGTTCTAGGCTTGATATTTCTTATTAATTTTAATTCAAATGCTGGGTTGTTTCAATGGTCAAATATGGACAAAATTTTTATTAAAAAAATTCCAACGGTTGGGTTTGTCAATATTTGACCCAAACATGGGTTGAAACATAGCAGCATTTTTTAGAGCACTGGGGCTTTTCATTCCTAGTTATAATATTTTGTGATACCTTAACTCCCTGGGTGCCACTGTCCTTGTACGGGGATATTATATTTTAGTTACATTTCTCTGACACCATACATGTCACAGTCCTGTTCAGAGCACATTCAGGGCTTTCTTGAGATAGCAAATGTTTGGATGTGCACTTTAAAAATGACTGAACGATCAAATTAAGCACTCTTTTGGAAATATGATGATATTTTGTAATTATCATTCACTTAAATATGACTGATTTTCTAATTGTTTGTTATAAATCAACATCTCAGGAAAATGTTTAGTGGTTTCTAATCAAAATATTACTTTCTGTTAGAAAACAGGGCATTGATTTCATACATGTCCTCAATTGAGGACATCGGGATTTATTAAAAAATGTTTATCAGGCATTTTGGGAATGAATAGGGAAGAAATTACATATCAATATTCCTAAAAAAAATATTAATACTATTATGAATATGTTGCCAACTATTACTCCCATTATTACACTTTTTTCATTACATGTTGCTCCAAGAACACATTAATATGCAAATTAGATACAGGAGATACACCAATCAGGTCATTTTTTCGGACCACTTTTAATAGATACTGACCACTGCAGACCGGCAGCTGCAGTTTTGGAGATGCTCTGACCCAGTCGTCTAGCCATCACAATTTGGCCCTTGTCAAACTCGCTTAAATCCTTGCACTTGCCCATTTTTCCTGCTTCTAACACATCAACTTTGAGGACAAAATGTTCCCTTGCTGCCTAATATATCCCACCCACTAACAGGTGCCGTGATGAAGAGATAATCAGTGTTATTCACTTCACCGGTCATAATGTTATGCCTGATCGGTGTATTGCATTGAATTGGAAAACCCATTTATGGCCATTTAGTTTTCCATTTGTTTCTTATGCTCTAAACAATGTAATGACATGAACATTTCTAAATTCAAAATACAAAATTCCTGGGTCCTTGTGAGGTCAAGACAAGGTAACCTGTGCTACGCTTTTCATTTATTTTGCTAAATGATGCAATATATTTTGTTGAGATTATTTCATAATAATCATTCTCTAGGGCTATTTTATCTTTTTTTATTCATTTGATAATTGACTTAAAAATAATTATTTATTTATTAACATATCATATATATATATATATATATATATATATATATATATATATATATATATATATATATATATATATATATATATATATATATATATATATATATTAATTATTATTATTATTTTATTTTATTTTATTTTTTATATTTATTGTTTTATGGTAAAACCCAAACGGTTGGGTTAGTCCATATTTGACCAAAACATGAAACAACACAGCATTTGTTTAACTTTCTATTCCTAGTTATAGAAGTCTGTACGATTGCATGTATTCTTCATTTACATTTTTAAAAAAAAAACCTGCAGGGACTAACAAAATTATCTTAGCATGAGGAGGAAATTTGTGTTTTCATTCGTGACCTGCATGCTACTGCTTTCGGAGTAAAACATATTGGCAATACTGTTAATCTAATTTATGCCTGTCAAAGCAAAAAACGATCCTGATTATATTTAGCCCTGGCTCAGTCCACACTGAGAAGGATCCAACGGTAATCTAATTCATTCACAGCAACAACAACAAAAAGGAAATTATACTTATGACTTTTCACCATTCACTTTCATTGTGTGGAAAACCACGCCATGAAAATGAACAGTTCCTAACATTCCCAACATATTTCGAAAGAAAATAAGTCTTGGAACAACATGAGGATGGTAAATAATGGCAAAAACTTCACCGTCAGGATTATAATTTTTGGTTTAAATGTTTCTTTAAGAATTGCATTGCGACGCTAAAGCAACATTAAATAATTAATATGTATTTACTACCGCTACAGCATCTGTAAGAGGTTTGCAATGAGGTAACAATTATGAACAGTGTGTCTGAATCCTGCAGATGGAGCCCGTGAATCGCAGACCCCAAATATGCTCATACCATGACGTACTTCCTGGGAATTGTAGGCCATTTGTGATTACGGGGATTTGTGTACGGATGTATCCCGTTATGTCAATAGAACAATAAAGCAGACGCGACCGATGACACATGACACCGACAGAGGTTTTCATTTTATTTGCAAATATTTAGATAATAACTATAGCACGGACACTGGCAGACACAGGATTAATAAATAATTAAAATAAAGGACTACACTACAGGAAGAGGCGCGCACTGTTGAAAGTTTCATCGATCTGCGCGCGCTCGCCGCGTGATGCTGAGTTGAGTTCGCGGGGTGTCGCGGAACGGCGAGAATATACTCCGTGACGGTTTCTCCGTGGATATACTTTACATTTCTCTCGTAAATGGAGTTCATTCCGGAGCTGTAGTCTGAAATGTGAGCCTGTTCCCGGATTCCGAGGCTGTGTAAAGCGCAATGACAGCTCGGCTTCAGCTCGAGGAGGGGTCAACGGTCTCATTTCTGAGGTAAATGACAGTTCATGTGTTGTTTTTATTTAATTGAATAAGAACGTAAAACTGAGGCGAAGTTAAAGATAAAAAAGTTTTTATTTTACTGAATTTATTCCTGTCATAGTAAGATTTTCAGTACAACTTCTGAAATACATTTCATTTAATTTATGTTAATTTGACCTTTTTTTCTTTTTTCTTTTTTTTTTCTTTTTTTTTAAAGTGCCAAGACAAATCGACCGTTTAGTTTTGCCTTACACATTTTGTTAAATGGTCTGAAGAAACAGTTAATGTTATTTTGTAATGTCAAAAGGAGATAAATAATAATTATGTCTTCCTACTCACCCTAACAATGTTGTCCCAAACCTAAAGGACTTGATCTCCTCAGTAACACAACAGGAGGTGACGGTCACCGTTCACTTTCATTGCACATGTTTTCCAGAATGGTGACTGACCAGTGTCATTATACCTAACGTCTCTTTATTTTTGTCTTCCAAGAAAGAAAGAAAGTCATTCGAGCACATAGCAATATTTTACATTTCCTAAACTGACTCCAAGATTTATCATCGTATAACACGCCCTGTGCTTTCAGCGTAATTGAATGATTTCCGTTTCTCTGACTGATTTACGTTGCACGTGAGCTCCTCTAACGCGTGAACCCAATGAAAATTCAGTGTTCAGTGCAATAAATAAATGCACCGCGTGCATTAAGACAGTATTGCGATATTCTTTGTCTCACGTGGTTCATATAACGACTGTGTGATGATCCTCAGATATTAGAATTGCGTTATAAGTGTCCCTTGACTTCTGTTGGCAGGTTGGATTATGAAACCTGCTTTTTTTACCCACAGAAACAGACAGTGTGGTCATCTTTTGTATTGATCCCAATAAGAGAGAGAGAGAGAGAGAGAGAGAGAGAGAGAGAGAGAGGGAAAAAAGAGGTAGCCTAAGATAAACAGTATTTGGGCACTGACTGTCCCTCTCTAATGAGTGACTAAGCACTTCGGTTCCTGACCTTACCGAGCCATCATGGATCATTAAAGGTTTAGTAGTTGTAGTTGTGTTTCATGAGGAGTTATTAAGGCATAGTAATTACTGTTCTTTCTTCTCCAGAGAGCACGCTATAAAAATTTGGCCCTCCTCTCCAGCATACAGTAGCATCACCCGGGACGTCGCCTCTTGCAAGCATGCAATCTGTCAGATCCCCGGAGACAGTTAGATAATCGTACTTTCCATTCAATTCAGGCCATAACGGGTGCTCAGAGTCATTAAATATGAAAAATAAGCCATTTGAAGTGTTGAGCAAAGATTGATGGCCCGACCTCCAAAAAGATCCTGAAGTACTGGCTTCACATTAATTTGAATGTCGTTTTGGCTTCGTGACCTGTTCCCGAAGCACCAGGACTTTGTTATTTACTAGAAATGTTCTAGTTCTAGGGAAGGCTGTTATCCTGATCATTTCTGGTCAATGTTGCGGTTGCAATGCAATTACCAGAATTCCCTCTGGACTGGGTCCACGTTCTGCTTGTAAGCTAAAAAAAAGAGGAGGTAATCTTCTGCCTTGTTTCCAACAATAAAAGCAACACAGAGACCTTGTCAGACCTAATAAAGAGAAGAAAAGACAAGCCGCAATCCCTCTTTGTATTTCAGAACAGCAGCTGACTTGGAATCAACAGCCTTTCTGTCACATCTTACATGTGTTGCGCTCTAAAGGTGAGTCCTTCATTACCTGCAACATTTATCCATTAGAAAAGGCTTTCACAAGTGGCTACATTATTAAATTAGTCTTGTCGAGACAGGCAAAAGATTGGATAAGGGTTAGGGTTAACCTGAATGGCAGTTATTTGACAATGCTGAAAATGGCTTATAGTTAAGAGTGCTAGAGGCGGTGAAAATTTTCCAAGAGCTGACCTCTTTTCCATTACCTGTCTTGTAGACTTGTCTTAGCTGCTAATTGATGCAGTCTGCTTAAAATGAGCTTAATTAAATCTATTAATTGGTTCAAACAATCGATTAGGTTTAGATACGTCAGGCATTGCTTTTACAGTGAAACGTGCGAGTACAGTATCTCACTCTCTCTCTTCATCGCTCTCTCTTTCTCTCATTTTCTGTGCTTGCGGAGGTGTGACATTCACAGGTTCCATCAGTAAGACACATACGGTTTTCTCCTCTTTCCTCTCCAGCTCACTGCACTGTGCCAGCCCTTAATGAGCTCTGTAATGCAGATTTTAGACGTGACGATTTGTTTGTTTCTTCAGCAGGGCTTTTACCAAGATCCTCACTTCTTCCTACCAGGAGCTGCTATTTAAATGCAAAACTCTGCATTGTAGCCGTCATACTCAGAGGAATTGTTTTGCTAATGGCATTCTCTTGTTTTAAACCTTGTTTAAATAGACATTGTGGAGGTTGCCTCTATAATTTTAACACTATTCCTAGACCTCATGCGTCACGCCTTCACTATTCATACCATGAATTTTCACGCTTGCTTACTTCAAAGCACACGCCAGGCTTTATTGTTCGTGCTCTGTTTTGTTGTAGAGGGTGTCGGGGGTTATACACCAAGCCCTGAGCCAAGCTTTGAGCTTACTTACACAGTCAGCAAGAACTGAGCTGTCTCTAAGGAGCTGCTCAACTCTCACGGGACTCCCTCTTGCTGTGTCGGAGAGCTTCTCTGATGAATGGTGCAATACTCAAGCAAGCTACATGGTCATCATCCCAATGTATATGGTGTCAAACCGTGCGTAAAGCACCTTCTGTCTTTCTCCGACCCGGACTGCTGTTCCTAAAATGTTCTTCTGGTAAAAGAATTCAAGGACATTCTAAAAGGGATCCATGCTTATACTGTATATACACTACCATTCAGTAGTTTTGAAAGAAATGAATACCTTATTCAGCAAGGGTGCATTCAATTGATCGTAAAGACATTTATATATCGTGACCGGAAACAAACAAACACACTTGCACAACTCTGTTGCTGCTCTGTAAAAACAAACTGCATCTACTGTTTCCTTAACGCTGGGTTATTAGTGAAGCTGAACAAGGTTATCTTTCCCTCACAACCAAACACACACTTCTTTAGTGACATTGTTGATTTTGTGGTCTAAAAACAAAATGACAGCGCTGCTGACGGCTTCTGTAACCAAACAAAGCTCGACGATTGGCGCGCTCTTGCTCTCACGCACACGCTCATCCGGGAGAAGTGCCCATACACGGAATTCGGCCCTGTATGATGTCATACAGGGCCATACTTGAAACAAACTTTCTGAAACTTGTTCAAATCCTGAAGGAGTGTATTTGACACAGTTGTACCGTCTAGTCGACTAGTCGACTTTAATGCTCTGCCATGACGCTTTAAGCTTGACGTCGACTAGTCGCTGGAAGTAGTGTTGCGCGATATACCGGTACTAGAAAAGTATTGCGATACCCTGCTATTAAAAACGGTACGATATGAAATTTTATTAGTACCGGTACTTTAAGAATGACAGCACCTTAATAAGACCAGTATTTACTTGCGTGGATGTGTGATAGGAGGACGTGTGTGCAGAGCTCTGCTTCCACCATTCAATACACATTGGAAGCAGAAGAGTTAAATATATACATGCAGCGCATGACAAAGAAAGCAACAGAAATGCTTGCATGAGAAAATAAAGCGCAACGCGGGAAATGCTCGCTCTGCCGGACTCTGACCTGAAGCGGCGCACACCTTTCACTCAGACAGCATGGGATTGCGATGTCAATTTTGCGGATTATTGGGTTTAAATGGTCAAAGATATGTAAAAATTCACGTCCTGACGAGTATTCAGGTCAACACAGTAGGATATGTCTTTAGTGAACGTATACAGAGTCGAGTGAGAAATCGGATGTGTTACAGTGTATTGGGTCAGTGCAGCTCAAAGGGCCGGACCTAATATTCTGTGTGATTTATCATTAATGTCAATCAAACCACCCCATGCTTGACTGAATAACTTGAGAATCAGTGTATAGTTTATTTATAGAGTGAAGACTATGCAGTAAATATCTATTGCAATCATAAGTATGATGAAATGAGATTTTGGTCATCCCAACTTCTTCAGAATAGTGAAAGGTTAGTGAATTTCACATTGGCATGTAGTTATTATATTATTATTTTTAAATAAAGAGTTGGGAATGGTCAAAAAGCAGGGCAGGAACATGCTGGCCAAGGGAGTTTTTAGGTTTAAAAAAATTATATTTATTTAAAAAAAATTATTAGTAGCCTAAGTTCTGTCATATTATTGAATTTTACAGTTTTTTGCTGTGGTAACAATTTAGTATCGGTATCGAGGTATTTTAGTCTGGTATCGTATCATATTCATAAGTCATATTTTTGGGATTGTGGCAACACTAGTCGCTGGTCTGTAGAGGCCTCAAAAGAATAAGCCAATTCCTAACACATAGGCTCTGTTTCCAACAGTTAAAAATTACAAATAAATACATACTCAGAGAGCTCTCCACAAGACATGTTTGATTATACCATCTGGATGCTCAAAATTGATCGGGAGAATGCACGCTTATTGTACACGTAAGTTAATCACCGCTCTAAACTAATGCGACGCTGCATTGTAACAAACACACAGTTCACGCGTCACGCGGAGATCGCGTGCATCTCACACAAAACCATTCAGTAGTGCAGAAATGTATTGTCAACACTGTTATGTGATTTATCAATAAATTAGCTTAGAAACCGAAAAGTTATAGCATATATTTCTTAGTAACTAAAATTCTCAGCTTCACTGTAGAGAGACGCTGGCAGGTAGAATTAAAGGGATAGTTCACCCAAAAATGAAAATGTGATGTTTATCTGCTTACGCAGTGCATCCAACATGTAGGTTTCTTTGTTTCTTCAGTAGAACACAAATTAAGATTTTTAACTCAAACCGTTGCTGTGTGCCAGTCATACTGCATGTGAATGGGTAACAATTCTATGAGAGCAAAAAAAAACATGCTTAGACAACATGCACAAAAAACCTGCTGCTCGTGATGACCAATTGATATCTTCAGACACAAAACGATCAGTTTGTGTGAGAAATCAAGCCGTATTTATATCATTTATTACCTCAAATACAACGCTATATCCAACAGCCTGGATTGCTCTTTACTTCCGGCAAGGAAGGTCAATGTGTGATCTTGTGTATATTGACCTTCCTCAAAGGAAGTGAAGCGCATTCCATATAGGTGTAGAAAATCGCAACTTTTCATTTGGTCTTAGCACACGATGTAACTGTAGAAGAGTCAAGTTTTAAATAGGAAAATATTGAAAGTGTCTTTGGTAATTTTTTGAATGAGATGCTAATGGACTGATTAGAATCAATGATGTATGCTAAGTTATGCTAAAAGTGCTACCGCCAGATACAAAGATCGGCTGAATGGATTCAAAAACGGTAAAACTCAACTGTTTAACTCTAGGGACTTGGAAAATGAGGCTATTTTTTCCTTTAAGATATCAATGTGTCGTCATGAGCTACAGGGCTCTTTGTGCATGTTGTCTAAGCATGTTTTTTTTTGCTCTCATAGAATTGTTACCCATTCACATGCAGTATGACTGGCACACAGCAACGGTTGGAGTTAAAAATCTTAATTTGTGTTCTACTGAAGAAACAAAGACACCTACATGTTGGATGCACAGGGCATAAGCAGATAAACATCACATGTTCATTTTTGGGTGAACTATCCCTTTCATTCAGATGCAATCGCTCTCTCACTAATGCTTTCATATGTAGTCTTTATTGTGCTACTTTTATTCAGAACGAGCAGGAATCTGTGAGAAATATAATGACCCAAAGACAAAATAACTGATTCAAAAGCTGTATTGTAGGAGCAATATCCCTATGGGCAGCGCTGTGTCATATGCCATAGCTGTCCTGTGCACAAGGCAACCTGTGTTCGCATCTCAGGCAGCTCAAGCGTTATTTGTTTAATGACCTCATCAGCGACTAGTCGACGTTGGCTTTCATCACATAAATGTCAACTTTAAAAAATCGGAAGTCATTCAACACCTAGTTCACGTGAGCATCACAACGCATGTGTGTGGACACAGGATGGTGAGCCAGCGTTCTGACGTAGAACTTGGAAGCGCTGTACTGTATTTACAGTGTAAACTGCATAGGAGACTGGCACAGACAAGAAGAATAAAGTTGAACAAAGTCGTTATTTTTGGTTGCTTTTTGCACGCAAAAAGTATTCTGATAATTTTATAACCAACTAGATAACCACTGGAGTCACATGGACTATTTTAACGATGTCTTTACTACCTTTCTGGGCCTTCAAAGTGGTATTCAAATAGCTGTCTGTGGATGGGTCAGAGACCTCTCAGATGTTATCAAAAATATCTTAATTTGTGTTCCAAAGATGAATAGGTTTGGAACGACACACGGGTGAGTAATTAATGACGTAGTGTATGATAATGACATTTTTGGGTGAAACAACCATTTAAGGTTTTCAGTGAATAATTATTTGAATTTCCATCTGTATCTCACACACAGCTAATAAATGCCTTCAACAGATTTGGAATACAGATCACTATTATGATTCTTTCATGGTGCTTTTATGCCCTTTTGATATGTGAAGGCTTCATTTTCTCTTAATTGCATGAAAGAGCATAGAAAACAGAAAAACAAAAGTCTCACAGGTTTGGAATGACATGAGTAAATGATGACAGTATTTAATTTCTTGGTGTTCCTACAAGACAAGCAACATCAACATGTCCTTTTTGTGAACTTGTTCTAGATACAAACATATAGCAAGTGGGTAGAAGTTGTGAAACACACATTGTTCTCCTTGTCCTACAAAGTGCTGTTTGTATCCCAGTTTCCCTTGGTGTAACGCTATCAATAGCACTCAAGACACCTTTACGAAAATGTATGACTCTCCACGGTCCCTCTGAGGATGTTTTCTGACAGAACGGTTATGTTTAGATAACCTGAGCTTTATAGAAAACGATGGGCCTCCTGGTGCACTAGTATTTCTTTTCTGACACTCTGTCTTATCTTCTCCAGGTCATTACAGAGCTGAATTCATAGTGCAGCTCACAGATGCATTAGAAAACAAACTCCATCTAGAAGACCAGAAGGCTTGGAGACGAAGCACTCCTGTTCATGGAGGGCCGCTGGACCCTGCTGCTGTTTCTGGGGGCGTACCTGGTCCTCCTTGCGGCTGAGGTACACTTGATTACAGGCCAAGGCATCTACACCAACACGTGGGCCGTCCACATTGTAGGGGGAGCCAAGGAGGCTGAGAGGATTGCGCAAAAACATGGTTTCATCAGTCACGGGCAGGTGAGTGGGACCAGTGCTTTATCAAAGATTCATCTCCTGCTTCTTGTGAGAGTTGCTATGTTTGTGTATGTGGACATAATGCTGCACAAGGTTTGTAGTGATGTCCCAATATATCATTCACCTTCTTGCTGTCAAGCTCTGTTGCTTTACACAAGCGGAAGACAGATTTGCACAAACACAAACCCACACAAGTACTCGCACAATCGCGAAGGCCCCTCCGAGAAGTCCATGTAGATGCTTGTCGAGTCGCCTTTCCCCTGCGTCTGTCACTGTTCAATTCATTAAGATTGAGATGCGTCAGCTGTGATTGGGGAAATTAATTTCGGCTTATGTTGTATTCTTTTTTCCTGCTGCCGGCATTGTCTCGTTTGTCTTGCCAGATGTTCCCTCTTCTGTTGTTATGGTATTAAACGCTTAGCTGGGAGACGAAAAGCAGGAACGTATCTGACAACTGAAACATTGTATGTGAATTAATCCCTGTGAGTGCAATGCCCTCTGAGCTCGCTGTGAATAGCACGTGTGTGGGAGGACAAGAGTGGAAAGAGCTGCCAAAATAAAGCTCTCCTCTCCTCTCCCTTCTTCTCATCTTCTTTCTCCTTCCCACTTGCCCTACTGTAAATCAGACCTAAAACAGTGAGCGCGTCTTTCAGTAACACTTCTAACAACTTAAGATTTTTTCCTTGACCTAGTGAGTTTTAGTAATTCTTTTTTTTCTTGCCCTGCCAACATCCACTAGACCCACCACAACACCACAACATAATCAGTCTCAAACCACAGTCAATTATTCCCTAAAAAGTGAAAGCAAAAACTGACCTAAGCTTTGTTCATCTGTCGCTCCATTAAAGGGGTAGTTCACCCAAAAATATCTATCTATCTATCTATCTATCTATCTATCTATCTATCTATCTATCTATCTATCTATCTATCTATCTATCTATCTGTCTGTCTGTCTGTCTGTCTGTCTGTCTGTCTGTCTGTCTGTCTGTCTGTCTGTCTGTCTGTCTGTCCGTCCGTCCGTCGTCGTCCGTCCGTCTGTCTGTCTATTATCTATCTATCTATATATGTCTGTGTATATATATATATATATATATATATATATATATATATATATATATATATATATATATATATATGTGTATGTATGTTTGTCTGTCGGTTTGTCTGTCTATAGTTTATCAATTTATCTATCTGTCTATAGTCTGTCTATCTGTCTGTCTGTCTGTCTGTCTATCTATCTGTCTGTCTGTCTGTCTTTCTGTCTCTCTATCTGTCTGTCTGTCTGTCTGTCTATCTGTCTGTCTATAGTTTATCTATTTATTTATCTATCTGTCTATAGTCTATCTGTCTGTCTGTCTTTCTATCTATCTGTCTGTCTGTCTCTCTGTCTATCTGTCTCTCTGTCTGTCTGTCTCTCTATCTATCTGTCTGTCTGTCTGTATGTCTGTCTGTCTGTCACGAGTCGCCTCCCTAATGTAAACTGACAGAGCTGAACAAATTAAGTCACTCATTTTCGACCGATACAAACCAGCGATTCTAATGCACACATCTCAGGGCAGTAGCAGTAATAGATAATTTAAGTTTTAATTCCTTTGTTTATGCAGTGTCAGAACCAATCCAGTTAAAATAACTGTAATGGCAATCTGAGCCGTTTTCCATTGTTCACCATTTCCAAAATGGTGTAGTACAAAGGATTTGACACATGAATCTATAACTTTTCTTGTAAAGCTTTACTTTTCTTGGGTCAAATTGCATGCAAAACAGAAATAGTTGGTGTCAGATCAGTGGGAAAGGGCTCAAGCCAGTGTATGTCAAAGTTTCCATTGAAAGAATGTCACAGACGTTCATTTAATGATCATGTGTGTGGGGTGACTGACGGCTACAGTGCCATTTAAAATTAATGTAAGCAAAAATCTTGCAATTCTTTTAGGCACACTGCTTCAAAAAAAAGTGCACTTATATATAATACCATCAGGGTAATAATGTGTTATTATAATTTAGTTGTTGGTCAGAGTACACATGCATGGATGTCTTTGGACATTCTATCGAGTCCACCAAGCATCTTGAGATCCTGTATTTTATTCTGTTCCATTTTGGTGTGTTTTGGTCCTGATTTTAGAGCCTATTTACACTTGTCACTTCATGTGTAAGATAGCTGTCTCATTTGTTCAAACTGTTCCATTCACAGTTGGTCTTATAAATGTGACTCAGCAAAACGAATATATGCAATCTTCAATACCCACACTATATGAAAAATCAGATTGAGAGTGTCATCAGCACTGGTGAGAGAAATGAAGATGACTGTATTGAACTTCAAGATGTAGTGCCGAAAGTTGCGTTTCATTTGCTGCAGTTTGCGCCTCTGCTTGCTCAAGAGAGATGCTTATCTCTGCAGGCCATATCTGTGGAGATGTTTGTCACAGTCACGCTGGGGTATCTGCCTACAGGGAGCCGATAACATACTATCGCACCTTTATTTCTTGCCATTTTCGGGAGGAGTACATTTACATATGTGTCTTCAACAACCAAATGCATTTACACTGTGTTCTGGAATGTGTTTCAAAACGGGAATGTTGGTTCTGTATTTCTCATTATGACTCATTTTGATATTTTGTTAGCTATGTAATGCAGAGACAATCATCAATCAAGGCCTGAATTTCAGCGCTGGCTTGCTGGTATTGCACATTATTTTACTCATTATTGACCTGATGTCACTTTTGTCAGCTTTAATCACTGTTTTGGGCTCAAGCTGAGCCTCAGGGGCGACCAAAGACACTACGGACTTACAGTGTACAAAAATAAGTGTATTTTGTACTATACCATGTACAAACCAGGCATGACAAAAAAAGAAAAAAAAAGAGTTAATTACTTTTGATTTAGTGTTACTTTTTGTTTTAATCAGGTCACAATCTTAGTAAAATCTAATTGGCTTGAAGTCCCACTCAAAATAGCTGTAAATTAATAATCAAATATTCTGACTGGCTGTGATTCCATCTCTTCTTCCAGTATTTTGGTCTATGTCCAACATCTTGGTCTTTTTATCCGGCCCATTTTTGCTCAACTTTCCAGTCATCTTGGAGTCTTACTGCTCAGCTCTCCCTGATTCATTTCGTGGTGATAACTGACTTATTTTTGCTACTTTTCCACTTCCTATTTTCACAGTCTCGACTTTTTTTTATCTCAGTCTCTCGCTTTCTGTTCCTCCCTTTCTGTATAGAAACTCAGGTTTATGTTATTTATTAACTATAGCAAGTAGTAGTGCTGGGCGGTATACCAGTTCATACCGAATACCGGTGTTTATTTCTGTTATGATATAAATTTTGATGATGCCACAATACCGGTATATGTCGCTTAAAGAGCATATTGCAGGTTAGAGACCCTAGTGAGTCAATGTATAGAAAATTAATGTAGGAATTAGATTTTCTTTAAAATATACATATAAATATGCTAATAAGGCTTTGGGAGTCATTTTTGTGAGAATTTTACTTTACTTCTAAAAATGCCCAAACCGAAGTGACATGACGGGAGGGAGTGCGGTGAATTTCAACGATAGGAAAACAATGGATCGCAATGACAGTTCGGTATTATAAATTAGAAATGTTTATTAATACTCATATGGCAGACCACAGCCATACAATTATGACACACAATTAGGGATTAGCCAGGATTTGACAGTTCAACGATTAAAGGAGACTAATTGAGTTGTTGTGTGAGGAGAAACAGTGGAAAACAGAGCAGGTGAGAGACCAGTGTAAGCTAATGATATCACGTTATATACGCTAGCTAACGATATGAACACTGCTCAGATTACAATACTGCACAGATTATCATCATGTATCAGGCAATAGCAAAGCTAGAATTGGTCATCTAGGAGAATTGATAATTAACGTTACCAAACAAACTGATAAGCTTTGACCGTCAGGCATAAGTCACAGTCGTTAATATCCGTCCACACTAAATGTTGTGATAAAACGCTAGCGGATGCGGAAACGTTAGCACATGTTTAAACAAGACTCATGGTGCACAGTTCACATTTTCTTCGAGCTGCATCTCTGACGGATCTGTGACCGTCACGTCTCCCGCCGGTGCTGAACCACAGACACTATAGTGGTATTGTGTGTTTCACGTTCTATTATTAATTCATTCTGTTATGGGTCTATTTTGTGCCGATTCACCGATAGTGTGAGGATGACGTTATGACTAAGTTATGTATTTGAGTGAACTTGAATGTACATACCAGCAGCACATAATTCCAGACTTTTTTTTAAAGTGCGACTTTATGCATTTGTGTTAATGTACATACTTTGTGTTCATTAATGTTAAAATTGATTCACGTAAAAACAACGGCAAAGAAGCATCGCGTGTGGATGTTTATTCACTTAATATCATTCTTTACATGAGTATTGCAATGTTGAACTCCATCATATTGTTGGGATGTTAATCCTCCGGTCTAAAATTAACACTACACACACCACCGCGTGTGTCGCAGCAGATGCAGAAGTGAAGTCCCGTCTCTTCATCTGCACAGAACACCACCATGCAGGTTTTTCTAGCTTTTTTTTCAGACAGGCTGGACACAATAATTCACCATGACAATGATAAATTAAAATTGAAAAAGTACCGAAATACAGTGACTCCTCCTGAATATGACTCCCTCTCGTGACGTAATATGACGCAATGTTGAAAAAAACTGCGGTTTTTACAAACAGCCAAAGAAACGGCCACTTTATCTACAAAATTTGTGCTCTTATGTCTTTTTAAAACATTTAAAATCCTGCATTACCTTTTCATATGGTATTTTCATAAAATATATTCATTTGGATTTTTTTTAACCTGCAAAATGCTCTTTAAACAATGTTCGGAACGCTGCACTGTGCGACTGTTTCAGAGGGGTCCCGCTGCACTGTAGTGAGGACACAGCTGAGATCGCATTACAGCCTATTGATGAATCTGAAATCGCCCCATATACCATCAAATAGGGTATTATTTGGGGGACAGCCATTTGTAGTGGTGTCCGACACCATAGTGGACGTTATTGAGTGCTCGTATTCAATCCCACATTGCACCGCAATAACGAGTGTATAGCCGATGCACACACAGCAGCTGTCCGAATTCACGTACTTGTTTTCATTCACTCCTTCAAGTGAACTATATTACTGGACTAATGTATGGAATAGTGATTGAGGGTATAGGGGGCGATTTCAGATTCAGCCCTTGATTACAGCGGAGAATTCAAACTAACGTTACAAGCGTTTCTGCACGGAGCGCCGTGATGAGATTAACAATGCTCACCACATGGATCATATCAGATACAGACAGGATTGAGCCCGGTTAAGTTTTTTATGGACATATTTCATATATTCTAGTGCTGTAAACATGAACCAGCAGTGTGTGTATGTGCACATATTTCATCACATCTTCTTCAAATGAAATATATTTGCTGACAAGGACACTGATAAGCTGTACATCTGATCACGACCGTGATGACAAGGATTATTCTGATACACAGAGTAAGTTAATAAATAGACAATTCAAAGAAGAATGGGCATTATTGAGTGAGTAAATGATGGAGTCGACACAGAATATCAGATCAATTCAGTGATTCAGTGTTACTGGGATGCACTGAAATTAATTATGGTTGCACTTGGCCGAAACCTGAAACAAAACCCCGTTTCAGCAGCAGTCAGTTATCACCACGGTTTTGAAAAATGCTATAAAAGTGGGTGTGGTTAAGCTGCGGAGTGGGACGAGGGGGTACTGACAACACAGCAATGGCTTCTGATTAAGACAGTTTTATTTCGCTCTCATTAAAAGCATCAAAGCTTCACACAAATGTATGCTGCAAATTACCATTACACACAACACAATATACACATTTGTTTTGTAAGCTCACCGTTATACAAATATATATCCAGTGACAGCTATTATTCAGTGCACAATTAACTGCACAGCCATTCGCAGTTTGTTCTCTCCATCGAAAAATATATATGAACATGCTTTTGATATGGTTTGAGACTTATTTTGTGGAGTTTTTAAGTCGTTTGGTCGGTTAAAGGGCCAGAAGAGCGGTTAGACTCAGAATGGATGAATCACATTTGTGTCAAAGAGTCAGGATGTTTTGAAGATAACTTATGAGGCAAAAGCAAACAATCGTTTCTGATCTCTCACTTACTGTGTGTGATCTCACTGTTTGCACCAGTCAGAGGGAAATGCCTATCAATGCGTGCTGTCATGAATAATTAAGCAGGTGCTGTCATTAATGAAGCAATGCGTCTTGTCATAGGATTAGGACACGCAGTCTCATGAATAACTATGAGACACTGATGGGTCATCGCCGTACTATAATACAAGAAAACGTCACAAACTCACAAAGCATTAGTCATTTTAAGTAATAAAATTGGACATAAAATATAGTAAATATCAATATATTATTCTTTAAGTTCTATGCAACAAACAATTTTTATTTTTTGAACAATTATCCAAAAATGGCTAATGGATCATTGTTTTGATTACCACGGGTTCGAATCCATTTTTTGCTGTGCAAAAGGTGGATTTCATCACAAATCACATCAGAAAGGCATTTATTTTCAATAAAAATGAAGAAAATGTTCTAAATGTGGAAATAAAGTGCCTAACGAAATGTTTAATAATAATAAAAGCTTTTATTGGGTAGGTGTAGGGAGGGCTTTACACTGGATAACAATTTACACTCTATATTATTATTGCATCCTAATGCACAACAATACTGAGGTGCAAATAGTATGTATCTGTCAACATAAAGTATAAATTACATGTAATTACTATTTATATTGCAAAGAACTGCTACTTTTTATTAGTAAATAGCATCTACAGCTATTTGCACTTAGTGTAAATACCATCTATCACTAAGAAAATGCTATTTTCACTAAGTGTAAATAGAAATGATCTTTAAGAAAATATGCTATTTTAGTGTAAATAGCATCTCTACCTAATGTAATTGTCACATGCACAATCGGGTCAGTGTTGCATTGTCACAAAAGTTTATAATTTCTTTTTTTCACTGGCCAAATATTTTTTCAGTCACTGTAGCTTTAACAAATGTTAATCTATTTTATCCTAATGCCCAACTCTATACTGGTTGACTTGACTTGAATTAGTCTTGAACATTAAGAAAAACTAAAATGTAGGGGTACATTCATGTACAAGTTGTTTTTTCTCGTTTTTCGATTTTAATGTAGGTATATGAATATAGAGCCCTGTAAGATCAGATGTCATAATAATGACTGCGCAAGCCACCAGTCAAGGCTCACGCATAGAGCATTAAGTTTGATTTAAACCGCTTGAGAACTTTCTTCACCCTGTCCTTGTTAAAAAGCTTGCATTGTGATAGACTGCGATATGTGTACGTGGTCTTTTTGTGTTTGCACAGAATTCATACCGTTCATTAGTGTGGCATAATGAACAAGCCCTTCCTGCATCTCCATTTATTTATGCCTGACACTGACCTGTCAATCAAACATTTCTCACTTTCACACCCAGCACGGCGGATTGATTTTTCATTATTCATTTCAGACTCTCAGACAGATTGTGAGAGTCCTTGAAGGATCCCTGTGTTCTGAGTTGAATTTTTGATGCCATATGGTGCTTTCTCTCTATCTCTCTCCTCTCCATTTGATGTTATTTTTTTTTTGCTCAGAAACTAAGACTTGAGCTAAGAGCTTTGCGATGCAGGTCTCCGGGTAAAAAGGTGTGGCACGCTAATCCGAGCTGCTGTCGTGGCCGTGTCTAGGAGTGGAGCTTTCTTGCAGCGATCCACCAGAAATCCTACACCGCTGAATTGAAATTGCTTCAAAATGTGTTCTATACAGAAAGGGAGGAACAGAAAGCGAGAGACTGAGATAAAAAAAAGTAGAGACTGTGAAAATGGGAAGTGGAAAAGTAGCAAAAATAAGTCAGTTATCACCACGAAATGAATCAGGGAGAGCTGAGCAGTAAGACTCCAAGATGACTGGAAAGTTGAGCAAAAATGGGCCGGATAAAAAGACCAAGATGTTGGACATAGACCAAAATACTGGAAGAAGAGATGGAATCACAGCCAGTCAGAATATTTGATTATTAATTTACAGCTATTTTGAGTGGGAGTTCAAGCCAATTAGATTTTACTAAGATTGTGACCTGATTAAAACAAAAAGTAACACTAAATCAAAAGTAATTAACTCTTTGTTTTTTCTTTTTTTTGTCATGCCTGGTTTGTACATGGTATAGTACAAAATACACTTATTTTTGTACACTGTAAGTCCGTAGTGTCTTTGGTCGCCCCTGAGGCTCAGCTTGAGCCCAAAACAGTGATTAAAGCTGACAAAAGTGACATCAGGTCAACAAATGACCCGTCCAAAATGATGGAAGACACCTTATTCATCTCTGAAAGCGCTTGTCACTCTCCTCTGGAGAACGATGAGACACGGGAGGCATTTATCCAAGCCCATAATTACTTGATTGCCTGTCCAGAATCCTACAGGGAAGGCTTCAGCCTGTTTGCAGACGAGGATGGATAGATGGAGATAAAAGGAGCGAGAGTGGGGCTTAAATGTCATGTTTCTAGAGCCGTCATCCCTCAGAGCGATAGGATGTTCCTGTGAGGAAGGTGGAGGGGACTCGGGAGGGTAGTGTGACTGAGCCGCACACGCTCTCAAGCTGGAGGCTGTGAATGTCACTGAACAGGTGAAGAGCATATGTGTGTGTGTGCATTGTCTCTTAAGCCTTCTTTCAACACCATACCAATCCCTGGCCATAACTAAAGCAAAATTCAGTTTGTACAGTTCAGTTAAAATACATCTTGACCTGTTCCCTGTCATTTCCAGCACCAATTTAAGAGGTGTCACAAGTGCAGATATGCTGATTCGCTGAATAACAAGCTGAACAGGCTGTTGTAAGTCAAACTGACTTTCCCAACTTCATCACTACTAGACATTTCAAAGGTCTCCCACTGTCCACACAGCTGCCACTTTTCTCCACCACAGTTGTAATGAGGATACCTGAGGAACTTGGACGTTCAGATGGGGAATAAGGAAAAATACAGGAACAACTGGTTCTTATCACAGCAACTAAAAGGAATGAGTTTAGGGAGCATTTCAGGAAAATGAATCCTCAACCTGAGAGTTAGAACAGCTGCTGAACCCATTCAGCTGAAAAGAGATTAAATAATTAGCAGAAGAGTAACACCATATGCTCTACTTTTGCATTAGCTTGGTACGTGGCTGTAGCTTCAGAATCCATTGGCAACTTCTTCGTCTTAAAGGTCAGTAGTCATTTAGCTGACCTTTTAATCTGAAGTGACTTGCTGTACATAGAAAATGAATAAAATATAACGCCTCAAAGGGTTTTTACCCCTCTACCTTTTGGTTTTCTACCTCTTGAGGACTCACAAGCTATACATCTGCCACTTCTCCCAAAAAGCATTTGATTATATTTCTAGTACGCATAAACTATTCCAGTTGCTTATTGGGCTAAACCAAAGACTGTAGCGCTGAATGCCGGGGGCATTGTTTCAGAAAAGAAGATGAGGGTTGGGATTTGCATTTGGAACAGGATTCTAGCATTCGTGAGGGTTTAATTTGGGATTTGAGCAGCTTTTCATTGTCCTGACTACAGTTGGTGTTGTTCTTTCGTTGTGTGTGTGTGTGTGTGTGTGTGTGTGTGTGTGTGTGTGTGTGTGTGTGTGTGTGTGTGTGTGTGTGTGTGTGTGTGTGTGTGTGTGTGTGTGTGTGTGTGTGTGTAATGTCTTAACAGGAAGCTGATCAGCACACTTCAGTGACGCATTTCACCCATCTCTCCCCACCTCTCTGAGTCTGCACACAAAAAAACTCGTGATTGCTCCCATCGCTGAGCACAGCTCTCAAAGGCCTCTCTGCGCTCAAAGCTGTTGGTGAGGAAAATGGTGGCCGATGTATTGTGGTCTGATTGCTTTTGCTACTGTGCCTCAATATCATTGTCATCTATTAGTTTTGAATCAGACAGGCCCTGAGATTTGTTACACAGAGCAAGCCTTTGGTATCTTGCCTCCTGTGTTGATTTTTAGTGTTTGGCTGAACAAACAAGTACACGTAAGACCCAAAAGGGAGTGATGGTTTGGTGCTAAAAGGGAATACAGGAAATGTTTGTGATGTTGAAAGATTCTCAAACTACTCAATCATGATTTCAAATTATGAAGTGGTTGAAACAGCCACTGTGAAGATGATGTTATAGAAACAGCATATCAAAACGGTGTGACCAACAGGGAATCTCAAATTAGAAGAGTTAGAGGGTTACTTCAGCGATTTAGCATTAAGATTTGTATCAGTAGAAATCTGGTAGTACAGGTCCTTCTCAAAAAATTTGCATATTGTGATAAAAGTTCATTATTTTCCATAATGTAATGATAAAAATTAAACTTTCATATATTTTAAATTCATTGCACACCAACTGAAATATTGCAGATCTTTTATTGTTTTAATACTGATGATTTTGGCATACAGCTCATGAAAACCCAAATTTCCTATCTAAAAAATTAGCATATAATGAAAAGGTTCTCTAAACGAGCTATTAACCTATTAACCAGCGCCCCAATTTTTGAAATTTTCTGAAACGACATTCCCAAATGAAAATGTCTGCAGCTCTTAAACCCTATGGTCTATATTCATAAATCTGGTCTTATTTTAAACTAGACACTTCAAATAGTGTTACCCAAGAGTCATAATAGCTCCAAGTTGTATATGAACAGAGTAATATACATGTAAATATACATGTAAGTGACTCACGTTTTTATTTTTATTATTCACTTAGGGAAAAATTATGAGATTTTAATGTTAAGGTCCTGAAAATAAGCATAATATAAAACTGAATGTCTGATCATGTTTTGTTTCAAATTTGAGGATGATTCTCTCAAAAATGTAGCTTCTGTAAGCTTTTATATCAAGAAAAGACTAGGCGTCCTTTCCAAAAGGGCTTTTATTTTAGAACATTTGTAATTGCAAAGAGTAGTTTTTTTTATTCAAATAAATCTGCAATAAACTGCTGATTATGATTAATTTACAGTTACTGAAAAACTAAATGAACTATTTACAGAATTTTTAAAGTGTAAAAAACTCATTTAGTTGATAAAAACAGTCTGTCATAGAGCCTGCGCGCTCCACTGCAGTGTTGCGCAATCTGACTGGCAGGCGCTTGGCTGCTATGGAGATTGTGACTAGAGGCATATTCACCAATAATGCTTACAAACACAACGTAAGATAATCCCTTGTGATTAGTTACTACGTCCGTCAATCAAACCTTTGCTGGCAAGGCATTGGCTAGGCATTGATTACCTTCATCCAACGAAAACCATGCGCGCTTTGATTGACAGCTGGCGGAGCGAATAATGCGCCAACTCTGTGTAATGACTCGTCAGAGAGCCTGTGATTGAAGCAGAGAGACCTGGGAGGGTTTAACGTGACAGGAAGAGTCCACAGCACAGGGGAGATCGTCAGAAACGTATTTGAATCACTATTTCATTGAAAATGGACACGATTGATTACTCTAACTCAAAACGCCCAAGCAAACAAAGGAGTATTTTTAGTTTTTTTCCTTATTTTTTCGTTGTTTTGGATTAAAAAGTGGGATGCATTTGGAAGAGTGGACTCTTACGGACATGTATGCAGTTGTTTTTTGGATTGGTCCGATCTGATCTGCACGATAGGAGATGAAAGATGAGTACTGCGTTCATTATGCTAATGTTTAAATAGCTAGTGCTTCAGCATTTCATTTAACCTTTTCCTCTCTGGTGTATTTATTGCAAAAACGAGTTCAGAACATGAATCTCGAGTGTTTTAGCTTTCAAATGATGCATAGTTTGTGATGGTTGATTAAATAGTTTGTATAAAACAAAAGTGAATAAAAGTAGAGACACGCCCACTTACGCCAACCCCGCCCACTTCAACCGGTGCGGGTTAACTCGTTAACCTAATCATCTGAATCAACTAATTAACTCTAAACACTGGCAAAGATTCCTGAGGCTTTTAAAAACTCCTGGCCTGGTTCATTACTCAAAACCGCAATCATGGGTAAGACTGCCGACCTGACTGCTGTCCAGAAGGCCATCATTGACACCCTCAAGCGAGAGGGGAAGACACAGAAAGAAATTTCTGAACGAATAGGCTGTTCACAGAGTGCTGTATCAAGGCACCTCAGTGGGAAGTCTGTGGGAAGGAAAAAGTGTGGCAAAAAACGCTCTACAACGAGAAGAGGTGACCGGACCCTGAGGAAGATTGTGGAGAAGGACCGATTTTAGACCTTGGGGGACCTGCGAAAGCAGTGGACTGAGTCTGGAGTAGAAACATCCAGAGCCACCGTGCACAGGCGTGTGCAGGAAATGGGCTACAGGTGCCACATTCCCCAGGTCAAGCAACTTTTAACCAGAAACAGCGGCAGAAGCGCCTGACATGGGCTACAGAGAAGCAGCACTGGACTGTCGCTCAAATTTTGCATGTCATTCGGAAATCAAGGTGCCAGAGTCTGGAGGAAGACTGGGGAGAAGGAAATGCCAAAATGCCTGAAGTCCAGTGTCAAGTACCCACAGTCAGTGATGGTCTGGGGTGCCATGTCAGCTGCTGGTGTTGGTCCACTGTGTTTTTATCAAGGGCAGGGTCAATGCAGCTAGCTATCAGGAGATTTTGGAGCACTTCATGCTTCCATCTGCTTTATGGAGATGAAGATTTTGTTTTTCAGCACGACCTGGCACCTGCTCATAGTGCCAAAACCACTGGTAAATGGTTTACTGACCATGGTATTACTGTGCTCAATTGGCCTGCCAACTCTCCTGACCTGAACCCCATAGAGAATCTGTGGGATATTGTGAAGAAAAAGTTGAGAGCCGCAAGACCCAACACTCTGGATGAGCTTAAGGCCGCTATCGAAGCATCCTGGGCCTCCATAACACCTCAGCAGTGCCACAGGCTGATTGCCTCCATGCCACGCCGCATTGAAGCAGTCATTTCTGCAAAAGGATTCCCCACCAAGTATTGAGTGCATAACTGAACATAATTATTTGAAGGTTGACTTTTTTTGTATTAAAAACACTTTTCTTTTATTGGTCGGATGAAATATGCTAATTTTTTGAGTAAAATTTTAATCATTACATTATGGAAAATAATGAACTTTTATCACAATATGCAAATTTTTTGAGAAGGACCTGTATATTGGAATGGTAGTATATCCGGGTAGTAATTGTTTATGGAACTGTCATAAGAAATCAGTGTCATTTTTAGTCGTAATGGTATTCAGGAAAACAGCACACTTGGTTGTGTGATGTTGTTTAGCTGTATCATATGTTATAAATATAAAAACGTCACATTTTGAATGTTTACTGCAGTTTCTCTGTGTAAGCGGTGCTCATTTGTTCTGATTTCTCCTCGAGAGGCTGCATGAGCGTCAACAGCGCAACCTGGTTACCGTCAGTTAATTATATATTATACTATTATCCTCTATCGATCGCCACGTACACTAAATGAATGTTGAATCATTCTTGCATTTTGGTAATTCCCTAGATATTTTTTGTTATTGGCATTTTAGTCAGCTTGTCCGGTCGGGCAAAAGGAAAGGATCTTTCACTTGCCCCTTCAAAAAATCAACTTGTCCCGGACAAGCGTTAATGACCGAGCCCTGCATTCAGTTCATTCATTATAAAATGAAGTTAAACATTCTTCAGAATACCTTATTTTCAAATTTCATTTTCAGATTTGGAAAAAGAAACGAGATGTCCATGTCCAGTGGGATAAAATGGACTAGCTATAGGCCTTTTGTTAAAATTCATGGAAATCGGAAAATCGAGTGACCAGATCGCAAAACAGAATAAAAAAGCTGGCAAATCTTAAATTGGGCTCAGCCTCCCTCTCTCATTCGGCATGAATCCATATGTTTTCATGGCTGCGATGTAACATCTGCAAATTGATTTCCTTTGTAAACAAAGCTTTGTGCTTCACTCCTGTGGTAGTAATCACATAGAACAGCATTCACATACAAAACACTGGGTTAATAACAAAATTAGAGTTTTAAGTAGAAAATAGTATTTATGTAAGGAGATATATTAAAATAAAAAGTGCACAACTCTTCTTAAGTGGAAGGAAGCTACTTTTTTCTTTCACTTGCAACCTAGCGCAGGTGGGTCCTTATTTGGGTTAGTAAAATAACGAAAGTATAGTTTTTAAGTAGAAAATAGTATTTATGTAGAGGGATAAATTATTTATGTTTAAGTATAATATGTATGTATTTATGTATGAGTATAATAAATTATATATATGTTTATAAAAAAAACAATATCATCATCCATCGCAATGTTTTACTGTACACATCGTCAACTGCCAATTTAGGTGACATCCCCTAACCCTAGTGTGTTTGTGTGTGTGTGAGAGAGAGGTAAATTAAACCACGTGTCTGCTAGGGGTGTGAACCTACACTGGTCTCACGGTTCGGTTCGATTACGATTATCATGTCATCGATTCGGTTCAATTCAATATCTCGATGCATTGACGATGCACCGCATTCCTCAATACAATTTTGTCAATTAATACAAGCAGTCAGATATATGAACTGAACCTTTAATATTACCTGCTCAAAGAAAACAAGCTTCTTAAATGTATCAAACTAAACTCAAGTCTGGGCACAGACGACAACAGGAGCATTTAGAATAAATACACAAATGTAAACACTAAAAGCCACTTTAAGAGGTGGTCCGGCCGCATTACAGTCAAAACATGCATCTGGTTGTTGAAACCAGATATGTGAAAAAATAAAATAAAATAAATAATAGTGTGAGAGCGTGTTGTAGGCTATATGTCATGCTTTAGCCAGATATGACAGCGCTACCGCAGCACGCATCGCCACAGATGAGTATCTCTTCATTAAGCCAATGCACAAAGTACTGCAAATTAAACCGAAAGTAAAGTCGCAGATGCTCAACTTATAATCAACATATAATCTCTGATCAATAAAACACAGCTCATATCTGTTGCTTTCAGTGACGTGAACTCCATTAAATCTGCATATAGTGTGGGAATTTGTTTTAATAAATCAGACAGCTTTGATTTAAACACAGCACAGTGTGTTCTCTAGGTCATGCTTATGTGCTTCATACAAGCTGAAATGTGCCCAGATGTCGAATTTTAAAGTAGTTGGAGCATTTTTAATTACTCTCACTCGCGTCTCACCTCCCTCAGCCATCATATGCTACCGCGACAATACACGTGCGTGACAAATGATGTCAGAAAAGAATCAGTACATTATAACCGGTTATGGTCTATTACTGAACCGATACCGAATCGTCCAGAAACGCATCGAATCGAAGAACGATGCATTTCGACACCCCTAGCGTCTGCGCGATTCATTCGCACAGAGACACACAGGATTCATGTTTATTCACAGACACTAGTCTATATATCACCAGATGCGTTCTCAGGTACCGAATTTTGGAACCGTTTGATTTAATGTGAATTGGTACTCAGTAGTCACCAGAGTCAGCTAAATCCCAGCACATAGAGACGCTTTCACCTAGATATTATCACATAGAGACTGTGTCTGTTCCCTAATCAGTAAATACAAAACCATCAAAACCATTCAACAGTAAAAATTTAATTGATGTCCAACAAATAAACAACAGATATAATACGGATGAACAATTGATAAATCTCGGGTTGCTGAATATTCGATCCCTTTCGCCAAAAACGCTTATTGTTAATGATATGATTATAGATCATAACCTAGATGTGCTGTGTTTGACAGAAACCTGGCTAAAACCTGACGACTACATTACTTTAAATGAGTCCACTCCCAAGATTATTGTTATAAACACGAGCCGCCTGAAAGGAAAAGGGGAGGTGTTGCTGTAATTTATAATGATAACTTCAGTATTACTCAGAAGTCTAGTTTCAAATATAATTCCTTTGAAGTTTTGGTGCTTTATGTAACATTGTGTAGTGTAAATGATAAATCCCGCTTGACATTTGTGTTGGCTACTGTATACAGGCCACCAGGGCACAATACAGACTTTATCAAAGAATTTGCTGGTTTTCTATCAGAGTTAGTATTGGCTGCAGATAAAGTACTAATTGTTGGTGATTTTAATATCCATGTTGACAATGAAAAGACGCATTGGGATTGGCATTTAAAGACATTATAAACTCTATTGGAGTTAGACAACACGATCTGGACCCACTCATCGCCTTAATCATACTTTAGATCTAATACTGTCACATGGACTAAATGTTGATACCATTAAAATCCTGCAGCAGAGCGATGACATCTCAGATCATTACCTAATATCATGTATACTTAATATAGCTAAGGCTGCAAAGCCATCCTCGCTTCAAATATGGCAGGACTATAACCGCTGACTAAAGATTGCTTTATACATAATCTTCCTCATCAGTTCCATCTCCTCAGAATTACAGATAGCCAAGAGGAACTTGATGTTGCAACAGAAACTACTGACTCTCTCTTTACTAGCACTTTAGACATAGTTGCTCCTCGGCGCTAAAGAAGATTAAAGCAAATAATCCAACGCCGTGGTACAACGAGCACACTCGGGCCCTTAAAACAGCAGCCAGAAAATGGAGCGTAGCTGGAAGAAAACAAAACTGGAGGTTTTTCGCAATTTGTGGAAAGAGAGCATGATTGCATACAGAAAGGCCATAAAACTGCTAGATCTGCTTATTTCTCAACTCTTTAGAAGAAAACAAACACAACCCTAGGTATTTATTCGATACAGTGGCTAAATTAACAAAGGATAAAGCTTCAACTTCTGACGCTTGTAAACAACACAGCAGTAATGACTTTATGAACTTCTTTACTAGTAAGATTGATAACATTAGGAATAAAATTATAACCATGCAGCCGCTACTACAGTATCACTTCAGACAGAACATTGTAGTCTCACTGAGGAAAAATTACACTCATTCACTGCTATAGGAGGAGAAGAATTGGCTAAACTTGTCAAATCATCAAAATCAACAACATGTATGCTTGACCCTATACCGACTAGGCTATTAAAAGAGATGCTTCCAGAGGTCATAGATCCTCTGCTTAATATTATTAATTCATCCTTGACATTAGGATATGTTCCAAAAACTTTTAAGTTGGCTGTAATTAAACCACTTATTAAAAACCGCAACTTGATCCTAAAGAATTAGTCAATTACAGACCAATCTCGAATCTACCGTTTCTATCAAAAATATTAGAAAAGGCAGTGTCTTCACAATTATGTTCCTTTTAGAAAGAAATTGTATATGTGAGGATTTCCAGTCAGGATTTAGACCGTATCATAGTACTGAGACTGCTCTAATTAGAGTTACAAATGATTTACTCTTATCATCTGATCGTGGTTGTATCTCTATTAGTGTTACTCGATCTTAGCGCTGCATTCGATACTATCGATCACAATATTCTTTTGAATAGACTCGAAAATTATGTTGGCATTAGTGGAACTGCATTGGCATGGTTTAAATCTTACTTATCTGACCGCTATCAGTTTGTAGCAGTAAATGAAGAGATGTCACACCGATCACAAGTTCAGTATGGAGTACCGCAAGGCTCAGTGTTAGGACCGTTGCTTTTCACCCTGTATATGCTACCACTGGGAGATATCATTAGGAAGCATGGCGTTAGTTTTCATTGTTATGCTGATGATACTCAGCTCTATATTTCTTCACACCCTGACGAAACTTACCAATTCACAAGATTAACGGAATGCATAGCTGATATTAAAAATTGGATGAATAGTAATTTCTGCAACTTAATTCAGATAAAACTGAATTTTTAATTATTGGACAGAAAAGCTCCACAAGTAGTGCCCTAGAATACTGTCTAACCTCGATGGCTGCTCTGTCAAGTCCTCGCTGCCAGTGAGGAACCTGGGTGTGCTCTTTGATACCAATCTTTCATTTGAAAGCCACGTTTCTAGCATCTGTAAAACTGCATTCTACCATCTTAAAAATATATCTAAATTACGCTACATGCTTTCAATGCAAAATGCTGAACAACTAGTACATGCTCATGAGCTCAAGGCTAGATTATTGTAATGCTCTACTGGGTGGTTGCCCTGCTCGCCTAATAAATAAACTCCAGCTGGTCCAAAACGCAGCAGCTCGAGTTCTTACTAGAACCAGGAAGTACGATCATATTAGTCCAGTTCTGTCAACACTGCACTGGCTCCTATTAAACATCGCATAAATTTTAAAATCTTGCTTATTACTTATAAAGCAATAAATGGTTTAGCTCCCAGTACTTAAGCGAGCTCTTAACGCAATATACTCCATCACGTCCAATTGCGGTCTCTAAACTCTGGCCAGTTGAAAATACCTAGAATATCTAAATCAACTGCAGGCGGTCGATCCTTTCCTATTTAGCACCTAAACTCTGGAACAGTCTTCCTAGCATTGTTCGGGAAGCAGACACACTCTGTCAGTTTAAATCTAGACTAAAAACACATCTCTTTACTATGGCATACACATAGAACATTTTAACTTTCTTTATTCAAATCAAATGACTGATTGTTAGGCTGCATTAACTAGGTCAGCCGGAACCGGGAACACTTCCCATAACACCTGATGTACTCGTTACATCATAAAAAGAGTGGCATCCACACTAATGTTAGTCTCTCTGTTTATCCCGAGGTTTACTGCAGTCGGCCGGATCCAGGCCGTGTCCGGATCGGATGGTGGACCTGCATCTGACATGACCAGCTCATCCTGGAGTGTCTGCTGAGACCGTGTCCATTAGTGTCTCCTCTGAATTCGCCTCACCGAACGTGATCCTCAATTAACCCGCCTCCGCGCAATAACTCCGATCTTTCAAGTATTCATATTCTTGTGTAATCGACGCCATCCTAAATGAGCCCGCCTGCAAGGCCATACCCAAAATTTCAATATTCCTATCTAATATGATTTAAGACCTGCAAGGTTGCCAGAGTAATAATTATACACTGTTAATAATAGGCCAGAGGAGAACTGGCACCCGACTGAGTCTGGTTTCTCCTGTTGTTTATTTTTCCCATCATGCCCTGATGGAGTTTTGGTTCCTTGCCACTGTCGCCTTTGGCTTGGCTTGCTCAGTTGGGGACACTCAAATTATGATCCAAGTTACTCAACTAAATATACAAATAGAATTTATTAATTTGGTCATATATAATTCTATAAACTATCCAAATTAAACTAGCCAAATCAAATTTTGTTGCAATGTTGTCCTGTTTAACACTGTGAAGCTGCTTTGAAACAATCACATTGTAAAAGCGCCATATAAATAAAGTTGATTGATTGATTGATTGATAGTAACGACGTAATTCGGTTGGTGCCTTTAAAAGTACTGAGTATCTAAATGCAGTAAATTGCTTGCCTCTGAAATGACTTTCCTTTTTGGCTGACATAACCCAGCCATCTTATTTTTCATCTTTATTTTACCTGCTCTACGTTTGCCATGCAGCTCTAATTCATGCAGAAACAACTTTCAATCAATTCCTGATGGAAAAAGTGTCTCGCCCTGGGTTGTAAGTGTTGTTTCTTATTGACTTCAATATAGAACTTAGATAGCACATTGTTGCATGTAATTTATTTACTATGATGTTGTTTTTTTCCCACATTGACTCCTCTCACTATTCTTTAAACTCAGTTTGTCAAAAGTCCCCAGACACTTCTCCTGCAAATCCTAGTCATCATTCACATATACACCTCTTTAATGAAGAACTTTCACTGCCTGGCTGTCTGTTTCATTCCTGTTTTCTCTGTCTATCTACCTGCTGCCAAAATACTTCCAAAGGCTTTTCCCTCTGCCAACTTTTCAGAAATCATTACTCTAAGATGGCTGGAGAGCTAGAAAAAGTTGGACACCCTCCTCAAGGCTCTTAGCGTGCTAAGAAAAGAATCCATATTGATGGACCAGCTCTGCAGTCGCAAACACACACACACATACACTCGAAGATGGAGATGAGATGAGACAATATCTGAAAAGTCACGTCTACATGACAGCATGCGTGTTGAAATGTAATCAGAGGTTTGTCGAGGCAGTTTAGTGCACAAATTTACCACAGAGATCTAAGACCGTGCGATAAAATGCAAACAATCCTAAAGGCACTGTTCAAACAAAATGTGTTTGAATTCCCTTTTTTCACTTCACTTTTTATTATTTTCACATTTATCAGCTACACTGACATCTTTGGCCATAACGCCGTGTTCAAGTTATTCTAGTGGATCAATGTCAGCTTTCAAGTAGTGGGCCAATGAGAAGAATCTGTGGGCTAAGCATATTTACACATGAACAAGTGTATTTACATATAGAGAATTGAAGTGTTTATATTAGCAATGGTGTACAGAAGTTAATGCGCCAATAAACACACCTTCTGTTCTATTCCATTGCGCTCTATATATTTGTTTCTTAAGCAAGAACACGTCCTCTGTGAAAGGCCCTTCAGCCTGCTGCATTCTCTCTGAACATCTGATCCCTCCTGGCAGTCTGGAAATAGAGGGGAATACAGGATTGTGCTGTTTATTGCAGGGTTGGTTCGAATGTTTGCTTTGATCTGGTGCCGTGACCCGGAGCTTGTATTGCTTTTCAAGTCTGCCTGGGTTTTGACACAGTTCACAGCTGATTTCAACAGCTTTCGTTGATTTGAGATGATGAGAGGTGTGCGAAGAAGACACGTTAATTTTTAAGACTAATTATCCATCAGCCTCAAACAGCACTTCCTCTAATCTTTAAAGGATTCATCTGTTTCGTGTAGCCCGCAGCACTTGAGAGAGAACTTTTAGTTACAAAGCGCTTGATGAAAAAGTTTTCCTTTTGCAGAGTCTAACTAGAGGAGAAGAGAGTCTGTCTTGCAGCTGGAGACGATGCTGTCTGAAGTTCTGTAGGAGGTCGATGGGAGATTAATACGATCAGCAGAGATGGTGGAACTTGAAATATCATGTCTGGCAAACTGTGTGACTCAAGGGAGTCAATGTGGAGGAAAGAAAGTGAAAGCACTTAAGCAGTGTGTGTGCGTTCATTCCGAGTATTCAGGAGCATTCAGATTTGTCCCGCAAGATTGTGGCATACAGATTATGTTTAGCACTTTTTTCTTCTTCTTTCTTCTTTCTTTTTTTTGTGTGTGTGTTTGACCTTACCAGAGTTAGTCAGTTAGTTGCTAAATCCCTGTAAAAAGTGTGCTATTGGTGAGCTGTTTTGATAATGGATTCAACGGCTGATTATTTTTTCATATTAATCGGATTTAAAAAAGCCAATTTTTATTTTATTGACAAAACACACTATTCCACATCCTGCCCAATGCTGTCCTTCAAACAAATGTGTCAGCTGCGTGCTATGAAAACATACATAGTGAATTAATAAATAAATAAAACAGGGTTATTGTAGTTATTTCATGGTAACCACAAATTAACCATAGTTTTGCTTCAAAGCCATAGTTTATAGGGCTGGGTAAAAAATATAGATTTCTCGATTTTAATCTATTCTCATTTTTATGAACCAGTATCGATTCTTAAATCCCTAGAATCGATTAGTCATCCTGTTTTCAGATGAATGAACAGAACATTGTAGCGCGCCTCCCATCCAGCAAATCTCCATAATCTTTGTGCTTTGTTACTATTGATATGACAAAGTCTCAGATTTCAAATAACGTCCATTTTATTATGAAATAAAAAAAACGTAAATACCGTTTTGGCAGTGTGGCTGGGATCGCTCTGGCTCAGCTCAGCTCAGCTCAAGAGAAGCTGCAGTGCGGAGCTCACGTGAACTCGTTCGCTTCAATACCAGTTACAGTGTGAAATAAACATGAATGAGCATCTGAAAGTGTGTTAAAAGATACAGTTCAACTTACCATATCCAGTGTCCATAAACTCATTAGTCAGCTAGAAAAATGTATTTTAGAGAGGAGCATTTATTTCGCTAAATATATGCCCTATATCACATATTCATTATAATTTTTGAATATGAATAAATCTGGCAAGTTTTTATGACAGCAACCATTTAAATATTTATAATAAAAATAAAAAAGAAGTAGAAGTAGAAATATGATTATGTAATTGTAAAGTTAATATTATAATTTATTATTATAATTTTTTTGTTTAAAAACATCTTGAGTGTAATTTTTTAAGTGTTTGTAATAATTAAGTGTTTGTATACAAATCAGTTCATTTTTACATTCAATATTACAGTAGGCCACAACTGATTCCCATAGTTTACAGTATTAGTTAAGAGATTTGTTTTTCTTGAGAAAATTTGCCATGTGTTATACCTGCTATATATACAAAATAATTGGAATTGAATCGAATTGCAAGCTTGTGAATCGAAATCAAATCAAATTGTGAAATTTATGTCAATACCCAGCCATAATAGTTTAACTATGGTATTTGTGTGGTCATACAAATGGTAATCAGTATGCCAAAAACATGGTCCGTAAGGGTAAAACTGTGCTATACATTATGTGCAAAAAAATAAAAAAAGCAAAAGGACATTTAAAATCCCAACATTAAAATTTTATTAACGTATTATATAAAATTCTGTGTTACCAGATAAGAGGAATGTTCTGCAGGTACACACATACATTCGCTATGGACAAAGTAACCTGTTACTTTTATTTAATATCCTGTAAGTAGGCTATAGGAAACACGCTGACATCACTTTACAGTTGCTACTCAAAAATACTTGAATTGCATGTTCACTTTTAAACCTAAATTTAGCGTCCAACAGCAGATATTTCAGCTAAATTAAATATTTTTGCACAGGTGTGCTTTCATGCACAATGGAAATACTTGCGTGAATTAGTAACATTTACAGATAAGGATATAACCTGTAAAATGAATGTTCAAAGCGCATTACAGGCGGGTTAAACGCTTATGTATTAGCTTGACTCTTAATATAACAAAGTACCTTTCACGCAGCTGCTTAATTTGCTTCCACGCCACTATTTTTAGATGGATTTTGACCATAGAAATGCATTATTCACTGCTGTTATTTCTGGTTTTCCGTGCATAGAGGGCAGACCCGACTAATCGATAATCATTGACAACGATTCTCATTATCGATTATTATCGATTCTGTCAATTAGAATTTGCATGTTGAAGAATTAGAATCACTTGGAATTTATTTCCCATTAATAATCCAGCAACCCAAAGTGGCTGGAAACTCATGATGTCTTCACGAAGTAATGTCCTGATCAAGAAGCTCCATCATTTGCTTTCTGGCAGGAGTTGATTTTAGACTTGAAAAGGAATACATGCATTTCAATGCCTGTGGAAAAAAAAAAGAAACGGATTTCTTAAACACAGCACAAAAAGGTCAGGATTTTATTAACAAGCAGATAATAAACATCGTGTGTCACCTGTTGTTTATTCCCCATCTGTTTCATCTTATTTGTTTGTGTTGTTACTTGACTGCACCTTTCTCCAAAAAGAGCTGTCAGAAAGGGAAGATTTCCATCAAGCAATCTGTCATTCTTCCTCCCTATCGCCCATCTTCACTCATTCTATTACATGTCTCGCTCTCTCTCTCTCTGTACTGGCGTTCCGCAATAAAAGGAGATGAATGTCTCTCATTCTTCTCTGTTGTATCGCTATTTCCATAATTCACGGTACAGATAGAGCTGTTCTGGGTGAGTGAGTCACAGCAGACTGGGGTGGAAATGAATATTCATAAGGCCAGCGAAAGCACTTTCTTAACCGAACAGCTCATCACTCTCAACTCACGTGCCACCGCCGGGCATTGTTTGTTGCTAGAGGGCATGACATCATGATCCTTCACTTTCTCAGGTGTCTGCAGGGTTTTTCCTGGGTCAAAAATGGTCTTCGGTGGTGGCTGACAGACATGGTCATCCATACACACATGCACAGTAAAAAAGTACCCTACCCACGTGATCTGCAAGCGCAATACTGACAAAACATTTTAAATAAATTCAAAGAAAGTTGTTTTGCTTATCTTATTTTGATATCTTGATGTTTGTTTTTGTTCCTCATTTTTACACTATTTATAGATCATTGTTTTGGTATATAATCATATCAATATTAAAAAGTAGTATATAAAAATAAAAAAAGAACAAATAGCCTAATTTTCTGCCATATACAATTTCCTAAAATTATCAGCTAGTTAATAACAACGTTGTTCTGGGTTCACCTCACTCCAGTCTAAACTAAATTATGTATAGGCTATTTATTTTACTACACATTGTGAACATAAATAAGCTGAAAGACTGTGGTTAATTAAAACTAACTCTTACACCCACTCTTGCTAAATTGGGTAAGCACACTTGTGTTCTCAGAGTAAATGTTTAAACTGATTCGTGAGTTCAGTGTTGGATAGATCAATTGTTCTAACCAGTCGTTAAAATGATTCGGTTCAAAGGAGTCATTAGGTCGTGAATCGGACATTAGTAGATGCGTTGTGTGCGAATCCTGTCTGTAAGAGCATCGCAAAAGATTTGTCAACACACAGAAAACACTTCATAACTGGATAGAATTTGTTTCCCGTTTATTGAAAGTATGGTTTATGTCAGCTGGTCAGAGGAATAGACAACATTTTTGAGCGCAATTCACACCCAGCGGTAATTAAAGGAAAACATCGTCTGACAGCGCCACGTGCACATGGATTCAGGTCTTTCCGACCCTTTGATTTTGATTAACATAATATGTGAAATATTAGCTAAGAATGCTTATTTTGAAGACAGAGAGAGAGTGCGAGCGGGGGAGGAGCTGTCTCGTTCTCTCCGTCACTCAGTCAACTCAAGCGCAGAAGTCATCTACTACATCAATCATAAATCACAATAACTGATCAAATAAGGCTTTGGCGGGACAAAAATTTGTTTTGGCGGCCGCCAAAAAAATTTTCAATGTAGGAAAAACCCTGGTCTGGTGACAAATGGGGGATTATTTAGGTCCATTAAAGGGGAACTATTTAACATTTTTACAGTAAAATATCAAAAAGCCACTAGGCCAGTGTTATATATTTTGTTCAGTTTTGTACTTAGAATATCCCAAATGTTTCCAACTATTTGTAAATCGTGAGAAATTGCTATTTTAACAATGAACCGGGATGTGTGAGCTATATTTGTGAGGGAGTCGCCTGTCAATTGCGTCATATCTGCGTTACCCTCGGTTTCCGGTTTTATTTTGCAGAACCGCTTTACTCTCACTGCAGTCATAGCAGCCATCGAGTGAACGTCATAACTTCCTTTTCAGCACACTCAGATATATCTAATATGATAAACAGAGCTGCATTACCTCATACTCATGACTGGAAAAGCGGAAGTGGCGCCGGCGACTGTGTCCCATCATAATAATAACAGTCCCGCTCTTCAATCGCTCCTGCGGCCTTGCTTGGCTCCACAACACTCGGCTCTGCTTCATACTACAGTAACGTTAATAATCGCATCCATGAACATGATTTCTGCCCGAGTCCTATCCTGATTCTTTTCCACCGGCTGTGAGGTGAAGACCACATGTCCCAAGATTCTGCGCTCAAACTTGGCATCATCAAACTACGCCTTTGTTTTGAACAGGTGCCCTCTAGCGGACGGAAAAGTTACATAGTGTAGCTTTCATTTATTTATTTGTAGATTTGAATGTTTTTTTGTATTATTATTAAATGTAATAAATTAATTAATTAGTTTTAAGCACTGGTTTAAAGGGATTTTAACTGCTCTTGAGGTTGTCTTGTATTTCATGCCAACTGATTCACTGCCTTCAGTATATTAAGACAATTACTGATGGATGTCAAATCACTTGCCGTGAGCATGTTCTTATCATTCTACATAAATTATGTTATTTCTTTTTTTTGTTTTAATAAACAAAACATTAGATGTTTTAATATATACATAGATGCAAACTCCTCAATTCACCTTTTTGAGATCAAAATAGGTCACCTACGAGATTTCAGTAGATCCAATGAGAAAGTGTTTTGGGGGAGGGGGGTTCGGTTCGTTCAGGCTGATCTTTTTTTTTTCTTTTTCTCGTTTTGTGAAGAATGACATTACAAGGTAATAAAAAAATTTAAATATGTCGAAGAAAAACATGCAAGGCTGAGGCATGCAGCAAAACAAAGGAAGCGGGCCCTTGAAATTCTGGTGGCTAAACATCAGAAGAACTTACGAGGTGGTGTACAAAGTATGACCATATTGATGCATTTGTAACCAGTGGGATCTTCAGTTGTCAGTTTTGAGTGTTAATAAAGCTAAGATGATTTCCAACATACATTTTATCTGGTTGTTGTCTCTTGTTTATTTATTCAGCTCCCACATCTATTGAATCCTTTTTTTGTGTTTTTTAAAAGGTTGTTTTGCCCTACATAAGACACAACTTTTTTACCTCTTACCTGTTAGAATTAGTGCAAAGATACTTAATAGTGTCTAGAAATGAGCATGAAGTGTATTATATATATATATAGGCTGTCTATATATATATATATAAGTGTTCTGACCTCGGTTTTCTCTATCCACGTAATGTTCTCACCTTTTTTACCCCTCACTCGTTTTCATCCCTGTATATAAGTTTAACAAACCGTTTAGTAATGATACGGTTTCATTTTTAACAGGCATCACTGAAAGGAAGAAAAACTGATTACCTCTGTTTCTGTTTACTGTTATGGATAATCTGTCTCTTTTTTTTCAGATGATGATTCACACTTTTTTCCCTCTTAAATTGACACAGTACATTCCATTTTACAAATATAGTGTTTTATCTAAGCCCTTTACCCACCCGTCCAACATGCATCATTCATAATTATGTAGATTGCTAGAATAAATCAACATAAAAAACAAATAATTGAAATAAACAATTAAATAAAGTAAAATAGTAATGTGAAAAAGTTAGCCATTGCATATATTAATTACACTTATGTTGCATCTCACCTAGGGCTGGACTATTAATCGAAATGTAATTGAAACCAAAATTCAGAACCTCTAACCTATGTAATTTTCCTGTCAGTTATTTCATTTTTCAATCCTGTTAATACTTTCCCCTTAAAAACATACTACCGCGTACAGCCCAGTAACATGGAGGCGACTTAAACGCCAGTCAACACACATACATACAGCGTTCCAGCTCTGAAGTGAGATCGCTTTCGCTTGCTTTCTCACAAATGTGTGTCAAATGCTTGTGTTTAAAGGCTTGCCAGTTTGAACGTTCAAGTTATTTTGCACCATTCAAGAACAAAAATACTGAAAACATCGCACTTCAGTGCTCGCAAGCTGTTTTCTGTGACTGAGCGCTGAGCCGCGTTGTGTCTATGACAACGCTCAAGCACTGATCACTTTCTCTTTCGTCTTCACTGAACTTTGTCTATTGTATGCGTTTTAAGCAGTGGTGGTTTCACAAAAACCTAGGGTATGGCACGAGTAATTCTGGCCTTACAACGACATTCCCAAATAATCACATTATATCTAAATAAACAAAATGGACAAAAATCCACTAAAAGAACTTTAACAACAAAGCAAATACTGAAATAAGCCTTCACTGTGTCCTAACCAGAGTATGTGAGTGGAGTGGAGCGAGGTGATTTTGAATGGAGTGAGGAGCGGATTTTTTAAAAGTCGGAGCGTCGTGGTTTTCATGCGCTCCGAGAGCACTCCACTACCGCTCCATCACGAGTAAAATTCATACCAACGGCCTACAATATAGTATTTTTAGTCAAAACTCACACATTAAACACATTTAACTAGCTTGATTCAGATGGAGCACTCAAATCAGGAAGAATGTACAGGTTTATGATGACGGCAATGGACATGAGCGGGATGTTATAGTTTTTTTTGTACCTTCTACATACTGAATATGATCGGGTGAAAGCACATTTTAAACAGGTAGTACTTCACACACGCAAATGTTCTCTCTAATGCAGTCAAACAAATGTAATCTTACAGTGCATCTGCTTACAGTTATCTGTGTCGGATTTTACATTCGCAGAAATCTGTAATGTGACGCGTAGATAATATAACCGATGAAAACATACTATTTTCATCTTTCCAAACAAAATGCACTGCAAAAGCAGCAATCATGTTTAACTTTTAATGCTTATAAAGCCTAATAAGCTTGGTATGTCATAGAAAATAAATGTTTGCAATAAACTACGTTGAAACTATCTCCTATTGTTTTTTAGTTTTAATTTAATGTATGTTATTAACCGAACTTTTGTGATACTGCAGAGCTTACTTAAATACTTAAGGCCGCAAATTTCCTCGGAGCGAAGACGGAGCGGTGTTTCTGATATCAGTGAGCGAGGAGCGGGAAATGGTGAACCCGGAGCGGAGTGATTATTGAATGCTTAGAGCGCGGAGCGGAAATTGCTGCCGCTCTGCTCCACTCACATACTCTGGTCCTAACCAAACGTGACACTTGAGAAAAATTATATTTTAATATGTTAATCCAATGTTTTATTTTTTTTTTACTAACCAGCCGCATCTGCTATGCATGTTGATTTTTATTTCTGCTGGAACAAAGTATGACAGGTGCAGATGATGTGCTCTATTTTATGTAAAAGGAATTTAAAGTGAGTTTGAATATAATTTTTCATTTTTTTTATAATTTCACCTTAGATCTTGAAAATAAATTAAAAGAAACAACTATGTTCAAACTGTCAGGGTGAACAAACAAGTGTACTCTATAATTAAAAATGGTTTCAGTCACTCAGTATTTATTTTAAATCATGCTTAAAAATTGTGTAAGATTTAGGAATTCAATATTGTCCTACAGTCAGTGCGCTTGCAGTGAGAGCCCACCCACACGCTCTTCTGATTGGCTGTGATTTTTGATTGGGTCGATCTTGGGTCTTGAAAATCTTATTCTGGTCTGGTTAGGACACGCGTTAGGCTGTTTAAATTTGCTTTTCAAAGCTGCAACAGAACTTATGAGCAGCATCATGAGCTGTTTATTTCCTCTGCTTGTCTGAATGCCAGGGTAGGGAAACTGCCATACTCTGCCATACATAAATGCTGCTTCTGGTTTTAAGCTTGTCAGTTTGGACATTCAAGCTATTTTAGACCATTGGCTGTATCATTATATTGAACTAATGCACTGATATATTGTGGCACACACAAAAACACTCAAACAGACAGTAGCTTGCACATCACGTAAAGATTGCACGCGCAGCGAAACATTCAGGAGCGCAGAAACTCTTCAACGCTGTCCTGTGATTTATCACTAAAATAGCTTTGAACTCTAACAGTTATAGCATAGATTTTTCTACTTTTGAAGTAATTACAACAAACATAGGGGTGTGCGATATATATATCGTCTGCGATAATATCGTAATTGTTGTTTTGACGATGTGCGATCTGACATTATCGAGTATATCCCTCACACACACCCCAGAGATGCACACACACTACGTGATTTAGTTTTGTTGATTAAACCATTAGAGTACACGCTTTCACTGCGTGCTATATTTATATCATGGTAAATGGTAAATGGACTGCATTTATATAGCGCTTTTTAACAGACCAATAGCCATCCAAAGCGCTTTACATATTGCCTCACATTCACCCATTCACTCACTCATTCATACACCGACGGCGGTGTCAGCCATGTAAGGCGCCATCCAGCTCGTCGGGAGCAGCTGGGGTTAGGTGTCTTGCTCATGGACACCTCGACACTTGGTCAGGTGGAACCGGGGATCGAACCACCAACCTTCCGGTTTGCAGACAATCTACATGAACCACTGAGCCACTGCCGCCCGTATATAATACTAATCATATAATATAGTTAATAATATCTAATATATAATAAATAATTGCGTTTCCACTGTCAAAAGTTGTGACTGGTACCAAAATGCCGAACTGCAGTACCACTTTTTCGGTACTTCTTCCGCTGGGGTACCTAGCACAGTGGTACGGTACTAAAGGGTGGAGCTAGACTCACTGCAGAACGCTGATTGGTTGACAGAGAATCGTCACTTGCACGTGCGACAGGGGGATCGACAACGCAAGAGGCGCCATTTTTAAATCACAAGATTGCAGACTTTTATCAAACAAAGCTTGTCTCCTCCTTGTTATAAACAGCCACATGCCGAGAAGCAAGAACAAGATCTGCTGTAAGGTCTCCATCGTTCTTCTTCGCGCACGAATGACGTCAACCGATGCTTTCCGTCATATACCACGCCTATCAAAAAGGGTACTGTTGGCAGTGGAAACGCTCGCCGAATTCATGGTAACAGACCCGAACCGTACTGTACTGTACCGTACCGCTCAGTGGAAACGAGCCATTACACTCAGCAAAATATTATCTAATTATCGTAATCGAGAAAATCCCAGATATATTTTTTTGTCAATATCGTCCACCCCTAAACAAACAGCTTCACAATTAATAGAGAGACGGTATGACTAATCCACACACGCATTCGACCTCTCATTAATGCATTAAAAAATGTACTTGTGCTGTGCTAATTTATCTGTATCTGATTTAGAACGAGTGTCTGTAAGAAATGTTACCACCCACAGACAAAATAACTGCTGAAGAGCAATATGACATTTGCCATAGCTCTGCACAATGCAGCCTGAGTTTAAAACCCGGTTCAAAGCTCAGGCTTTCAAGCCAACATCAAATTTAGTTTCCTTCAATTATTTTAAAATTACAAAGATAAGAAATGCACCTTTTCATTAGAAAAAAAATATCCCAACTTAAATAATTGAGCATATTTACAGTACAAACCTGAACTATGGGGGCAAAAACTAAATTGTTTATTAATCGTAATCGAGGTAAAATGTTTGATTAATCAAGATTTTGATTTTAGGTCGTATCGTATTTCAATATAATCTTCACTTAAAGTATTTACCCCACTTTATCCTATAAACCCTCTTTTTTTTTAAGTAGTCTATATGACTTTTTTTGTAATGCTTAAACTTTTCCCAATTCTGCAACCCATTCTTGGAAATTTGATGACCCTGGTGACTGCTGTCACGGTTCTTTTAGTGTTTTGGACTTTCAGTTTGTATTTTGATTCGTTCCTGTGTTCCTTTGTTCCGTTTCCCGCCATTCCTTTGTTCCCATTGTTCCCCTTGTTAGTTAATTTGTCCCAGCTGTGTCTAGTTAATCATATTGTTTCTGCCCACTACATACTTATTTGCATCCATTTGGTTGTCTTAGAGCCTAGAAAAGATGGATCTCCAAGGACATAAATACCTGGGCAGAATGAAAAGCAACGTTCTACCACGTATTATACAGTAGTTACATTCCTGCTAAATTTCCTAGAACGCCTAAAAAAAACATACCCAAAACCATTTGGAGTATATGCATATTTTTGGTCTCTTTTAAAAGGTTTGTTCCTAAACAGTCAGAATCACTGCAAGTCATACTGGTATTGAGTGATAGAACTTTGAAAACACAGAAAAAAGAAAATATGTAATTCCGCTAAAAAAAATTTTTGTAAAAAGATGCCTGCATATGACTGTAGCTGGGAGCTATTAGCTGGAAAACACAATGGGATCACAGCATGAAGCCTTATCAAGTCCAATTTCTTATTTGATAACTTTACCTTTAGAAAATGAGTGTTTTGCACATGCTTATCTAAATTCATGTCTAGGCGCTTTCTAAAAAAAGCCACTTGGAGACTCCAAATGACCCTTTGTAACCATTGACACATACAATGCTGCTACTCTTGAATGCTTTTATGTACAGACATGGTTTTGGGCTCTAATGAAAGGTTACACTTAGAGCTGTTCTATTCCTTATCCAGATTTAAAATAATTTTGTGAATAATTGCCGAGACATGAACATTATAGTGTTTTTTATAGTGTATATTATAGTGTTTAAACTTTGTGCAAATAAAGACAAAACAAGTGTTATAGTATTTATAAAGCTCTTTAATATTACAACTCACACTCATATATAATAATATGTAATATCAAACTATTAGCACACTTAACATGTCAGTGTCTCCACCTCTGCCTCTCTGGGAATGTGGCATCTCTGCAGGCGTACTCCCCTCGTGTCCAAAATGCTCTCACGGTCTCAATGATAATCTTTGAAAAAAACAACAAATAAATAAATACATTTAAAAAACACTAACATGCACGCACGCAAGCACACAAACAAACACACACACACACGCGCGCTCTCGACACACACACACGCGTGCTGTAACAGGATTATCCAAACAAACACGACAGAGGTTAGCCGAGAAGAACACACCAAACGCAGTACAATACAATAAAACATGCAGTTATAATATAATAAAACACTACCTTGTTGTTTTGGAAGTCTACATCGGGCAATGCATCCTCTTCTGAAGAGTCAATATGGCTCAAAACTTCACTCTTCTTCAGAAATTTCCTCCTCCAACTGATCACTCACTCCGATAGCATTGCTCAATTGCCTATTCGAGTGAGAACCGTGCATTTCCGCGTTATATTTAGCGTCTAACACGGAAAACCCCTTGTTTCCCCTGTGAATGCGCTATTGCGCAATAGCCAGTCTCCGCGCACTTGGACGTGTCATCTTTCTGCACGCAGCCAAATCTAGACCAAAGGTCTCACCTCACACTAAAACGCCGTGTTAATCTTTTCAGAAGTTCATTGGCTATCAGAAGAGTCGAAAAACTGTCAATCAAAGAGAGTGAAGGTGGCCGGGCTTTAGCATGGATACTCCAGTCTGTCTGGCTCTCTGAATCTTCAAAGCCCTCACAGCTTGCCCCAATTTTGAAATAAGCTGTCAGTCAAAAGTGCAGAGGTCAAGGCCATTTTAGAATCGCCGAATTTCATTGTTTACGTTCACATGAAGTTTTCCATTCATCACATATTGTGCTGACAGAATACTGGATAGCACTCTCCACTTTTTGGAAATGGTACTACTACAGGTCCTTCTTAAAAAATGTTGGGTTTTCATGAGCTGTATGCCAAAATCATCAGTATTAAAACAATAAAAGACCTGAAATATTTCAGTTGGTGTGCAATGAATCTAAAATATATGAAAGTTAAATTTTTATCATTACATTATGGAAAATATAAAAAAATAACTTTTATCACAATTTGCTAATATAACAACATCTAATTGGTAGGCAAAGCCATATGCATGTATGTAATATTGCACACTGAGTACTCAAGGTTCACAAACATAATACCTGCTAAATATTTTTGTCCGGAAGAAATGTAATTTTACTAATACCATCAGGATAATGAAAAAATGATTTGTGTAATACTTGGTCTTGAATAGAAACGAGTCTGTTTGTGTTGTCTTTGGACATGTTATTAAACACTTCTGTATATTCTTTCCCCTAATGCTCTCTGCTCAAATAGTTTTTGCCATATGTATTTCCCAGGGGTTAACGGCATGTAATCTTACCTTCTCTACGGATTTAATTCAAATCAGCACACTGTTGCATTCATTTAAGAAAATCTTCTTAGAATTCCTGCAGTGGATTTCAGTTGCATTTCAATGAATTGTGTAAATCTGCAGAATTCAATTTCACATATAGCAATTCCTTGACACTTAACAATCACAACTCGGAATTAACATTTATATAAGTGACCTTTTTCTAGCAGAAGATCCTGCTCTCGCTCCGCTTGATCTGTGCTTTTTTCCCCCTCTCTTATATTGGATGAGGGATTTTGGGAAAAGCCGGACAAGGCCACAGCATTCAGCATCCTTCCCCTTTTTTCTCTCTCAAAAAAAAGTTAAAGGTAGTAATTTATAACAAGATGGTTCACCGGCATGCTTCTTGTGCCAGAGCACATCCTGTTCTGCTTATTTCTGCATTTTCATTTAGCAATTTTAGGTGCAGTGGCACCACACCCTGTCTGGAGCACACGGGCACCATTTGTCTTCAGTGATGGACTTTTGTATCCCAAGCTTGTTATTTGAACAGTACACATGCATACACAGGATGCACACTTGGTGGAAATGTCCTTGGTTAACAATGGGAAGGGAGTATTTCTGATTATGGGCTATTTTTCTGCCTTTGTAAAGGAGTTCCTTGCAGGAGATTGCTAAATAATTACTCCCCCACTGCTTCTGTTCTCTGCAGTTCTTTCTCCTTTCACCATCTCTGCTCGGTCCTTTCCTCTCTTTTCTGCTTCACATTATTTCTTTTTTTTTCTTTTTATTCATTTCTTTTGTCAAATGCTATGCATCTTTTTTTAAATTTTCAGACCTTTCTCAGCTCTTTATTAACAGTTGGAAGAGACGTCTATTAAATATGGCTCGATTATATATATGTAAAAAGGCTGTTGTTTTTAAGCCATTTGACAAAATTCAAAATATACACTATATTTCCAAACGTATTGGGACCCCAAATCACTGAATTCAGGTGTTCCAATTACATCCATGGCCACAGGTGTATAAAATCAAGCACTAGACATGCAGACGCTTCTACAATCATCTGTGAAAGAATGGGTCGCTCAGTGAATTCAAGCATGGTAACATGATAGGTTGACACCTGTGAAATAAGTCCATTCGTGAAATTACCTCACTACTAAATATTCTACGGTCAACTGTTAGTGGTATTATAACAAAGTGGAATTAAGTGGGAACAACAGCAACTCAGCCACGAAGTGGTAGGCCACATAAAATTACAGAACACAGTGTGCAGAAGTCGCCAACTTTAGTCAATAGCTACAGACCTCCAAACTTCATGTGTCCTTTAGATGAGCTCAAGAACAATGTGTAGAGTGCTTCATGAAATGAAGTTTCTATGGCCGAGCAGCTCATCCAAGCCTTACATCACAAAATGCAACGCAAAGCGTCGGATGCAGTGGTGTAAAGCACGCCGGCACTGGACTCTAGAGCAGTAGAGACGTTTTCTCTGGAGTGATTTGGCGGTTGCCAGGAGAACGGTACTTGCCTGACTGCATTGTGCCAAGTGTAAAGTTTGGTGGAGGGGGGATTATGGTGTGGGTTGTTTTTCAGGGGTTCACCCCTTAGTTCCAGTGAAAGGAGCTCTTAATGTCAAGTCAACTTTATTTATATAGTGCTTTTTACAATGCAGATTGTTTCAAAGCAGCTTCACTGTGGTAACAGGAAAATAATGCAACATAATTTGATTTGGCTGTACAGCCGCTCTGGAGAAAACAGTGATGAGCTCATTTCAGTTCTCATATTGTGTCAATGCAGGCAGATCAGTGATATAGTTGGATATAATTGTCCCCAACTAAGCAAGCCAAAGGCAACAGAGGCGACGATGGCAAGGAACCAAAACTCCATCAGGTGACATAATTGAGAAATAAATCTTGAGAGAAACCAGGCTCAATCAGGGTGCCAGTTCTCCTCTGGCCAATGGACAAACAGTGTATAATTATGATTCAGTCAACATTACAAGTCCGAAGTCATATTAGATCGGAACATTCAGAGTATTTGTCCAGTTCCATCTGGTTGAAGATTAGAGTTATCGGTAACACTTTACAATAAGGTTGCATTAGTTAACATTAGTTAACGCATTCGTTAACATAAACTAACCATGAACAACACCTCTGTTCAGCATTAGTTAATCTTTGTTAACGCTAGTTAATGATAATACAGCTGTTCATGTTAAATCACAGTGCATTAACTAATGTCAACAAGATTTTATTAACGCATTAGTAAATGTTGAAATTAACATTTATAAAGCATTTATTTATCTTTGTTAGTGCAGTTCAGCATTAGTTAATGTTAACTAATGCATTAACTAATACAACCTTATTGTAAAGTGTTACCGAGTTATCACACAGGAGATGGGTTTGTTGAGGATCAGTGCCACTGGATTTCGTTTTTCAATGAGGCCTTCACAGGGGAGAGTCTAGTTGACACGGTCTCTGCAGACACTTAAGGGCTGCGTATGTCGTGTCTAGGCACATGTCCACCATCTGCTAACATTAGCGTAGATCCATTCTCTTTATGATGTAACAAGTACATCAGCTGTTATGGGAAGTGTTCCCGGTTCTGGCTGACCTAGTTAATGCAGCCTAAAACAATAATTTAACCGATTTGAATAGTATAAATTGATAATGCTCTATGTGTATGCCATAGTAAAGAGATGTGTTTTTAGTCTAGATTTAAACTGACAGAGTGTGTCTGCTTCCCGAACAATGCTAGGAAGACTCAAGTACTGGGGAGCTAAACAATTTAGTGCTTTGTAAGTATTTAGCAAGATTTTAAAATGTTTACAATGTTGATGGGAGCCAGTGCAGTGTTGACAGAACAGGGCTAATATGATCATACTTCCTCGTTCTAGTAAGAACTTGAGCTGCTGCATTTTGGACCAGCTGCAGTTTATTTATTAAGCCAGCAGGGCAGCCACCCAGTAGAGATTACAATAATCTAACCTTGAGGTCATGAACACGTGGACTAACTGTTCAGTATTTTGCATTGAAAGCATGTGCCATAATTTAGATATATTTTTATGATGGAAGAATGCAGTTTTACAAATGCTAGAAACGTGGCTTTCAAATGAGATATTGGTATCAATCAGACACAGGTGTTACTCGTCTGCACTTGACCTACTTACTCCCCGCTCGGCTCCGTTCTCTCTGTCCCGCTGCAGACTTCGCGGGGCCACGCCCCCTCTGCCACACCATGCCAATGCAATTCCACTAATGCCAACATAATTTGAGAGTCATTCAAAGAATGTTGTGGTCAATAGTATCGAATGCAGCGCTAAGATCAAGTAAAGCAGATGATACACAGGGCAACTTTTTGAGCAATGTTGCCGGGTAATGTTGCTGAAAGATGTTGCTGTGGGCTTTTTCCCATTGGAAATGGGCAACAAATTTCTCTTTGGATATCCAGTAAGACATTTGTTGCCCATTCTCAATGGGAAAGTGCCCAAGCAACATCTTTCAGCAACATTGCCTGGCAACATTGCTCAAAAAGTTGCCCTGTGTATCATTAGCTTAACACTAATAGAGAGATACAACCACGATCAGATGATAAGAGTAAATCTCCATCTCTTATGAGAGCAGTCTCAGTATTATTATACGGTCTAAATCCTGACTGGAAATCCTCACAGATATAATATCTTTCTAAAAAGGAGCATAGTTGTGAGGATACTGCCTTTTTTTTTATTATTTTTTTTTTACTAAAAGTAACATTATATTTAAAAAATAAATAAAATGAAAAAAAAAATAATAGGATATATATATATATACACACTCACACACATACACCAATAGAACTATGTACACTGCTGTTCAAAACATTGTAGTCTTTAAGATTTGTAATATGTCAAATATGTATTTGATCAAAAATACATATTATTTTAAACAACTGTAGAGTAGAGAAAAGCGTTTATCTGTAATAATGTAAATGCATTTACTGTAATTTTTGCATCATTATACTGACTGAATAATCGTACTGACCCCAAACATTTGAGCGATCAATTATGTGGTATATTGGTGCATATAAATAAATACAAATATTTGTTACATTTAAGAGTAAACATAAAGCTGGTCTATTGCTACAATCTTTAGGAAACTTAATGGCCAAAGTTAAACACATTCAAATTATTGTGATAATTATAAAGTTTGTTAAAATTGCTTCTAAAGCAAAATACTATTCGTTGTATAAAATAATATATTTTAGAAATATTCAGATTATCGCCCCACGCAACTACAAAATACATTTCTGAAATAAATTCCTGATTTTGTCAAATAGATGGACACGGACGGACAACGAGAAAGAAAATTCATTGCGCACACCCACAAGAATGAGGCTTCTTGCTCAGGGGCTCAACAGCAGTGGTAAGAGAAACTGCCCCAAGCTGCTTTTGAATACGGATCTTCATTCATGGTACAGTGATCTTGCTGCAAAGATACTCAACCCATGTTTTGAGCTTGAAAAGAAAACAAGTCTCTCGTCTGTCCATGCACACTTTTTTTTCTGGACTGATGAATGCATCATATTTTTTTGAAAATACGCAGAAAATGTGTCTGATTTTCAAACTTACTTCTTTTCACACTGTCAGCTGTATACTTATGACAGAGAAAGTCTCCATAGAAACATGAAGTGTTAGAGGATGTTTTCAGTCTTATTACAGCTCAGCCATGTGAGAAATCCCTCCAGTGCAGTCATCTCTCAACTACAGCGGTGTTTCACAGAGACAGAAAGACTAAAATAAATGTACTGGGTAGTTATTATAGTCATTACCTCTGTTCTTAAAAGTGCTCACGATAAGCACCAAAGCTTTAGGGAAGATGCTACTTTCTCTTTTCTACCAAAAGTTTTTTTTTTTTTTTTTTCAAAATGTCCACAGGCACAAAGAAAGGATTTCAAGCTAAGCAAACGTTATTGTCGTAATGATTTCACAAACATTCCAATGGAGGAAGAGCTTTGCAGGGCGTATTATAATGCCTGACATACATCTCCAAAGAAACATTATGGTTATTTACGGTATTTCAAATGTCACATCCCAGAACATCTCATGGGCTGTTTGGCTTATATATATTTCTTTTTTAGGCAGTTGGCTTTTAACTGGGGTCTGAGGTCTGATTTATGACTGTAATGTTCAGTTCTGGTTTATCTCAGCTGTTATTGTTTTATCCTTTGCTTGGCAGTGTATTAATTTAAAAAGAAAAAAATGTGCATCTAGATACTTGGGGCAGGGCTCTTTTGAGCAACCACATAGCGAAAAGCTAGAAACACATTCACAACACCATAGTAAGTATAGATTTTTATTTATATAGCACCTTTTAAAACAGTCTTTACAAAGTGCTTTGCATAATAGAAATACACAGAGAGAAAAAAACAAAACATACATACACATATGGAAATAAGTCAATAAAACTAAATACAGACCAAAAATAAAATCACATTATAGAAATAAGATAATAAAATGCATCAAAATAAAACAAGGAAAGACAAATATGTGAGATATGTGTATAGAGCCTCTTTACACCTGGTCACTTCATGCATTATTACCATAGACTGTAAAAACATTGGGACATAGTGTCTGTGATGTCACTCGTGGTTTCTGAAGAGCATTTTTGAATCCCAAAAGTTTGCAGAGCTGGCTGTCGGAGTCTTTGCAGCGCGTCACTGCACATGACTCCTGGTTAATGGAACATGGGAAAGAGGCGGGACATGGGTGGACTAGCAGACAGCAGACACGGCTAGTAGCGACAGCAGCGGCAATCCACCAGTCACTCAAGTGGCCACGCCCTTATTTATGCAGAACTTTATGGCTGAATATAATTTAAACGGACGAGTTATGAAAAAAATTACCCCCCTCACAGTTGTCATGAAGGGCAAAATTAGCAATGTAGACCAAACATTTTTTTTATACCAGACTGTAAACAGTTTTTTTCTGCTGTAAAGTGGGGAATTTTAACATGGGGGATATTTGGGAAAAACATTGACTTAGTGTCCGTGATGTCGCCCGTAGGTTTCCAAAGAGCATTTTTGAAGCCAAAAACCCGGCCTTTGCCATCTTGGCAGCGCGTCACTCCCGGATAACTGAAAATCGGCAAAGCGGCGGGACGTGGGTGGAGCTGAGGTGCCTGGTTGCTGAAACCACGCCGGCCTAGCTCAACCATAGTGGCGATCCACCTGTCACTCAAGTGGCTATGCCCTTAATTAAGCAAAACTTTAAGGCTTTTAATATAATGGAAACGGATGAGTTACTTATACTTAACAGTTACAGTTACTCAGTTACTTATCTACGGCGGGTCATATCTGTGACGATGCCAGAGCTGATAGCCTATAACGCTCACTCGTTAATATTTTTACCATTTTGGAAGGAGTAAAATTTACAAATGTGGCTCCAACAAACCGATGCATTTACAGTCTCGTCTGGAATGTGTGTCAAATCACCTTCTGAATTGGTTTGAGTGATGGGATTTAGATGCGTTTCGGAGGGCATTTACTGGACACATTAAATTGATCAAAAGTGACAGTAAAGACATTTATCATTCTACAAAAGATTTCTGTTTCAAATAAATACTGTAACTTTCTATTCTTCAAAGACTAGTAGTGCTGCTGAAAATTCAGCTTTGCAATCACAAAAATAAATGTAATTTTAAAATATATAAAAAAGGGGTAAACAGTTATTTGAATTTGTAATAATATTTCACAATATTGCTGTTTTATGTGTATATGTTCCGTTAACACCTGCTACGATGCCATGTTTAAATCCAGTTATTTTCAAACGTCCAGTTGCAAACGCAGCTGGGGAAAGACTTTATTACTCTATCATGCTGAGCTTTTTTCTAGAGAGGCAGAGAGAAAGCGTGTCAGGGTAAAAGAGGCAGAGAGAAGGAATGAAACCTCCTGTTTCTGAGTTACAAACACCTTTGAAATGGCTGACATTAAAGTGTGGAGGATGTGGTATCTCTCTTTTTTTCTCTTCCCATCCCATCATTCCCACATGCAATAGGCGTACACACAAACACACACAGAAGCATGTTTCATCTTCAGCTGGCAAGTCTACTGAGAGAATGATATTGGTGTCACTTTGAGGTTTTTCTCTTTGAATGTCATCTGTATATAATCAAGTCCCACCAACCGGAGAAAGTTGCTGACCGCTTAGGATCAGAGCCGGTGGTTTTTGTCACAGCTGAAGTGGAAATTTGAAATGTTTCATTTTAATTCAAGGTCTTTGCCAGTACAGTTAATTGGAAAGTAATCTCACATCATTAATATTAAGTAAAAGAGTAGACTTTCTGGTCATAATTAGGTCCGCCACCTCTATTACACACAAGTATTTATTAAGAGATCCTCCGTATAATTCAAACTGCCATCATTCTGTTGGGGAACATATTCTGTGAGTGTCTGTACAAGCTGGTTAACCTCAGCACAATAGCCGTCAATCCTTGGATCACGCCTCTGCGAGTTTCATGCTTGAATAAAACATCAACAAGCAGACCTTGTGTTTTTTAAATCACACACACAACTCTGAGGTTGAAAAGAAAATGAGCCGCTGTGGAGAAACATTGGGCATAACTAACTCTTGCTCATGGACATCTGAGCCCCATCGATTTGTTACCGAATCACTTTTGTGTCAGATGCTGAAGCGCACAGGGAATGAATCACTGTCATTACGGTGTATAGAGTATGATATAGAATAAAGTAAAAGCTGGTCGGGACAGGTAATGGCTCTCTGGAGACGTAGCAAAATATTATCAGCAGAAGTATTCCTTTTTAAGCCGATCTGGGTAATGAGCCCTTTTAAGCATTTATGTGGGTGTGTAATTCTGGGTCTGAGGAAAAGGCATCTTTTAGGAATTCTTTTAAGGTTCATAGTTTGTTATATGCAGCATTTCCTATGTACGAGTGATCCCTGGATTAATGTTGATGAATGCTCCCAGATGGTGCTTAACATGACTCTGGTCATTTATTATTTTATAAACCTGGTGTTTTTTCCCTGTTGCATTTGTAATTCTTTGTGCATCTAAGTTCATCCCCTACAATGCGCAATGTGAAGTGGTAAGGTTTTGACCGTGTCAAAGACCCTGTAAAAGTCATTCGACTTTTTTCAGCCTTGTAAATACAGCTTTACATCTATTCGAAATGAGAAAGAGCGAAATCTGCAGTCAACTTTTTGTTGAAATGGGTTTTTCCTGGGTCAAAAATGGTCTTTGGTGGTGGCGGATGAACACAGTCATCTACACACAGCACAATGTACCCTACCCATATGAACTGTGTCTTTGCATTTAATTTGGATTCATTGTCAGTACTGGGTTTCCTGCGTTTTTAATATTAAAGGTGCACTATGTAGTATTTTTGCAGTAAAATATCCAAAAATCACTAGGCCAGTGTTATATATTTTGTTCAGTTGAGTACTTACAATATCCCAAATGTTTCCAACTATTTGTAAATTATGATAAAATTGCTAGTTTAACCAAGGAACCCGGACGTCTGAGCATAGCGTCTGAGGGAGTTGCCTGTCTATTGCATCATATCTGCGTTACCCTCGGTTTCCGATTTTTTTGCAGAAACGCTTTACTCTTAGCAGCAAGTGTCACAGCAGCCACCGAGCGAACGTACAGAGTTACGTCATAACATCATTTTCAACACACTCAAATGTATCTAATATGATAAACAGAGCTACGTTACCTCATACTCCTGACCGGAAAAGCGGAAATAGCACCGATACCCGGCTAATGTGTCTCATCATAATAAAAGTTCCGCTGCTCGCGAGGCTCGTGTTGTTCATCTCATTAACAATCGCTCAAGCGGTCTTGCTCAGCTCTGCAACACTCGGTCCTTCTCTGCTTCATACTACAGTAACGTTAATAATCACATCCATGAACATGATTTCTGCCCGAGCCCTATCCTGATTCTTTTCCACCGGCTGTGAGGTGAAGACCACATATCCCAAGATGCTGCGCTCAAACTTTGCGTCATCAAGCTACGCCTTTGTTTTGAACAGGTGCCCTCTAGCGGACGGAAAAGTTACATAGTGCACCTTTAACTCCTCTCTTCCTATTTATGGAAGTAAAAAAAATATTACTGTCAGGACAGATTATAAACAAAGAACTTCTAATTCTAAAAATGTGCATAAAAAACTTTTAATTCTATAAGAAAACATGCATTATATATTTCATTTAAAAATAGGGGTGTGCAGTATTGGCAAAAAATGATATCTCAAATAATGATATCTCAAAGATTTAGACACTTTGTAGTGTTTTTTATTGATCTAGACAGCTGACTCCTAAAGTTGTTGAAATTCTGGGGGTCATTATAGTTCACAGCAGTATTAATTAACTTTTCCAATAAGTTTAAATAGATTTTTACCTTTTATGAGCATTTTTACATTAATAATGCTATTTTTTCCACCTATGGCTAGCGTGACCTTTTCAACAGGATTACATAATCACTGGCGCACCGCAGAGCATTGCAAGATGAGCAATATAGGTTAAAAAGTATTTTTTTTTTTTTATGACCGATGATTTTGCTAGATAAGACCCTATTCCTCATCTGGGACCGTTCAGAGCCTCTGAAGCCCTTCGAAGCAATTTGGACCTTCATCCTGGTTGATTGCCATTGAAAACATTATGTGAAGAAAAATCCTGGAATATTTTCCTCAAAAAACTTAATTTATTTTCGACTGAAGAAAGCAGGACATGAACAGCTTGGGTGAGATGGGGGTGAGCAAATTATCAGGAAATGTTAATTTTGAAGTGAATTAATGCTTTAATGAGAGAGTCATTGGGCCCTTTTAGCGATCTGTGTGCATGGCACAGGTGCACTTAGGGCGTGTCAGGGTGTGTTTTGGGGCGTCTCATCTCCCATTCCCTTTAAAAGCCAGTTCCGCTTGCACCATGGCGGGTTCACTATTTACATGGTGGAATTTGTGAGTGGAAAGACTGAACGCTTCTCTAGAGAGGAATCCTTTTAGTTTTAATATTAAAAAATTTTTGTGGCACCACTGTGTGATGCTCGGAGATCCAAACAGTTCTGCTGTGGCTTTGCAACTATTTTTGTTGGCGAAATAGAATGTTGGAAATATTGTGTCCAAAATTAAATGAATTTTTGGGGCATTCTAAATGTATTTTAATAGACTATATCATGCAGTGAAAGTGTGCACTCTCTAGGTGTGTTTTTGTTTGTTTTTTTGCAAAGTGAGGGACACATTTGGTCAAATCAGATGTCAGATAGCACATCATTAAGACAACAATCATGATGATATTATAATAGACGATATATATCGCACACCCCTACTTATAAAGATATCACTGGTTTCTTTCTTTCTGAATGCTTTGAACAAATCGTTAATTTAATAATTAAATGACTGATTCATCTTGACAGTCACTTGTTAATCAGTGGCTGCGTCTGAAAACATGAAAATGCTGCCTTCGGAGGACACATTTCAGGGTAGGAATGCATCAATGCACTTCCGAATCCAATGTTAGCTTCACTTCCTGTCTCCTAAGACACCTTCAACTGATTGATTTTTGAAGGCTGCATAGATGTATCCTTCACTGCCTTTGATATCCCACAATCCTATGCATTCCATTCAGTGACAGCTGAGCTAGAAAAAGAAAGATGGCATCTGAAAGTTGTGGTTGCTGGTCAGTTTCTGTAAATGTTTGTTTTTGACCAACATTTTCCACTGCTGATGTAATTTCTTGCAAGAAATTACTACTGTAGTAATTAAATATTTGTTTATTTCTCACCAAAGCTCTCTTTATTTTGCTGCAGATTATTAAACTGTTACGCTGCCTCAGAAGTCTGTCCGAAATCAGTTTTGTGTGGTACCATTGTGCGTTTACACTGCCTTACAAGTGAGTAGTGCCAGTGTTTTTTTATTTTATTTTCTCCCACTTAAAAAGATGAGAAAGGCTTATTTTCATCATAGCTACACTTCAACTATGAAAGACAGAAGGAAAAGAGGAAAAGAATCCAAAAAATATAATTGTCTGATTTTTTAAGAATTGATTTGCAAATTGTTGTGGAAAATAAGTATTTGGTCACCTACAAAAAAGCAAGATTTCTGTTACTTCTTCTTTTAACTTAAAATTTAACTTGTCGTGTTTGGAAGAGAAAGAAGGCTGAGTTGCATCCAAATAACACCATACCAGGACGACTGATCCGTGTAAAGGAAAGAATGAATTAGGCCATGTATTGTGAGATTTTGAGTAAAAACCTCCTTCCATCAGCAAGGGCATTGAAGATGAAACGTGGCTGGGTCTTTCAGCATGACAATGATCCCAAACACACCGCCCGGGCAACGAAGGAGTGGCTTCGTAAGAAGCATTTCAAGGTCCTGGAGTGGCCTAGCCAGTCTCCAGATCTCAACCCCATAGAAAATCTTTGGAGGGAGTTGAAAATCTGTGTTGCCCAGCAACAGCCCCAAAACATCACTGCTCTAGAGGAGATCTGCATGGAGGAATGGGCCAAACTATCAGCAACAGTGTGTAAAAACCTTGTGGAGACTTACAGAAAATGTTTGACCTCTGTCATTGCCAACAAAGGATATATAACAAAGTATTGAGAGAAACTTTTGTTATTGACCAAATACTTATTTTCCACCATAATTTGACAATGTGACAACGTGATTTTCTGGATTTTTTTCATTCCATCTCTCATAGTTGAAGTGTACCTATGATGAAAATTACAGGCCTCTCTCATCTTTTTAAGTGGGAAGAACTTTCACAATTTGTGACTGGCTAAATACTTTTTTGCCCCACTGTAAGCTTGCAATGTGCAGTGATGTCAGTGTGCTCCGTGCTGATTATTAATTTGCTCACATAATCATGAAAATTAGAGGGAGCTTTGTTGTGACTAGGTACTTGGCCGGAGAAGCTTGAGAACCATTGGCTTAGACTAAATGTGGCTGTAAAGCACTAAAGTGAAACAGGCCTCATTAGTCACTATCAGAATGGTGTAAAAATCTCTGTCTGTCATCCTCAGTGGTGTGTGAGAGGAAGAGAGAGAGCTGGAAGCAATTGCTTCATTAAATGAAAAAAGAACACTGTGATTCATTCAGGAGAGCTTAGCATCTTCTCACCTCTTCACTGCAACTCTGACCTGCTCAAGGGAGCGACGATATCCTTTTAGTGCTGGTTGTCATCTGCCTTACACTGGCTTACAACTGGATTTGAGGAGTGGAAGCAGCAGTAGATCAGTATGAAAATGCTGTTGCATCGAGTAATTAGCAGATGCCAGATTCCACTATAGGTCAGATCAATAGAGCTGCATGGTTTTGTTATGAAGGCTATTCCTCTGTGTTCAACACTTAGGGAATGTTTGATTGCCTTTTTCTGTGATCTGCTTTTAGATGAAAAACAATGGAAACCATGGGACATATTTTACCAGCTTTTAATAAGACCCTTAATGTATTTTATCAGTGTAGAGCTACTTCCACAAAAAGGTAGATAAAAATAATGAATTAATAAAATTAAAGATTTTTTTTTTAAATAGAAGGTTCAAAAGAACAGCATTTATTTTTAAATGGAATACTTTATTTGAAATAGAAGACATTTTAAATTTTTACTGTCACTTCTGATTAATTTAATGCATCCTTGCTTAATAAAATTAATAATTTCTTAAAAAATAAAAACCTTTAAACCATAGTCTATATGAATCGTTGTGCTCGTATGTGAGGTTTTTGTACCTCTATTTATTGAAATGTCCTTCAGCCTGATGTATTTCAGAAACCAAAACCTGTTGATGAACGCAAGCTTTGATGAACTGTTAGTTTGGAGCGATGCCGTGTGATCGTCCTTTCACGTGGAAATCCCTCATGGTATATAATGAGTTGTTTTACCAGATCAGTTCAGTCACCCTTTCAGCAGGGGTCTAGAAGACAGTGAAGATCTCACAGTTCCTACTGATCAGTTCAATGAATCAAAAGCAGATTTTAATGACAGTAATAACGACTTCTTATGAATAATACATTCAGAGATTAACGTGTGTGTGTGTGTGTTTGTGCGCATCCCTCACATCTGAGTGGAGCTGAGCAGAGTGCTAATGATGTCTGGTTTCGTCCCCGTGTGCCTGTGTGTACGTGTGTATTTGGGTAGTTGTGTGTGTGTTCCAAACTTGGAATGCCTCTCTCCGTGTCATTAGTTCTGTCTCCGTTTCCCAGGTAATGACCCCTTTCCTCTCGGCAGCAGTCTGACTTTGTGACTGTATCATTCTCTCTGCCTCTCTCTTTTTGGCTTCAGACAGTCATTTGCCTTTTGATTGGGAGGTGTTTCTCCTGACCTTGGTTGCCCTTGAGGGATACCAATTGTTCCCGGAGCCTTTCAGCCGTCGCTACCTGACTATTTGCATTATTCTTAGACAAACTATAATTTTGGAGATAATTTAATTGTTTTATAATTTTTTCTATCTTGGAACTTTAACATTTAACATTCTGAATAATGCGAACGTGTTCCCGTTGACATGAACAAACTCTACTGCTGTGAATATTCATAATTGACTGATTTGCATCCAGTTTTAGCCCAGATGAAATTCCAATCCATTTGTTTCCAAACTGACTTGCGTTCATGTTGTGTGCACAATGACATTGAGGATCTTGGGCTGTCACTGTAATGAATAACCAGTCAAGCCCGGCTGCTGTACTGATTATGTAAAATGACACTGATAATTAGGTGAAATTGAATTGCATCTTGATAACGATCGCCAAAACCAGCCATTTGATCTGGGGTCAGGTTGAGGGTTAAAGCCACTGTGACTTTTTCTGATAGCCTCAAATCTTCTTTTTTTTACTCCCAGGAAAAAGTCATTATCAAATGAGAAATTTGCTGTAGTCACACCTGGTGATTTGATTTCCTCAACCCGAAGACAATTGAGGTTTGCGGAGAGAAAGAGAGATGGAGGAAAGAGAAGAAAATATACTGGTGGAGAAGCTGCGAATGTGCGGCGTACGTGTTGACTCACTGTCTGTGGGGATATAGACTGGAGCGAGTGTGTGTGCGTGTGTGCCTCACGGAAACAGAATAGAAACAACATGACTGGAGTAACAGAAAAAGGGTATCGACTGTTGAAAAGAAAAGTAAGGGTTAGATTCTGTGAGAGAGAGAGAGAGAGAGAGAGAGAGAAATAAATATATGGCGTGTTATTACTGTGCAAAAGGTTTTTTGATATCGCGAGTCTGCCAATACAGCTTCTGTTGAAGTGAACTGTTGGCCTTGACTGAGGAATATTATACAAGCAAGCATTTTGGCTTCATCACTGTGTTTTTAAATTATTAATTTGGTCTATAACAGCATACAGTGTGGTCCAAAAGTCTGAAAACACATCTCATTCAAACCTGTAAATGAACAAAGCTTTTTTCGCTTTTTAAAAATGTTTTGTTTTTGTCCATATAGTGGTGTCCATTGTATGAGCAAAAAAAGCTGAACATTCTTCAGAATATCTTCTTTTTCGTTTTGCCTGATGTAGAACGAACAGATTGTGCGTTATTTCTAGGTTACAAATCGAATGAAAGTAAATTTCTTACAAGAGATCCACCGATTTTGTCTGATCCGCAATCGATAATTCTTTATATTTGAAAGCCGATAACCGAAATTGTTATATTACAAAAACAAATGTCTCACCATTTAAAATCCATGTCCCAAGCACACAATCATGTTCTCATTACAGTTTTATGTAGCCTATATGACAGACTTCTGCTGCACACAAGGGCAGATAACAATAACATTAAAAGTTAAAGGTTTAGTTCACAAAAAAATGAAAATAATGTAATTAATTACTCACCCTCATACCGTTCCAGACCCGTAAGACCCCCGTTCATCTTTGGAACACAAATGAAGATATTTTTGTTGAAATCCGATGGCTCAGAAAGGCCTCCATTGACATTCCTCATTCATTTCCTCTCTCATTTCCTCTCATTTCCTCTCTCAAGACCCATAAAAAGCACTAAAGACATTGTTACAAAGTCCATCTCTACAGTAGTTCTACAATCATTTTATGAAGAGACGAGAATAGTTTTTGTGCGCAAAAAAAACAAAATAACGACTTGTATAGTGATGGCCGATTTCAAAACAATGCTTCCTGAAGCTTCGGAGCGTAGTGAATCAGTGTATCGACTCAGCAGTTTGGATCGCCAAAGTCACGTGACTTTGGTTATCCGAACCGCTGATTCATAACGCTCCGAAGCTTCAGGAAGCAGTGTTTTGAAATCGGCCAATGGAGGCCTTTCTGAGCCATCGGATTTCATCAAAAATATTTTCATTTGTGTTCCAAAGATGAACTGAGGTCTTACGGGTCTGGAACGGCATGAGTGTGAAGGATTAGTTTTAAAGGATTAGTTCACTTATAAAAAAACCTTTGCTGATAATTTACTCACCCCCATGTTATCCAGCATGTCCATGTCTTTCTTTCTTCAGTTGAAAATAAATTAAGGTTTTTGATGCAAACATTTCTCCTTATAATGAAGTAAATGGACCCCAAACGGTTCAAGGTCCGAATGACAGTTTCAGTGGGCTTTAAATGATACCAGACGCTGAATAAGGGTCTTATCTAATGAAACGATCGGTCATTTAAAAAAAAAAAAATCTAAAGTTTAAGTTTTATAAGCACAAATGTTCGCCTTGCTTCGTTCTGAGATATGTGTACGTGACATCACGTAATACGCAATTACGTTGAAAAGGTTTTTTTTTTTTTTAAATGACCGATCGTTTCATTAGATAAGACCCTTATTCAGCGTCTGGTATCATTTAAAGCCCTATGAAGCTGCACTAGAACTGTCATTCGGACCTTGAACCGTTTGGGGTCCATTTACTTCATTATAAGGAGAAATGTTTGCATCAAAAACCTTAATTTATTTTCAACTGAAGAAAGAAAGACATGGACATCTTGGATGACATGGGGGTGAGTAAATTATCAGCAAAAGTTTTTTTTAAAGTGAACTAATCCTTTAACATATATCGGATGGTGGCCGATATACATTGCATATTCACAGCGCTTCACTTTTTCCACATTTTGTTACACATTATGTTACAGCCTTATTCCAAAATGGATTCAAACCATTATTTTTCTTAAGAATTCTACAAACAGTTACCCCATAATCACAACATGACAGAAGTTTGTTTGAAATCTTTGCAAATTTATTAAAAATAAGAAAAAATAGTGTGTAGTGTAGTTTGAGTTTGACTTTTATGAAACTGTTCTTTAGAGTAAATCTAAAACACAACATGAATTAGTGTAGTTTTATAATTTCTTTGTATCAAAATTCATGTTTGTTTTGGATGTAGTCCCTAATATCATAATTGTTAGATATAATGCAGTCTTAATCCATGTGTTATTTATTAACTCCTGAGGTCATTCACTCAATTCAATCACAATTTTATAGTGGTTTATTGTACCAACCAGTATATTGCACATTACTATTATGGAAGAGAAATCAGTGAAAATGAGAGAGAGGGAACGCATCAGTGGATGAAGCATACGGTGACACTATGACTTCCTATCCCTCTGTGTCGGCTGAGGAATGTGGAAATATGTGAAAATCTGGCCCCAGGAAAAAGTCACACAGCAGGGGAGATAAATTACTGCCACCTTTTTTACAGTCATGTTTAAGATTGTCCACGTTTCATTTTTAAAGTGCACCATCATTGACATTTAGCTGGAGGCAACATAGACTTGGTAGTTAGTAGAGTTTGTATACTTGCTCCAGCTAATACACACTTATGTGCTTTCGTTGCCCTCTCTTTCTGCCTTTCCTTCTTCCCTCATTTTATTCTAAAAAGTTAATATTATCAAAGAAAACCCCCATGATTGAATAAGGTTGAATGAAATTCTCTCTCATCACAGTTAGATTAATGTTATCCCTTGTGACTGTGGAGGTAGGACAGAAATACTGCTCCATCACCTCTGTCAGCCACTCTAGAGCAACTCTCAGATCTGAGAGTGTGTAAAAGTGTTTCATTTTTAAGGCGAAAAACGTAAGAAATGCTGCCAGCAGATTCATATTCTATGCATCGTCGACCAGAGGAAATATGCAGCGTATACTAATTTAGTTGAACATATTCTTCAGCCCACTGGGAGGTTTAAAACTTATGATTTAACCAGATGGATCCTCTTGAATTTGCTGCTGCATTCTTTCTGGATTTATCACACACACACACACACACACACACACACACACACACACACACACACACACACACACACACACTTATATATTGGTTCATTAAACAAAATCCGTATTAAACACTATTACTGAAATATCAAAGAGTGGAAACCACAAATACTCTGCCAATATCCTTCTCTATCCCTTACCTGAGCCTTGACTCCCTTCATTCTCCCAAAAAAATGGGATTTGAAAAGGATGTTTGATAAGATTCCTATTGATCGAAAGGCCATTTCTGCTACAGTTCTGTATTCGTAAGGTGTGCTGCCTTCTCTGAATTTAATTTAGCTGTAGAACATCAATAGCTCAACGTCAGTGGCTCCATCGCTTACTTTGGAGCCCAGTGGGGAAGCAAAGGCTGTTATGATGATTTCCCAGAGATGCACCCCACACACACACACACACACACACACACACACACATCCCTGCATCTAACATGAATCTATTCATTACCACTCACTGTGATGGCAATTATGAAAAATAGATTTTTATTGATTTGCTGTATTATGTAAACCCATTATGCAACTGTACCAATGATGGTGGTGAGTAACATGATCAATAGCTGTTTCATTGTTTTTATCAGATGAGATTTGGTGTTCTGTTTGGTGCTGGAGCTGGTTACATCAGTTAATTCAATAAAGCTATCTCAAATGACTTTCTAAACATGAGGCTGGATATGAGGACTGCACCCCTGAAAATCAATTTTAAGCAGGTGCTAGAAAAAGACTGATTCTTATAATAATAAAAATAATGTTTTAGGTTGCAGAGGGCTTCAATTCAATTATCTTTTATTTGTATAGCGCCTTTTACAATACATATAATTTCAAAGCAGCTTTACAAAAAAATGCATATTTCTACATTAACATTTAGAGTAATCTGTTATCAGAGGTAACTGTCAAATTAAAGTCCATATGTCAGAAATGTACAGTTCTAAGATAATACAAATCATGCAGTTAGATCATTTATTTTAGGCAGAAACAATGATCTAATTAAAGCATATATTACAAGTTATTATTATGATGATTACAATATATAGAAAATGTAGCAATGGTGCAACTATTTGGTAAATTGCAAATTCCATTGCTGGTGTAGCTAAAGCCGAATAGACTATTTGGGCCCTATTATATAATACACAAGTGTTTTTTACTAGTTTCAGCCAGACACCGTTATCATTTTCACGTCCTGCACAACAATAGAAAATGCATTTGCACCCATCTGTTCGCCCATGGGCTTGCTGGTCTGAAAACAAGGTGTGTTCAGGCGCATTGCTCGCGTGCTGCTATTGTGAGGCGACTGAAAACAACTGTGCCATTGACCAACAAGAACCTGGTCTGAAGTCAATGCCGTAATATTTTTATCCACTTAAAATTGGCCAGTCAAATTCCGCCATGTAAATAGCGAATCCGCTCTGGCGTGAGCGCAACTGGCTTTTTAGCCTGGGACACACTGCACAGTTTTTGGCTGTCCCAGATGGAAGATTGCCATTGTGAAACAATCGTGGTGTGTGATTCATCATGGTCTGTTTGTTTACCACTAGTGCATGCTGATGACGTTTTATTCTTCTATAGAAACTTGCATCGTAGTCAATAGGTGTCATCATGTACAGTCTACATGTATGTCGCACAGTGTGATTTGTAATGATCTTATAGGATTGCTAAAATCGGGCAGTGATGAGACTGGTTGGTTGGAGACACGATTGGTTTATTGCACGTTACGCCCAAAACACACCCATTACTCATTAAGAAAATAGGGATAACCCTTTTAGACCCTGCTAACCATTTTTCCCATCATTAACTTGCAAAAGTGGATTCGGACAAACCCTACGTGCACCTATGCCATGCGCTCAGATTGTTAAAATAGGGCCCTTTTGAACTGAATCTCTTTATTTTCCTTGCTATTTTCTTTAGTTTCTGTCACTTTCTCTTATTCTCTGATGCATATTGCATGATGCTTCATGCAGCTTCTGAGAGTTGGGGTGTTTGTAAGATACTTGGCTGATGTAATAGGTTTGCCAGGTTAAAGGGATCAAACCTTTTGTTTGATGCAAGTAGTACTGAGCACATGCAACCACAAATTTAACACTGTATTTTACATTTTTCTTTATCTGTAAAAAAAAAAATGGTACTTGTTACTTTTGGATGAAAGTCTTCATTCATTGCTGCTCTTTATTTTTTTTCTCATTGTTGTCTGTATAACCGTTAATGGCCAGCTATGACAGCCATTATTTGAATGACGACACTCTATAGCATCGAAGCTGCATTCGATAGTCTAAAAGAACGATTTTTAGGGAGCTCATGACATGGAAAACAGTATTTTTTTCTAAAACATCCTGTTTAGGTCTAAAGATTAAAGAGCGTGTGAAAGAACCAGAAAAGTTGACTAACAAAAACTGGTGCAAAAGTGTGGAATATGGCCCTTTTAAAAGTTTCGATTCTTTTTACAGAATGCCGTAATTACAGCAATAAAGCACTGTGGTTTCGCAGAGGTTTCTATGTGTTACCTTCCTTGTAATCCAATAACTCCTTTTTCTTGGTGTGCTGTTTTTAGCAGGCTGCCAGTAAAAGCGTCCTCACCATCTTTAGGTCTAATGAAGGTACAGTTCCTCCATGTGTCATGTCCAGAGGAATTGGCTCTGAGAGCAGTGAGCTGAGAGCAGTGAGTCTTTCAGATCTCCGGTCTGTGAGTTTATAAATTATACACTTGCACATCAGGCCAAAGAGAGTAATGATGTTCACTTTCACTTCTTCTGTAGATCAAAGTTATGTTTTATCCATTTTTTTCTCAATCTCTCTTTTTGCTTCCATCTTTATCCTTCCCTTTCTCTTTTTCTCGCACACACAAACATGCTAGAATGTGCTCACAAACACACGTACGCACTTGCACACAGTAATAGTATTCAAATCTTAGGATAGGTGTTAGAGAGAATAACTGTGATTCACAGATTATAAAACGAGAGCATACGAGGTACAGTAGAGGATGAGTTCTGTGACATATCTGACAGCACATGCAGTGTGATTTGAGCTGTAAAAGCTAGAAGCTGATCTCAGCCTTCAGAGCGTTAGACCTCATCCTAGTAAACAACATGCTTCAGGAGTCCTGCAGACCCCATCCGCCACACTGAAGCAGATCAGAGAAAACGTTATTGTTCACAGGTAAGGCCTACTCTTTTATAGCCCAGGAGCTCCCGATTGAGCTCTCATGTTACTTTATCAAGGATGTTTATCATACAATTGACCCTTCGCTAAGCCCCGCCCTCCTTAGTTACTGTTGCTATGCCTGTCAAGCTTTTGCGCCTGGCCTGTCTATTACAGTATGTATGCGCCGGTGTCAGACATTCCCAAGGAGATAATTAGTCATTTTTGGTGAACAGGTGAAATATCTGAGAGAGCAAGACAAAAGGGACTGCAGTATGCATTCGAGGGATATATCCATGGCATAAAATGCAACCGATTAGAGAATTATTTAATCAAAATTGAAGCTAAAGCCTATAGGCTCCAGAGCAAGCAGCAGTGCCTCATACGCTGACCATTCAAATGGGAAACTCACAAATTGAGGAACAGCTGTTCATGCACAGCAGGGTAAACAGTCTAATAATTATAAATCAAACAGCTTATCCATAAGACTTGTGGAATAAACACAATACATTAGCCTGACCACTTTGCAATGATAAAATTTTCCCGCTTATATTTTATATATAGATTCTCCCACACTGGTTGATCCACAACAATCTGATGGGGTATTTTGCACTGTGAAATTGTTTTCCCCAATAAGAATCCTCAGTAAAGTTACATTGAATTATTTCACGGAAGTTAATCACAAACGCTAACATGCAGCAACATTTTTCGATGCGGCAGCATGGATCGATAGATATAGTTATAATTTTGCACTGCGGGTAGGAAAATCTGACACGGTAGGACAAATCGACAGAACAGCGTCATTTCTCCCCTTGGGTTTTAGGTTTGGGAAGGAAAAATTCACAATTGCACAATCCATAAGCACAATGCTTCGGCATGTTCCCCTCGCTGGAAAGCTTGACAGACCTTCCGCGCCTAGTTACGGTTGCTAAGCTATGATTGGCCTGTGGCTTAGCGAAAGGTCAATTACTTGGGGAGATATAACTTTTATAATTCTACGAGATATGAACTAGTAGGGCTGGACCAGATGGGTTGGTATTCGATTTTCAATTTTGGGATTCGAATATTCTGGGGTTTTTTGTTTGTTTTGTTTTTCGTCCCTCTCATTCGCGCTTGAATATGTTTACACTATAAAATCTGGCCAAATGCAATACTCTTTTTTTTACAATTATCTTAGCCTAGCCCAGGGGTAGGCAAGTTTGGTCCTAGAGAGCCGCTGTCCTGCAGAGTTTTAGATGTTGATGTTTTATTGAAAATGTTTGGTCACCATTATGGTGATCAGTGTTTTCTTTAGTTGGGCTGCTTGACTCTTTGCTTTTTATGTGAGTTTGTGATTTTTGTTACAGTGTTAACAAAACACATAATCTGTTAATCACATAATCTAAAGACAAATGTTTGACAAAAATATTAATAAATAATATTCACCAACAATACTTTCTTGCCACAGGGTCAGACATTCTGAATTCTGATTTTTAAATACATTCTAAGGGGAAAAACACAGATATCAAGAATCAGCATAGGAATCTCAACAAGGGTCCGAAATTAACACCTGCCAAGAACCAAATGCGGGTAGATTTTCCGGTTGGTGACTAAATTCAAAAGGCTATCCGCCACACTGGAGGGTGATTTTCATACCAAAATAGTAATGCAATATAATGTGTTTGCCAGTAACTAATCTGGAGACAAGGTGAGCTAGCCACAGAACGTCTCTACGCTCCAAGTCTTACGACACGGGGGCCGGAAGGTAAACAGTGCCACGAGACTCAAGCAGTAGATACGGTCTGTTGCTAGCTAGTACTGCAGCTAACTTGCGGTCTGCAGCTATCTGCTGCATATTAGCTGATATGTGGCGACATTTACCAGGAGTTAGCCAACCTTTGAAACAAAAACTCACAGACGAGAAGGGTAATGAGTTAAATAAAAAAAGAAAGTTTTGTGAGAAATGGAGATAATGGAGTTTCAAGAGGCTGGCTATAATATGATTCTGAGTTGTTCGGTGTGTCGCCAATATGTATCTGACATGTTTCATTTGTCTTCATTGTGTGCCTAGCCTACTTGTTTGACATTTTTGCACTCTGTACAGAACTTTTGGTCAACTACAGTTTCTATAAGTGCTTTACAAATAAAGTTGATTACATTTTGATCAATATATCGATTTTTTTTTAACATTTCAAATTTTGCTCTGAACAATTTTTATGTATGTATTCAACATGATACCTTATTATCTCAATTAAATGTACTGAAATTAATGTATATGTGACCAAAAAAGGATGTTTATTATTCTGGTCGGTAAAAAATATGCTTGGCTGCTGGATTTTTTCATCTACCAGTCCCCGTGGCAGGTGAGCCAAAAAGTTAATTTTGGACCCTGATCTCAACAATGGTGAAATACTTAAGGCAGAATAACTTTTGTCACTATATATTTGTAATGTATAGCCTATATTTTATCATTCAATAAATATGATATATATATATATATATATATATATATATATATATATATATATATATATATATATATATATATATATATATATATATATATATATATATATATATATATATATATATATATATATATATATATTTTTTTTTTTTTTTTTTTACCTTATTGGAATTTGAAATCTAAAGAAAATCGGAAAGAATCTAAATCAATAAGCAGAATCGTAATCGTTAAAATTCAATACTTATTACATCCAATACATACTTATTTAAATATATTTTTATATTTATTTTAGAGCTGCAACTAACGATTATTTTTTCTGTCGACTAATCTAACGATTATTTTTTCCTTTTAGTCGACTAATCTAACGATTATTATTTTATTTTTTCAATCTAGTGTTCTTTTTTTGATTAGCTAATGAATCCTTTGGATAACTATACAAAAAATGATAAGTACTACTTCTAATATAATATTTCAACTTTTATTAAATTTTTACCAAAAAGTACTGCAAGTTAGTTTTTACAGTATACAAAAATAAAGTGCCATAAAGTATCTTTTACAATCATGTTGAGTATGCTATTGGTAAGTGTAACGGCCAGCTGGGGCCGCAAGATGAATGTATGACGCGACGCGTTGACGCATTTCACGCACATTTTGAAAGAATTCTTCTTCTAAGCTTTGCCTCTTCCTGAGAAAAAACAAACACAATAATTGCAGCACTAATGCAACTACCACTTTGACACTTCAAATAGTTTATCGTAAATTGTAAAACTAATACAAATTAATTGAGTGGTTTAGTCCACATTTTCTGAAGAGACACAATCACTTTATATGATGAACAGATTTAATTTAGGCTTTTATTCACATATAAACATTCATCAACGCACACATCAGTTGTGGAAAATGGAAGCTTAAGCATGTTCACTGGATGTCACACACGCGCGCGTAAGCAGGGCGTAAGCAGCGCATATATTTTACCAACGCTCATGTTAACAGATGAGTGCATTCACACCGGCAGCAGAGGCAGCGCGGCGCGTAGCAGGAGCAGAGCAGAAGCGTCAGTGCGCGATCGTTTCGCGCCGGGTCTATTTTTGACGCGCTGCTCACCCTGAATTAAAGCCACAGTGCATTGTTCTGATCAAAACTGACCTGATTAACATGCAAAATAACTAATTTCACCTTGAAATCATGTAGTGAAGTGTTCTGTGTGTTTCACAAACACCATATGACATCCGGCTGTGATTTAAAAAAATAAAATACTGGAAAACACACTGCCAGTTTTTGCTCAAACTTCAAATGCCTGTTTAAATGATTAAAACTAGAGGCTTATATTAACATTAAGAGTACTTTTATCACGTAAACTACCTTTATACAGCATGTTATGCATGTGTGTTTGGGAAAGAGGAGAACACAGTCGCATTTGCAGAAGATATACGCTGCCCATCATTAATCAAAGCACGAGACAGACAGGGGTCGGAGGAGAACCCCGGGAAAGTGACAGAATTGACGATATTCGTCTGTATTTGCAATATACGAGCCGTGGTTCAGCTGCGCGAGACAAGCGCAGCCAGTGTGAATGTACAACTGACGCGCGCGGCTCCCGCTCTCCATACATACGCACCGCTTCTGCCCTGCCAACACACTGCTAGCGTGTGCGGTGTGAAGCCGGTGTGAGGAGCTCGTGCATTGCAGTGCTGCCGTGGTAACGTAACGCCATTTCGGCTTTGCAAAGGGAACAAAGGACCATTTTGGTTGGCCTCTGTTTAAAGTATCCCCATACTTTTGATAATCGTGGTCTAGGTTTTTGTGATAGAATGGAACTTTCTCCATTCCCAGGAGCAGAAGCCGCCATTACGCGAGATGAATGTATGATGCGACGGGTCGACGCATTTCACGCATCGCCGACGTATTTCCGTGGTCGGCGTCGTCGATGAGCGTCGGCCGTTGACTAATTTATTTACTAATTCTGTTACCATCCTAAAGAATTCAGGGAGCAATTTGTCAGTAGATTCAAACCAAACTTGAACTTTGTGAAATCTTTTTGAGCATTTTATTGAACTGGTACATAAGAGCCATTTATTCCTGAATTTGACTACACTGGCTATGCTGTATATTTGTTTTTGCATTCTGTAGATAGCATGTGTTGTTTTCGCATTATTTTCATGGTACCCAATCTGTTTATCTCATCACATTCAAGTCAGTCTGCATACTCATAACTCAGATAAAATATAATTTGTTTTGCCATGGCACTGTATTTTCAGCAGCTCCGCAAACACTAGTTGACATAAAGTAGGAGTATAGAGCTATAAAATAAATATGAATATCACATAATTTGCTTTCTGGAGAACATAATGAGAAATTAGTTCATAGAAAAAATGATCCAAGGTACTTCTTCCGGTTCAAAAAGTTAAAAAGACTTTATTCAATACATACTATAGAAACATAAAAAAAAATAACTGCACACTGGTGCATTTCAGCCATTTAGTCTTCCTCAGAGTTTGTCAGGTACAAAATGAGTCACAGGTGTAAATGTAATTAGTTACTCAATAGAAATGGGAGAAAAAGCACCTCCTGGGTTTATTTAACAAAGGTCCTTCCAGCAAGCAGCGCTCCAAGATGTGTGAGAAATGAGTTCATATGGAAATGACTGACTTTTGATTGCAGGCAACAGCTGGCATAGTTTGTGACGTTGAAATCTTTTTCGGAGACAGTTTAACAAAAGTCTCTATTTGCTTTGTTCACACTGCTGTCTGGGAGAAACAACTGAGATGAGATATTAATGAGATGAGTGATTTTTATTTTTTTGAGAGGTTCCAGAACACCAGGCAAGACTCTACCCAATTTACCACTTCAGACGCTCACGCTGAGTCCTGCTGGTCTCGGAAAGCATTTCCATATGATCCCAGGAGACACCTCTGTAGTTCCAGCGAGACAAGTAGATGATGGCAGCAGAGGTCATGTTATTGATCACGAGGACATGTAGTGAGAGAGAGAGACGGAGACTGCAAGGAAACTGAGAGAGGCTGTCTGCAGTGAAGCATCAGGGGAACAGAAGCCCAGCAGGGAAGCGTTTTGATAAATGAACGTCATTTTAGGAAGGAGACACTTGACTATATAGCGCTGGATCTATTCATTGACGTCACTTGTGAAAGAAGTGTGTGGGTATTCGGCCATCCAGAAGTTGCTTTGCCCGTTCTACTGGGAACAGAACAAGATGAGTAATGATAGAGGCATGATTCTCTCACATACGCACACACAAGCTCAAAGTACACAGGGTTATGAGCTGCCCAGCCGAGTGCCGGATCCCACACATCAGTGTGTGGCGGGCCAGATACAGTGAAATGTCGTGCTTCTGTGTGCTGCTTTATTGAATCAAAGCACAGCAAAATCACAGCATCTGTGGATCAGATTAATGAAAGAGAGGCAGATCTTTTCACTTATCCATCCTCTTTGCTTCGCTTCACATTTCACACAAACTGTGTGTGAATTTTGCTGTTTTGTGTGCAAAAAAAGTACCTGAAACCACCTTTCATCATTTTCACAGAATTTGTCTCTCAGTGGGAAGCTCTTTTTTGGGTGTTTGTATGTGTGGGTTTTTGAATCTATTGCATGTTTCGTAGGACTATAAGAAATAAATGTGTGCGGCTGAACCTTTGCAGTGTGTGTTGGCGAGCAAGATGGCCAGGTCTGTGAGCAGGTGCTTGAGTTAATGAGTGTGTTTCCCTCTAGAGTGTAAGACCATATGACCTTGTGTGGTGGGTAAGCCATGGCTCTTTTGGAATAGCACTCTAATATATCACCTCTGTGTGTGTGCGCTGTGTGTCCGCAGGTTTTCAGGGACTATTATCATTTCCAGCACAGGGGTGTGGTGAGGCGATCTTTGTCTGGCCATCATGGGGTTCATGTCCGACTGCACTCCGAGCCACAGGTAAAAATGAGCCACACATAAAGTCACACACAAACATGACTGTACAGATCACAAAGAGATGTGGGAGGTAAAAGAATGGAAAGTGATGACTCAAGACACAAGGTGAGAGGACACAAAGGGGGTGGAGATGAGAGGAAAAGGAATGAAAAGAGAAAAGGGTGAGGAAAAAAGAAAAGATAGGAGGGGGAAAGACAAGATAAGAATGTATGGGATGAGAAAACAAAGGGAAATGAGAAGAAATTAAAAAGAGAAAAAAGATAGAGAGAAGAAGAGAAAAAACAGGAGATGAGAAGGGAGATGACAGGAAGTTTGGAGATAAAATGAGAGAAGAGGAGATGTGAAGGGAGGTGGAGGAAAATAGAAGATATGAAAAGTTAGGAGACAAATGGGATGAAAGGGAACAAGAGGGGAAGGGATGAGAGAAAAGGGCCACAGACAAAATAGGATGAAATGAGATGAAGAAATGGACGTGAGAAGGAAGGGAGACATAAGACAGGATGAGAGAGGGAATGAAAAAAAATACATAAAAGGAGGTGGGACAAGACAGGGGGAACAAAAAGACGTGACAAAAACAAAAGAGACATTGAGAACCGAGAGAAGAGTAGTTGGGACATGATAAATAGGTTGGAGAAGAGATTTGAAGAGAGATGGAGGAAAAGAGGGTCCGAGATGAATGAAGAGGATATGAAAAGATAGAAGACAAGACAGGATGAGACGAGGCAAGGAGATGAAACTAGAGGAGATGGGAGAAAAACAGACAAAATGAAAGGAGAGACAAAAGGAGACCAGAAGTGATTCGATATATAAAAAGGAAACTAGAGAAGAGGTGAGAGGAGTAGATGAGGCAAGACAAGAAGGTTGGAGATGAAATGGCAGGAGATGTGAAGAGAGTTGGAGGAAAATAGATGAAAGGAGGATATGAAAATATAGTAGACAAGATTGGAGGGGACATGCTGAAATGGGACAAGAGAGGAAAGGAACAGACAAAACATGAATAGATGAAATGAGAGATGGAGACAAGAAGAAAAAATGAGAAGCAAGGGTTAGATGTTAGGAGAGAGGATGAGACGAGCAGAGGCCAGACGAGAGGAGAGGAAGTATTGAAAGAAGTGGGGGCCGGGATAGAAGGGTAGGATTAGAATAAATGAGGAGACCAGATGAGTAGAGGGAAGGAGATAAGATGAAAAGAACAGGAGAAATAAAGTGATGAGAGCAGAGGAGAGGCTAGGAGGCCAGACGAGAGAAGTCATTAGCATGCCTTGACAAAGTAGTTGGGCCAGAGTCTCTGAAGATTGACTGGCAGTGATTGTGTGTGTGTGTGTGTGTGTGTGTGTGTGTGTGTGTGTGTGTGTGTGTGTGTGTGTGTGTGTGTGTGTGTGTGTGTGTGTGTGTGTGTGTGTGTGTGTGTGTGTGTGTGTGTGTGTGTGTGTGTGTGGTAATGAAGTGCAGGACTCTGGCTGTGCCGATAAGTTATCTTAGAGCAGCACAGGCGTCCCAAGCGACTGCAAATTTAGGCCGCTGGCTGCAGGCTTCCATAGATCTCCTGTTGACCAGCCTCTTATCTTCACTCTCTGATGCTTCAGTCGCTAGTTAAAACTCTGTGCACACTCCAAAGATCCAACTACGCGGCTAATACTGATGCCCCCCCAGAACCCACCTGCCCACCAGATGCCAGCGAAAGACACCGGATGACTCCTAACACTGATCCATGACAGCAGAGAACGAGAGAGGGGAAGATTCAAGCTGGATTACTGCTCCCTTGTGTGCTAGCCTCTATTTATACAAGGCTAACAGCATCAGGGTTCCACTCTGGGCCCGTTTCTGTTGTGGTGGGTCTGGCGTTCTTGTTGCCAGGGTTCATCTTGGCACAAGCCTCACACGTACAGCGCACACACATGCATCGCCTGCTCTGCATTCTGAGGTCAGCATGATTTTATGTTAATAATGCAGATTTCTGAAGGCTGTCGCTTGTAAGCACATTCCCTCCAGCGATGGGAATTTATACGAAATTGAAGGCATGGACATGGACGTCTACTCCCTCGCTAACCGGAATTTCATTCCCTCACAAAAAGTCAAATTTGGTGTTCTCAGAAGTTTGCTGCTGAACGAAGGGCAGCAAGACGGGAAAGGAACAGAAATCCATTCTTCCTCCAAATCTGACCTGGCCTTGCTCCACATTTGCTATTTTCATGATAAATTTAGTCCAGTGCCGGCATTACTGCCAAACAAGGGTGTAAAGGACGACTCACTCAAAGGATTCTGAGTGTTCATGTGGTGTTTGTGTGAATCTCCCTCTTCTTTCCACAGAACACTTGCTTTGAACGCTTGCTACTCAAAAGTGTATAATAATAAAATGATTTGTATTATTAGACTGGAAGGAAGCTCATTGTTGTGCACTAATATACAAAAAGGACACATACACAGCAGTTTTTAGAAGATGATCCTTTGGTTTTGTTTGAAGCACATTACATTGTCACATGGTTATGCTATCTGGCTCCCGTTGTCATGACACGCATACTCATTTAAGTGCTATATGCTTACGAGGATACTTGACAAAATGGGAAATTTTACATAATTTTGTGTGTTTTTGTCCGTTTAAGTGCAAAAGAGACTCGCTGTCAGACGCAGCATTCTGTGCATGTGTTTAGGTGTCCACATTTGGGTGTGCAGCATTTTCTAAGAATTTAACGGACCGGAGTCAATTATTCCACTTATACTATGGTTACCACACCTCAAGACAATGTTATGTTTTATTACAAGACATTTGTCAGGTTTTTGTCCTTAATAGCCTTTTACTTTCAAATTGAATTTTTTGGGTGAACTATTCCTTTAAGCGTGTATGAATTATCTATAATCTCTACTAATAGCGAATCTGCAAGTTTGTTTGCTTCAAGAACAGCGCCATTGTTACCTTGCTAGGGGGAAACATCATGAAGCTTTTAAGTCGCTAAACTATTTTACTGTAAAAAAATCTGCAGAGACGATTGAAAATATGTTTCTGTGCGAGCAGGACCGTAGTTTGCGGGAGATGGGGAGGTAATCGCTGTATACTCTGCGAGCATTCACCAGCATGCTTCAAGAGTGTGATAAGATTTGCACAAACAGTTCCTATCATGACGCATGATGGAGAAAACATGACCCTGCGCCAACATAAATGACATTCTATTGTATTTATTGTGGTAAATTTTGACTAACTTATTGTAGAATTTATTTATAATAGATCATCTGTTAAGGGAATAGGTTTTCATTAAAGATTTTATATTGTTTACTATACTTATTTGCTTGGTCAGTGTCATTGTGGGTTATTGTTATTTTGCTGTTTTTGTCGACTGTAAAGATATTCAAAATAACTGAAATAATTTATCGAAATGATATGGAAATGTAATGTGTACTGCCTGGTACTTAAGCCGTGCGTTTCCCTGAAAATAATTGCACACTGTTCATCAACCAATCAGATTCAAGCATTCAACAGCCCCGTAGTCAAAATATATATACTAGTGCTGTTAAAATTAACACGTTAACGAATGCGATAATTTTTTTCAGTTTAACGCATAGTTAAACATAGTTAACGCAATTAATGCAGCATCTATTTTTTCCCGTCATGCTTTGGCTTGCGTTACATTATATGATCACCCTCACACTCGTTATTCAAGCAAATGCTTTTAAACCATTCAAGCGTGATAAGACACAAAAGATAATGTGGTGAGGTACAGGTGCGTGTCTGTGTATCTCCTGTCTGTGACACGACTTGTGCGCACAGAAACCCGTTTCAGACAGCGGTTGAACGGACAAAAACACGAAATAATTCTATAATTCCCATTTTGTCATGAGCAGTCTTAAATGTAATAAATTAAGTCTTAATTGAACTTAAGAGTTATAAGAAAATGTGTGTCAGATCTGCATAATATGCGTCAAATTGTGACAACATCAGAACATCTCCAAAACTGCAGCTCTTGTGGGGTGTTCCTGGTCTTCAGTGGTCAGTATCTATCAAAAGTGCTCCAAGGAAGAAACAGTGGTGAACCGGCGACAGGGTCATGGGTGGCCAAGGCTCATTGATGCACGTGGGGAGTGAAGGCTGGCCTGTGTGGACCGATCAAAGCTACTGTAGCTCAAATTGCTCAAGAAGTTACTGCTGGTTCTGATAGGAAGGTTTCAGAATACACAGTGCATCACAGTTTGTTGTGTATGGATCTGCAGACCAGTCAGGGTGCCCATGCTGACCCCTGTCCACTGCTGAAAGAGCCAACAGTGAGCATGTGAGCTTTAGAACTGAACCACGGCGCAATGGAAGAAAGTGGGCTGGTCTGATGAATCACGTTTTCTTTTACGTCACTTGGATTTGTTGGATTGGTGGGATGTGTACTGAACAAACAAGTCCGAACCATGGAGGCCCCACATCGCTGTTTTGGCAACAAAAGGGGGACCAACACAATATTAGATCAAAATGTTATGCCTGATATATATACAGGTCCTTCTCAAAAAATTTGCATATTTGATAAAATTTCATTATTTTCCATAATGTAATGATAAAAATTTAACTTTCATATATTTTAGATTAATTGCACACCAACTGAAATATTTCAGGTCTTTTATTGTTTTAATACTGATGATTTTGGCATACAGCTCATGAAAACCCAAAATCTCAAAAAAAGCTGTATGCCAAAATCATCAGTATTAAAACAATAAAAGACTTCGTATTTCCGCCTACGCATTCATCTTTCCTTCGATTGCAACCAGTCGTCCTGTCCCTGCAGCTGAAAAACACCCCCACAGCATGATGCTTCCACCACCATGCTTCACTGTTGGGACTGTATTAAACAGATGATGAGCAGTGCCTGGTTTTCTCCACACATACCGCTTAGAATTAAGGCCAAAAAGTTCTATCTTGGCCTCATCAGACCAGAGAATCTCACCACCTTAGCAAACTCCATCCAGGCTTTCATGTGTCTTGCACTGAGGAGAGGCTTCCGTCGGGCCACTCTGCCATAAAGCCCAGTCTGGTGGATGTCTGCAGCTAGAACTTTCTCCCATCTCCCGACTGCATCTCTGGAGCTCAGCCACAGTGATCTTTGGGTTCTACTTTACCCCTCTCACCAAGGATCTTCCCCCCCTATAGCTCAGTTTGGCCAGACGGCCAGCTCTAGGAAGGGTTCTGGTCATCCCAAACCTCTTCCATTTAAGGATTATGGAGGCCACTGTGCTCTTAGGAACCTTAAGTGCAGCAGAATTTTTGGCCAGATCTGTGCCTTGCCACAATTCTGTCTCTGAGCTCTTCAGGCAGTTCATTTGACCTCATGATTCTCATTTGCTCTGAAATGCACTGTGAGCTGTAAGGTCTTATATAGACAGGTGTGTGGCTTTCCTAATCAAGTCCAATCAGTATAATCAAACATAGCTGGACTCAAATGAAGGTGTAGAACCATCTCAAGGATGATCAGAAGAAATGGACAGCACCTGAGTTAAATATATGAGTGTCACAGCAAAGGGTCTGAATACTTAGGTTTTTTCAGTTTTTCTTTTCTTTTTTTATCTGCAAAAATGTCAACAATTCCGTGTTTTTCTGTCAATATGGGGTGCTGTGTGTACATTAATGAGAAAAAAAAATTAACTTAAATGATTTGCAATATAACAAAGAGTGAAAATTTTAAGGGTGTCTGAATATATATATATACAGTGAGGAAAATAAGTATTTGAACACCCTGCTAGTTATCCCACTTAGAAATCATGGAGGGGTCTGAAATTGTCATCGTAGGTGCATGTCCAATGTGAGAGACATAATATTTAAAAAAATCCAGAAATCACAATGTATGATTTTTTATTTATTTGTATGATATAGCTGCAAATAAGTATTTGAACACCTAAGAAAATCATTGTTAATATTTGGTACAGTAGCCTTTGTTTGCAATTATAGAGGTCAAATGTTTCCTGTAGTTTTTCACCAGGTTTGCACACACTGTAGGAGGGATTTTGGCTCACTCCTCCACACAGATCTTCTCTAGATCAGTCAGGTTTCTGGCCTGTCGCTGAGAAACACAGAGTTTGAGCTCCCTCCAAAGATTCTCTATTGGGTTTAGGTCTGGAGACTGGCTATGCCACGCCAGAACCTTGATATGCTTCTTACAGAGCCACTCCTTGGTTATCCTGGCTGTGTGCTTCGGGTCATTGTCATGTTGGAAGACCCAGCCTCGACCCATCTTCAATGCTCTAACTGAGGGAAGGAGGTTGTTCCCCAAAATCTCGCAAAACATGGCCCCGGTCATCCTCTCCTTAATACAGTGCAGTCGCCCTGTCCCATGTGCAGAAAAACACCCCCAAAGCATGATGCTACCCACCCCCATGCTTCACAGAAGGGATGGCGTTCTTGGGATGGTACTCATCATTCCTCTTCCTTCAAACATGTTTAATGGAATCATCTGACCACATGGCTTTCTCCCATGACTCCTCTGGATCATCCAAATGGTCATTGGCAAACTTAAGACGGGTCTGGACATGTGCTGTTTTAAGCAGGGGAACCTTCCGTGCCATGCATGATTTCAAACCATGACGTCTTAGTGTATTACCAACAGTAATCTTGGAAACGGTGGTCCCAGCTCTTTTCAGGTCATTAACCAGCTCCTCCCGTGTAGTTCTGGGCTGATATCTCACCTTTCTTAGGATCATTGAGACCCCACAAGGTGAGATCTTGCATGGAGCCCCAGTCCGAGGGAGATTGACAGTCATGTTTAGCTTCCTCCATTTTCTAATGATTGCTCCAGTGGATCCTTTTTCACCAAGCTGTTTGGCAATTTTCCCATAGCCCTTTCCAGCCTTGTGGAGGTGCACAATTTTGCCTCCAGTGTCTTTGGACAGCTCTTTGGTGTTGGCCATGTTAGTAGTTGGATTCTTACTGATTGTATGGGGTGGACAGGTGTCTTTATGCTGCTAATGACCTCAAACAGGTGCATCTAATTTAGGATAATAAATAGAGTGGAGGTGGACATTTTAAAGGCAAACTAACAGGTCTTTGAGGGTCAGAATTCTAGCTGATAGACAGGTGTTCAAATACTTATTTGCAGCTGTATCATACAAATAAATAGATATATCGTGATTTCTGGATTTTTTTTTATTTTTTAGATTATGTCTCTCACAGTGGACATGCACCTACAATGACAATTTCAGACCCCTCCATGATTTCCAAGTGGGTGAACTTGCAAAATAGCAGGGTTTTAAAATACTTATAATATATATATATATATATATATATATATATATATATATATATATATATATATATATATATATATATATATATATATATATATATAGTCACCAATCACTAAAAACCCACCAAGAGATGATTTGTTTTCTTCCCACAGACACTGAAATAAAAAGGACAGTAAATTACAACCTCCAAGCACACATGTGATTATGTAAACAATACTGTGTGGTGAAACGCCACAGTGGTATTTAGATGTCTTTTTTTCAAGAAGGAAGCTTTTTCTAACTTAACGGCAAGATTTTTCCTGAGAAGTTGATAGAATTGACTTAAGAATGCAAAAGAGGCAAGAGTTAACCGATTTTATTTGTGGGCTCTCTGGTCGTCCCCTTATAAAGAGAAAAAAGAATCCTGTATATGAGGCGGAGGGCCCGTGGACCTTTAAGCTCATTTAAAACAATTGTTTTGCAGAGTGCACTTCATACCTCCATAAGTCTCTGGGCCCTGATTAGATTTAATACTCCGCTGCTAATACCTCTCAGTTAGTGTGAATGCTAATGTCCGCTGTGCGCTGTGTTAGTCATGTCCATCTCATCACACAAAACTGCCCAGAGTAACTTTTTTATTGCTCAGGTATTGCTCAGGTGTTGCTCTTTAATAACCCAATAGACTTAATGCAATTCTAAGCAATATAAGTATTTGTCTCAGATGTTTCAACTAAAATTCCGTTAAAGATAAAAAATAGCAAAAAATGAGTCAGTCCTCAATATACAGTGGATAGTATTGCTCAGATCATTTGAAATATAAATATTTGAGTTAATATAGAGGTCTCTCACTTTTCATGGCAGATTTGGCATCTTTATAAATCTGATGCATTGTTGAGATCTCTTATGAAATAGGTTAAATATGTGATTACTGACCTTTTTTAGGAGAAAATATTGAGAACTCATTTCCATAACTGCAGCTTAAAAATTTAAGAAATTAAAAAAATATATATATATATATTTATTTATTTATATGGGTGGGGCCACATAAAAGAATATGCACAAATGTGCACACATGCTCACTCAGAGCTAAATGAAACGCAAAAGAAGAACAGCGGGGGAGAGTGTGAAATGGGTATTTTTAGATTGAGGACAAGCCGTGCAGAAGGGACGTACATCCTTAGTTAAAGTTGAAAATAGAGAAGAGTGTGATCTCTGCGATGTAGATGTGTAATATTTTAAATACTGCCTCTAATCTGTGTGTGTGTGTGTGTGTGTGTGTTATTTTCAGGTGATTTGGGCAGAGCAGCAGATTTCCAAGCGAAGATGCAAGAGAGACATTCATATTGAACCCACAGATCCTAAATTCCCTCAGCAGTGGTACCTGGTATGTGAAAAATTACTGTATATATTTATTTTGTGGTTGTACACTGAGCTTTTAAATCTAAAATGCCTCTACAGTGGAAATGCGTCTTCCCTTTGATTTGTGAGCTTTCACATTCTCTCTGATTCTTGTACATGAACATGAAATCCCCCATGTCTGTTTTGAAATATATAAACATTCTGTGTGCTTATAGTCTCAAGACGACATGACATCAAAATAGACCAATTTTTCTTGGTTAATAAATGTCTTTGCTCTTATTGTAAAAGAAACATCAGTGCGGGTTATTCTCAGGACGGAAATGCTTTTCAGAATTTTTCATCACAGTGTAAAAACTTTCTCAGCCTCTGAAAGAACTTTTCTGACCTGACCAAAGCCGAGAACAGGCGAGCAGTTCATAAGAGATAAAAAAGCCTTTTGGCTTCCACTGTTTTCTCGTGTCACTATCTACATGGAAGTGAACTGGTTGTTGTCTCTAAAGTGCCTTCTTTTAAGTAGAATTTGAAAACATCATCTAACCCCACAAAGGTAGTGTGATGAACAAAGAATACATTCAGAGAATATAAACATGCATTATAAACAAATAGAAAAGGGATAGTTAATCCAAAACTGAACATTTCAAGGGCTATTGCCCCAGAGGAACTTTTTCTTAGTTCCTTTAACTAATGGCGGAAGTCCTCCTTTTCTTGGCAGGTTCGGACCACAGTAGCTGGGAAATAGGAATGCCTTTTGGGGGAACTAATTTAGCTCCTATTTCAGAGTAGAGTCTAACCCAGCACAATAGGAACTAACAGTGATTCAAGTGTACACTGATTGGCCAAACGCATGCGAAACACCAGCACCCGCCATTTAAAAAAAATTTGTGTACACACACACAGATGGTAGCCTATATATTTACTCCACAAACTAACTCTACGAACATGGAAAACATTGATAGATGGACCTCTCAACCTTTATTCTCAGGGGAGAAAATCTAACGCAACTTTGAGGGGACCAAGCGAAACCTGATCATATTTGGCAAACATGGCAAATGCTAATAATTTTTTTTATACTGTCTACTTTCTTTGGACAACAGTTCTGTCTAATAATGTATTCGATAGGACTGTTAAACAGATCGTAAAGAAATGAAGACGGAGAATTTGAGAATTTGTGCTCAGGCTCCGACATTCTTCGTGCAGTCAAAATAAAAGATTTGGAACCTCGAAAATGGCTCAGGGCTGCGTTTCCCAAAAGCATTGTAACAGCCACCAACGGTATCTACGATCCACTTAGGCGTTCAGTGCTTTGGTCTGGTCTGTTATTTTCGTGTTCCGGTAGTGTAATGTGCGCAGCCACGCCATCGTTTTCAAAGGTGTCAGTTTTGATCCTTTTACACTGAAATGCAACCAGAGTTGCAGCCTGAGTAGTGTAGACGACAGGCATAACCGTAGCAAAAGTTATGCATTTTAAAATGAAATCATCTAGCAACCATACCTTTAAATCCCTGGTAATAACACCAAATTTGGCACACATCAAGTCAACTATTTTTTTCCCATGATACCACAATTGTTTGATTTAACATTAATGAAACAGACATCCTAAATTAAGACATAACAGATAAAGTTTGCATGAATACTCGCCAAGACAGATATTGTGAAATGCTGTAATTCTGTGAATATCGGGATTGCGTGATATGCAAGTGTGAGTAAGATCGTTTTTGATGGACAAGGGAAAGGTACTCCTCACAGAAAATGTACAAATACAGATACTTTTAGATGTGTCATTGCTATTTGGAGCATCGGGATTGCTAGATGAGGGCTTAATTAAGTAATTTTTGTGAAAACCTCAAAACTGACCAAAATCAGTTATGTAAGACCGCTGAGTTCACTCTAATGGCGGCAGCGAAGAGCGGGTGAAGGGATTTGCGTTCGGTGTTCTCAGCTGGGCAACATGGAATTAATTCCAATTCCTATTTATCTGACTCCATTTTATCATAATTTAGAATTTAGATTAGAATGCCAATTTGGTTATTTGGTCATTTATATTTAATAGTTAGCTACACATTTAATTATTCCGTTTAGGATACAAAAAGTATCCTTTGTCCTCCACCAGACAATCTGGCATTACTTTTTACAGCCTTTCAGTTCAAATCAAAATACATTTTTAATTTGTTTTGTCTGTAGCTCGAAATGATCCTGTGTGCATTCCGACTTGTTTTCCCAGAACGGGTCACATATTTTAAAATATGTGAATTTTTATTTATTTTTTTATGGATTAAAAAAGCACTACTATTTCACATTATTACTGCTTTCATTGTATCATTCATCAGTTTTGGTATGCATGAGAGACTTCTTCCAAAAACATAAAATCTCACCCACCTCATACTTTTGAATGGTAGATATATGCAAAAATAGAAATATTCTGAAATATTTGTCAGACAAACATACATTTGAATCTTTGAATTTTATGGAGTACAGAATAACCCTACAGTCCCTGACAAAAGTCTTGTGGCTTGTGTACAAATTGAACTGAAGTGCCGCTGAAATATATTTCTTATCGAGATTTTTTTACAAGAAATGGCTCATTTTAATCCCAACAGCTTTTGTAATAATGTTTCAGTGCAAAATGAAACTGTCAAAAAATATTCTAATATTCACAGCTTGGTAAAGCCCATTGAGTCAATTTGCAAAGACATAAGTGTTGTCGCCTTGTCATATGAGCTTCACCTGTGACTAATAATGGATCAATTAGATCTCAGGTGTGTATAAAAAGAACCCCAGTACACTAGACCTTCACATCAACTGCAACTAGACCTCTGCAAACATGCCAAGATTCACCCTGAGACTAAAATTTTGATTATCAAGAGGCTGAAGACCAGATCCACTGCTGATGTGGCAGACACCTTCAAAGTGTCTCAGCGTCAAGTACAGAGGATAAAAAATAGATTTGAAGAGACTGGAGACGTTTATGACAAACCCAGGTCAGGCAGACCCTGCAAGACAACTGCTCGAGAGGACCGTTTGTTGGCTCGAAAATCCATGGCCAGCCTATTTTCCACTGCAGCAGAGCTCCACGAGACCTGGTCACCTGAAGTCCCTGTGTCAACCAGAACAGTTTGTCGGGTTCTGTCTCGAAATGGCCTCCATGGTCGAATCAGTGCCCAGAAGCCAGCACTAAACAAAAGACAATTGAAAAACCGTGTGGCATTTGCCAAAGCCAACAGCCTGCTAAAAGGATGGATGCTGGAAAAGTGGCAGAAGGTGGATATTTCAGATGAATCTTCTGTTGAATTACACCACAGTCGCCGAAAATATTGCAGGAGGCCTACTGGAGCCCGCATGGATCCGAGATTCACCCAGAAAACAGTGAAGTTTGGTGGCGGAAAAATCATGGTCTTGGGTTACATCCAGTATGGGGGTGTGCGAGAGATCTGCAGGGTGGAAGGCAACTTAAATAGTCTAAAATACCAAGAAATCTTATACCTCTTATATTCCCAACCATAAAAGAGGCCAAATTCTGCAGCAGGATGGTGCTCCATCGCATTCTTCCATCTCCACATCAAAGTTCCTCAAGGTGAAGAAGATCAAGATGCTCCAGGATTGGCCAGCCCAGTCACCAGACATGAACATCATTGAGCATATGTGGGGTAGGATGAAAGAGGAAGCATGGAAGACGAAACCAAAGAATATTGATGAACTCTGGGAGGCATGCAAGACTGCTTTCTTTGCTATAACTGATGACTTCATCAATAAATTGTATGAGTCCTTGCCAAACCGCATGGATGCAGTCCTTCAAGCTCATGGAAGTCATACAAGATTTTACATTTGGATCTCACAGCACCACTACTTAATTTGCTGACATTTTTGTATTTGCAGTACATTTGTTCAATTTCTGTATAGGCGACAAAACTTGACCTTTCTGTCTTGATTAAATGTTAAATCTTTTTTCAGTAAAACTAATTTATTTCAGTGCATTAAACGTAATTTGGGAGGGTTTTAACTTGTCATATGAGCTATTTCTAACACCAATTGATGAATTAAAAGTCAGGTTAATAGCAGGTGTTTATACAAAATAGATAAGCGACACGACTTTTGTCAGGGACTGTATATTATTTTATTAGTAATTAGTTATTTTTTTATTTGAATAAAAAGAAGATACAATTCAATAGTTTTGTAGCCTAATGTGTTTATATCATGTACAATCACAGTGGGTAACACACTGTCCAACATTATTTCCTGCAGAATATTTAACTTGACTCTAAAATAGATCACAGATGTGAAATGAGTTGAAAATCAAATGTCAAATCAAATGGTGGCATTAATAATCCATGAATAAATAAATATTTGTTATTCAGGTTAGTCCTGTGACCTGCACACACATATACACAGGCGGCCACCAAAAGTGAATTGAGCTAATGTATTGACAGTCACGTTCACTGACAGAAGACACAACATCAAATTAACCTTCGCAGAAACGTTTAAATTATTTTATTAAGTGATGACAGATTCCGAATGAGTATATCACTGAATATATAAAAACCTTAAACAAAATAATTACTTTGTGTGGGTGTATGCACGAATGCCGCTCACATCTGTGTGTCTTCAAATGTTTGTTTGTGTAACTGCTTTTAAAGCTCCGTTCTGTATTCAGAGCACAATCCGAAGTCTGAAACGTATTAATACGCGAACCGAACGACCAAAGAGCATCCCAGGCCACGGATGACAACACAAACGCGAGAGCTGCCGTTCTCCATTAGCATACTAATCTGTTAAAGTTTCGGCTCCTTCACAACCTCTTTTAAGACACATCTGTACGCGTTACTGTCACACATTACCTGAAACGCTGGCGCGTTGAGCTTTTATAATAGAAAATAGAGATTGTATCGTTGTTGACAAGGGAATGAAATCTTTTAAGTTGTTTACTTTGAAGAAGCAACACTGAATGATGAGCAATTTTGATCTATCTGCTTATTTTTTATGTTTTTTGTTGGGGAGAGAAGGTTGCAAAGGGGGCAGTTATCTGAAGACGTGCCAATTGAAGTTCTACATTGTGTTTCTGCACCCAATTTCCACATTTATGTTTTATATTCGTCGCTCCATGTTGAAGGAAGTATTCAGCTGTGGCGTTTTAACAGATGGCATTGAACATAAAGCAAAGTGTGAGGAAATGAAATAGAGCGAGAGAAGGATAACTTCACTGGGGAAAAAGCTGTCGGGTTAAAAGGAATGAGTTTCTGCACCTTGTCGGGATCGTCCTGCTGACAGGCTGCCATCTGGGAGGGAAAAGTGTGCGACTGTGTGAGCAGTCATCTTTCATTTACATTAGCTCCTGCGGCTGGGCCTTTCTCAATGGCAAGGGTAAAATATCAATGTGTGTGTGCAAGTCCTGCAGGTGGGCTTTCCCCTACTGGGAGGTCTCGGTCAAATTGTGTGAGACTCAGTTAACTCCCCCTCCTCCCAGAATGGCTTGGAGGGCTCATGCTTCTCTGTGCTGCACACAGGAGCTTTACCGAGTCCAACATTTGCCTTTGCTGAGGGGAAATAGAAGAACTGAGAAAAAATGTCTTGTTTTGCCCACCTCCAGTGAACTTGCATGTAAAATCTTTCTAATGGTTAACAGTCTTTTTCCTTGCAGGATAATCCCAGTCATGGAGACCTTAATGTTAAGGAGGCCTGGGCTCAGGGCTTCACAGGAAGAGGAGTGGTCGTGACCATTCTGGATGACGGCATTGAGAAAGATCACCCCGATCTAGCGAGAAACTATGTGAGCCATCTTTTTTACACAAACAGTAAACAGAGCGGGCATTGATATCTATATACTTATGTTAATATTGGGGTCAGTATTTTTTTTAAAGGAATTAATACTTTTATTCTGCAAGGACACATTAAATTGATCAAAAGTGACAGTACATTTACTTTTATTGTTATAAAAAATTATATTTCAAAATTATATCTCAAAAATATAATTCCTATTTCAAAAAATTGAGAGCCAAATCATTTAAAATTGAAAATTAAACTACAGTAGAACATATTAAATTAAATGCAATGAAAAATATATTTTTGTTGTGATCAATCAATTATCATAAATCTGTTAAAAATTCATCTAAAAAAATCATGCAAAAATCTCTTTCTTATTTAAAAAAGATTATTTTTTTCATTTAATTTTCTGTAGCATGCACTGATGATCTTGTCATCTGCCTTTTTTGTGGTGCGATTAATAAAAATGCAACTTCTTGGAGATATTAATAGCATGTTGTTGGCATGTTGTGTTGTTAGACTGACACCACTTCCAGGGTAAAGTTGCTGCTTTAAATTTATAACATTAGAACAAATTAAATCATACATCTTATAACTAGGGATGCACTGCCACAGATAAGAATCGGCCAATAATCACATTCTATGAATCCATTGGGAGTCACTTAAATAGGCCCATCTCACCTACCGATCGCAACTTGATGTCATCATTGCAGTAATGTCATCACCAGTGTGGCGTTATACGTAGTCTCAAGAAACAATGCTTTTTTAAGCCTTGCAATTTAAAGAGCAAGTGATTTGAAACCACTCACGTGCAGTAAGCAGCTCATTCTGCGTGACGGGTGTACACATCCCCTGGAACGCACGCACATTATACACATGTATGTGTCAAAACGCCTGTCTTTGCCTTTATCTTCCTGAACAGTCATTTAGGTCTTAAAGCTGGGCCCACACTAAAATATTTTTGTAATCTTATAAGATTTTCAAAATGTCAGAGACCACAAACATGACTATAAGAAATCATAGATGTAGCCGTTTTGTTCTTCTAGTGTGTGGAGTGACACGATGTGATCAGAAAAGCACACCACACACTAACAGATTCCATTCACAAACAACAGAGTCCCGCTTGTGAACACAGGAAATCTTGCGAAATCTCTCACATCAAAAGCATGGCGGACGACTGGCACTTATAATATTTGGACTGCTTTTACCAGAAATTTTGCAGTTGAAAAGCAGGGGAAAATGTTTAGATGTCGTGGAGACGGTGTGAACATGGACTTTACATGTTACAGCGCAAGCTGGAGGTGAGACTTCCGTCAGCTCGCTTTCTGATTGGGTATTGTTTTGTTTCATGTGATAATCTCCAGAGCATATACTGGCGTTTTTCCTCGGGGTTCCCCCCACAACAGGATTTCAGATTGTAAATATTCAACATGTTGAATATTTATGATTTGAGATCAGAATGTTCTTCTGATTAGATTTAGTTAGTCTTAACACACCTCACACCACATGAAAAACTGATAAGATAATAGGGTTGTAACGATACATCATTAATCAATATATCGCAATATAAAAATGTGCAATATATTGTTGATGTAATTATATGATTTGCGATATAGAGTTGTTTTATCCAAGGCTCAACTTGCTGTATTTATAAGGTATTCTCCCAAAAATGTAAATTCTGTCATCATGTACTCACCCTTATGTCATTTAGTTTAATTTCCAAACACAAATTAAGATTTTAAATCTGAAATCTGAGAGATTTCTGTCCCTCCATTTAAAGTCCATTCCTCTAAAACTTAAACGATCCCAAAAATGTCATAAAGCTTCGTAAAAATAACTAGACGAGTGTCTAATCCAAATGAGCCAAACATTTACAGTTTGGGAATAGTCATTTGGCTCTCTTCCTTGCGATTAGAACTGTGATTGATTTGCATTGATCATCTGAAGCGCACGTGCTGGACGTCCTCAAAGTGAAAGGGTAAATAATGCGTAAACATAATTTAAATCACCAGATCACATTTAGTTTTAGTAGTATGATTATTGTTTATTGGATTGTGTAAATCCAATTTGGATGTGGTCTTTGGTTACATATGAAATTGCTAGTTTCTGCCTCTTTTTCGCCTGTGTTTTGATCAGGAGATTCTGAACTCATTCAGAAGATGTGTAATAGCGCCCCCTTGCGTATAACAGTGAAAACATGGAAACACCAAAAAGTCTGTGTTTGGCGGGCAAACTTTTTCTCACAAATAATGGAAAATTCAGTTTAAAAAAAAACACTTCAATACAATTGCAGTACATATCGTATTGTGAGTTCAGCTTCGCAGTTTGTATCAAATCTTGACACAAGTGTATCGTTACACCCCCGTTAAAGATAATCTGTAGAACCATTAAGATAATCAAGATTTTACTTAGGACTGTTGGAAGGGGATAAATTGCCAATTATCTTGTAGTGTGTACCCAGCATTAAGTGATTGTGCATTTAGTGTTAAAGTGAAAGCAGGCTAATTACGCTGCTGCCTTCATGTTAATCAAACAGTCTCTCATTGCTCTTAAGTTAACTAAATCACTTAAGATTATCCAGTGTTTTTGTACATTTGATTACTTTATACAATTAAAGCTCAAATTTATTAAGAGAATCCTACCTACTTTTTTACAGTCTGTGGGAAGGACACAAATACTTTTGTATCAATTTACTCATTTTGTTTTTGGAGTTGCAGTGTTTCTATTTGTTTTTGTCTTTAGTCACATATTGGACAATGTTTAATTACACCTTATGGGTTGTAATTATGTTCAGTTTGGCATTAAGACTGGTTGACTCTTTAATAAGCCAGAATATCCTAATATGGATAATGTTTTGCATAAGACCTGCTTTTAAAGGCCTATTAAAAAGTTAATTGTAACAATTAATATTTGTTGTGCTTATTTATTTGATTCTTAATTAAACAACAATCCATATAATAACTGTAAATAACCCCTGAGGTATCACTTATCTGGATAAAAAACAGAGAGCTTAATTATTACTTACACTATATTGCCAAAAGTATAGGCACACCCCTCCAAATCATTGTATTCAGGTGTTCCAATCACATCCATGGCCACAGGTGTATAAAATCAAGCCCCTAGGCATGCAGACTGCTTATACAAACATTTGTATGCATGCTGACGTGTACAGTGTGCAGAAGTCACTAACTTTCTGCAGTCAATAGCTACAGACATCCAAAATTTGTGTGGCCTTGAGATTAGCTCAAGAACAGTGCGTAGAGAGCTTCATGGAATGGGTTTCCATGGTCGAGCAGCTGCATCCAAGCCTTACATCATCAAGTGCAATGCAACGTATCGGATGCAGTGATGTAAAGCACGCCGCCACTGGACTCTAAAGCAGTGGAGACGTGTTCTCTGGAGTAATGAATCACGCTTCTCTGACCGGCAAGCCGATGGATGAGTCTGGGTTTGGCGGTTGCCAGGAGAACGGTACTTGCCATGATTGCATTGTGTCCAGTGTCAAGTTTGGTGGAGGGGGGATTATGGTGTGGGATTGTTTTTTTCAGGGGTTGGGCTTGTTCCAGTGAAAGGAGCTCTTAATGCTTCAGCATACCAAGGCATTTTGGACAGTTTCATGCTCCCAAGTTTGTGGGAACAGTTTGGGGATGACCCCTTCTTGTTCCAACATGACTGCGCACCAGTGTACAAAGCAAGGTCCATAAAGACTGGCCTGAGTGAGTGAGTTTGGTGTGGAGGAACTTGACTGGCCTGCACAGAGTCCTGACCTCAACTCAATAGAACACCTTTGGGATGAATTAGAGCGGAGACTGCGAGCCAGGCATTCTCGTCCAACAACAGTGCCTGACCTCACAAATGCACTTCTAGAAGGAAATTCCCATAAACACACTCCTAAACCCGGTGGAAAGTCTTCCCAGAAGAGCTGAAGCTGTTATAGCTGCAAAGGGTGGGCCAACTCCATAGTAAACCCTACGGATTAAGAATGGGATATTGGGAATGGGTCATTAAAGTTCATGTGCATGTAAAGACAGACATCCCAAAACTTTTGGCAATTTAGTGTATATAAAGCTTGTATGATCAGGATTGGTATTGGCCGATCATGACTACACATCTTGTATGAGGGACCCATAAGAAACACATCTGATCTGCTTGTGGTGGACGTGACCCTAAATCAGCCTAATTATACAGGGCTATATTAACACTGATGAGTCATTCAGATGGCCTACTTACTATTCAGATTTGATATGTAATTTTGAACATTTCTTGTTGACTGAATTCTTAATGTTCTGATTCACAAAAACATAATTTCCTGTTAAGTACTTTACACAGTAGAAATGTAGTTTCAGTAACACACTCAGGAATATGAAAACTTTGCCTAATACTTAGTTTTGCATAGAAATTAAAGTCTTCACAAGGCTTCATGGGGTATTTGGAGGTGTTACCAAACATTCCTGTTTAGCCTTATTGTGCATTCTATCCCATAATACTCTCTGCTCAAATCGTTCTTTCCTCAGGTGTCTCGGGGGTTTGCGGCATTTCACCTTAGCCATCTCTACCAATTGAATTCAAATGAGCAGGCAGTTAGCTCCTTAAGAAACATATTGGTGCGGTGGACGTGACCCTGAATTAGTCTAATTATACCAGCATACAGTTTTGCATATCCCTAGTGTGAATATCAATGCCTAAAAAATGCAGTCTAGGCAGGTTTGCATCTAAGCAGTGCAAGAAAAAAATCTGTGTATTCTCAGTGACAACTGAAGGCTGAGTGTTGCAATTTGATCCTTTCGATTTGTGATGTTATATTTTAAGGATCCCGACGCCAGTTATGATGTCAATGACAGAGATCCAGACCCTCAGCCCAGATACACACAGCTGAATGACAACAGGTAAGAATCTCTCTTTCTCTCCTGTCTCTTTCTTTGCCGTTCCAATCAGTGCATCCACAGCAGGGTTGCCAGATCTGTCGGGCTGCAATAGACATGCCATATTGCAGAAGTTCTTAGTTTGTAAATGTTGTAGAGGTTCTTTCAAGAAACCGAGCCAGAATCTGTCATTGTGTAAACCTGCATTCTGCTAACTCTGTTTGAAACCCTAGCGAGCCACCAGCATAGATTGCATTTTGGTGCGTTTGATCAATGTAGACTGCTCGCTAGATGTTGCATCTGCTTCTCTTCTCTTTAGTGCACTGATTTAAGCTGTGATGTACCACGAGTAACTGAGGCGCTTAGTGTTTTGTTAGGGATATAAAGTGGTTTGGAACCGCGTCGTTCGGTGGGTTTAGTGCAGTCAGCGAAGCACCTGTCGTTCAGAGACGTGCACCAACGGCTGTTAAATACTCATGAAAAATGCATTTTAGAGGAAATCTCATAACTGCACAGTGTGCCGTCGCTTTCTCCATAGGGAGCACTTCCTCAGACTTTAGACAATTTTTCTGTATGACTTTTTTTTTTTTGCATCTCTGTCCATCATTTAGTGCCAATCAGTTTCCTGTTGCTGCACCGTTGAAATTGACCGACCAGTGACCTCTCTCGTCTTTCATTTTCCATGGTACTTTCCTTTTTTTACATCATGTTTTAAGAGCATTTTGAGCACAATTTAGAGATGCACGATCTATCTCTCTTCTGTCTTGTCTTCCTCTTGCTGCATAAATCAGATTTAATTTAGCGCACTGAAGACGTTGGGATGTTTATTCTTTCTTATTGATAGACTCATGCCTATTAAGCATCACTTGATCAGCTGTAATGGAGGGAAGATGCATTCTGCCTCTTTAACCCCCAGTCGTTTTCTTCATCCCTCCACCCTGAAGCCCATCTCCCAGCAACCCATCGCTCTGCTGTCAGGGGGATTTGCTTCAAATCTCTTGCACTCTGGGCTTCCTGCCAGAACCCTTTCTTCCTGTTACTTTTTCTTGTTTTTTCCTATTATGTTCAGAATCTCACAGCGGAAGGATGGAGAGGAAAGGCTCCAAATTCGGTATCTTCTCAGAACAGTGCAGCTTACAAAGTTGCAGAAGCAAATCTTCTTTAACGAATCTGTTAACACCACCATAGTTGTGTCAGAGAGCCTCACTCAGCTTCTAACGCGCTGAAGTTACTGTCTTCACCCCTGCTGATACCCTCGGCAGCTACTTAAAGTGTGGCAGGCGCTCTGTGGTAACAGCTTTAACAAGCATTCATAACCCTTTCGATGCCCAGGCGCACACACATATCATGATCAATCAGTGGATAGCAATGAGGGAATCCATCCCCACACCTCGGCAACCCGGCGCACAGGAAGTGCAGCACATCTCGAGCGCCTTGACTGTCAAGATCATTATCCTGAACTGAATCTGTTCGAGTCCATGAAATGAGAAGCAAAATGCATGACTGTGTCAATAGCCAGAAATGTTGAGGCGGTCTCATAGAAGGCAGATTACATCAGAGCGATTTATTCCTTGGCACATTATGGATTCTCATCAAAATTATATTTTGTAAAGAGCAACCGAGAAACGGGCTTCATTTATGAAAGGCGGCTTGTTTTCTTTTTTTCGAATCTCCTGTAAGATCTGATCTTGAGATGAATTGAAGCCTCAGCCATTGAGTGTAGCGTACAGCAGTCATCAAGCGTTTTCACTGTGATTAAATTGAAGATGTTGCCAGGTTAGCATACATGCATCTTTTGAAGACAAAAGCACATTTTTCTATATAGCCTATTTATTGACACAGGCTTCGGTTTCCAAACTGAAGAGTAATTGTTGGCTTCATGGCTTTTATGCACGGATGGCTACCAGTGCTTTTAGAAGCAGAGGCTTTTCATTGTTTTGTCAGGAAGATTGAGGGGTAGTACAGCTTTTAGACCGCTTATTTTATTTATTTATTTATTTATTTCAGAAAAAAAGCTTTCAGTCTGTCACTGTATTTTTCTCTGCAGTCTCACTTTATTAAAAAACGGAACACAATTTTGCTCCTTATCAAGCTTGGTTGAAAATTGGACCTATTTATAGCTCAAGATGCTCATGAAGATTTTGTTGTCCTTGATGACGGTTCTAAAACTCCTCAAAATAAATAAGAATTATGGCTGTCAGATTAAGAGTATTTAATTAGTCCCAAACAAGGCTTAACCAATTAACTTAACTAACCAACCAGACTTGCTTTGTCAACCAGCTCACCATCAATGTTTTGCTAATATAGATTTCTTCTGATACTCCGGCGGAGACACATGAGAGTCTCTTTCTCAAGAGAAAAATCTGAAAAAGCAGAAGATGCGTCTCCATCTGCTCTCCATTTTTATCTAGGAGAAACAATTGAGATCTCATATTAAATACATCCCCTGTTCTTTCCTACGGGACATCGGCAGGTGCTCAAAATGATATGCTGATCCAAAGACAGCTGCCGTTCTGTCATACGTTCTCAGAACGTGGCACCAAGAGACTATTTGAATGCGTATCTACTGAGAGAGGGATGAAAGCAAACACAGAGACTTAGGGAGACAGTTTCCTGTATTGAAGGGCATTGTAAGATGTTTTTTCTTTTATATGCCCTTCATATTCTCTTTGTTCTATGTATAAATGACTGATAGCCACAAAATGCTGCCTACATTTCTTTAAACCAACTCCGCACAGGCATTGCAAGTGAGCTAAATGCTCTGCGTCATTTTACCAGCATCATGCTAATGTTAGATATGCATCCAGCTACTGAAGAGGCTGGAGGAGGATGGCGTACGTCTTTGTTTTGGTAGCCACAATTGCATACACCTGCTTTAATCAGAACCCATCCATAACCCATTTCACCAGCACTCCACATTTCCATGATTTAAGGCTTTTACACTAATGTTCAGTGGGTCTTGTTCATTTGGATTGAACTCTCTGACAATGGAGATTGGACTGTAAAGTGCTTATTCAAATAGAAGGGGCAGAAATGGTTTGGCATAGACTTTAATGGTCTCTCTCTACATTTCTCTTTGTGCTGTAGTTCTGATAAGTACGCGAGACGCTTGATGTTGTGTGATTAGTCAAAAAAATATGGGCGTACTTCTTGTTCTTGCTGCTTGAACCAGTGATTGCAAATAAATGCATGTACAATGCATCCGGAAAGTATCCACAGCGCTTCACTTTCTCTACATTTTGTTATGTTACAGCCTTATTCCAAAATTGATTAAATTAATAATTTTAAAATCTTTGCAAATGTATTAAAATGAAGAAAAAAAACTTTAAAAAATCACATTGAGTACATAAGTATTCATAGCCTTTGCCATGACACTCAAAATTGAGCACAGATGCATCATTTTTCCACTGATCATCCTTGAGATGTTTCTACAACTTAGTAAATTCAGTTGATAGGCACCACTAATCACCTGGCCAATGCCATCCCTACTGTGAAGCATGGTGGTGGCAGTATCATGCTGTGGGGATGTTTTTTTAGCAGCAGGAACTGGGAGAATAGTCATTGAGGGAAAGATTGTACAGTGACATCCTTGTATTGGTTTTCGGCGCGAATGTCGCGAAAATCACAATACAAAAGAGGAAAGACCTTGACGGTACAAATAAATATGACAAGAAATCTGAGGTATATTTTTATAGACTCTTGAAAGCTACAGAAAAGAGAATCATTTAATTTTGCATGATCATTGTAGAATACTTAGAATCCATAATCTTTCTTTAACCTTAATCTTTAATAGCATAATGACACTAATATAATCTTTAAGTGAATAATCATTTTTCATACTATACATTATAATATTGTGATATTATAGCATTTAAAATAATTGATTTTATTTATAATTTTTTTATATAAAGTGTAGAATTGTAAAATTGGCCAAGAGCAACCTAGAAACCATCTAGTAATGCCTTAGCAACCATCCAGAACACCTTAGGATTGTGGCACAGACTTTTCTGGCTTGACATTTACATGCATATCTTAACTGTTTATTTGTTGTCTTAATTGTGGTGTTTAAGTTACTGATCTTTTGCAATTGGGCGAAAGTCAGCTTGGAGACTCTTTTTTGTGCATCAATATCCAGGTCTCGTTGGCTTTATTGAATCAATAAACGAGACCTTAAAAGTCCTCCTCTTCCTTTCTCTTTCTTTAATTCTAATAACGCCTGTGATGGATGGATAGTGTGAGGTGGCTGTCAGCCAGGGGTCTAAATAACACTGTTAGGCACGTATTCTCTGCCTCTCCACTCAACCCTTCGCCTCACGTGACCCAGACCTGTCAGCCTGCCTTTCCAGCGCTGTCGGGCCTCTGGAATCTCATCAGAGATGCTGGAAATCTGCCCTAGCATCCGCTGCTCCATGCCAGCCTGGCAATTGAAGCTAGAGACTAACCATGACAGGGACTTCAGACTTCTGAGTTCTGGAATGTGCTCTGAAGTTGAGTCAAAGACTTGGCAAAGGTTTTGCCTCCACTTCCGTCACCCTCTCATTTCTCATGCCATTATCTGAGATACAGTCTCTCTATCACTTGCTCCACCTCTTTCTCCATATTCCGTTTTCATTGAGGACATGTGGGTTTCTGAAACCCTGCCCGAGGGCTGAGTTTAGCTGGCTGGAAAACGCACTAATCCTTTTTAGAGTGCTTCCTAATCCAGGCCTATTGAAGAGAGGAATAGAGATGCTGTACTCTACGACACATGGATGGAGTCCATCAGTCTATCAAACAGTATACTGTACACAGACTCATCACAAGTTTTCAAGGGCACCCTATGCCTCGAAGCGGGGGAATTGTAAATGCATGAATCAGGAAATTGAAAGGAACATAAAACAAGCCGATAGAGGGCTAAAACACAAGGAGACGGAAAGAATTAGAGCATGTCTCCGGTCCTAGTTTCAGTGTGCTGGGATTGTTGCTGGCAGGGAAGGAAAAAGAAAAAGCTACTTCCATTCAAGTTCATTTACACTCTCTTCTTTACCTCTCCCTGGTGGGCCTTAGACAGATCACTGCAGTCTCCGCAGGGAAGGTTGAGAAAGATTGTTGGTAATTTTGCAACTAAATAGAGGTAAGACAAGGAGAGGAGTAGAAAAGAAAGTGATCCAGTCTACCATGTTGTTTTTTCTTCTTTGAGGTAAGCAGTTGTATCCACAAACACTTCACTTTTTGCCTTTAAATGGATGGTTCACCCAGAACAGAAAATAATGACCTCATTTACTCAATTTACATCATGTCATTCCAAACTTGTACAACTTTCTGACAAAGATAGATATAAGAATAGATGGAAGAATATATTTTGAAGAATGTTTCATTTACCAATGAATGGACTAAAACAAAAAACAGGCATTTTTATAAAGAAATAAAGTCATGCATGTTTGGAACCACATAACACCGTGTCCTAACTACACTTTGAATATAATTTAGTGCTCCCAGCTTTGTAATATACTAAAAGCTCAGATCTTGAAATTAAACAAATGGAAACAAGAACATTCAAGCTGTGAACAAACAAGTATATTCTATGACAAAGATTGTTTTAGTAACTCAGTATGTATTTTTAGTAATGTTTAAATGGTGTAATATTTGTGAATTTGATTACGTACTCAAGATTAATCTCTGGTGCCGTACACTTGCTGCGAGAGCCCGCCCACACGCTGTTCTGATTGGCTGTGGTTTTTGATATAGTTGTCGCATCTCGTAGTCACGTCACGTCTGGTGTGGACAGACATATTGCTTGATTCTGGAATCTTATCGCATCGCGTCTAGTTAGGACACGGTGTAAGTTACTGGATTTTCTACTATTTTCTACTTTTCTCCTATTAGTTACTTCTGTTCGATTTTTTGTTTTTAGAAGAAGTCTCTTATACTCACCAAGTCTGCATTTATTTTAATAATTAAAAAAAAAAAACAGTAATATTGCATGTGAAATACTATTAAAATGTAAAATGCCTGTTTTCTATTTGAATATATTTTAAAATGTAATTCATTTCTGTGATGCAAAGTGAATTTATTTTCAGCAACACTACTCCAGTCACATTTTATTATTCCATTCACAAATAATAAAAAATACTGGTAAATAAAACAAAGCACTATAACATTTATTTTAGTTCCCCTCACTCCACAACAAATCCTTTATGCAACATTTATTGTATACCAACCATACATTTTTGTCAGTTTTATATTTGGTGCATCATTTATGTAAAGGGAGACAAGGACACTTGTTATTGCATTTTAACATTATTTTCCCCAACTACACATCATTTGAAGTTGTTTTGAGCTCGTCAGCTTTATTGTGACTCATGGCACTTTAAAAATACTGAGAGCACAGTTATCTGAATCAGTGTTTTTGCACCTCGCTGAGCTGTGAAAGGTAAATTAGCTGAACAGCATCTCTGTGGAAAAACCTTTCTCTGTGGTAGGGAGCTCTAATCATTCGGAATGAGGTTTCGGATTTATAAAGCCGCAGATTTGATCTGGTCACAAGGTGCTGAAGAAAATCTGATTGTGAAACATTAAGTGGACTCTGCAATGAAACAAAGCCCGGGACTGAGTCACTATCCATTATCGTTGTGAATAAATGAATGCTGGTGCCCCAGGTTTACATTCCTCATGTCTTTTAAAGAACAAGCACTAACTTTTTTACGAATTGACAGGCCCAGGCCCAGGCTGTGCTGTCCACACTCAGGAGTAAATGATAGTTTGATTGCTTTTATGCCTGAATGGCTGCCAGCGAAGCGACCTTGATGTGTTTCCTGACTTGAGAAGGAAGGACTTTTTCTTTTCTTTTCTTTTTGTCAGGAAGGACTGTTTGTATTTGTATTTGAAAGGTTGTGTTATGGTTCTATGATTTCTTTTGAAAGTCACTGTTTAAAGAATTGCCCTTACCCTTGGCTGTGCCACGACTCAATAATGTTACCCATTAAGCCCTTGAGTTCAGGATATGGCCACTGATCTGTCTTTCTGACTGCATGTGGGTGTCTTTGAAAGTTGTGAATGAGAATATGCAAATCGAAGCAATATCACAGCATCAGACCTCTTACAAAGTACATTTCAAGGAATGGTTTGAACATTTTTATTAAATTATATGGCCACTCACTTTTAATCACTTCCAGTCGATCTCAAGCAAGTCCTGTGCAATTTGAATAAAATGTTAACAAAGCAATGCTTTAACACTAGAACTACCGGAATTCTGTAACTTCTACAATGGCCACAGCGGTCAGCCTGACTGTTTGTACTAGACTGCACCGAATGTCATTTTAGTCATGTCATATTTACATTCAAAGCTTCTGAGGTTTTAGAATAAAGCTTTTTATGTCTGTCGTCATATTTTATGATGGCATGACCCTAAAAGGTGTCAAAATCTTAATATAAAATCCTCAATTTGAATAAAATCTGACTATATGTTAACATGCTTAAATTGATATTGAGCCTCGTTTATTTTTTTATTTCTAAAATGTAGGCTAATAATTGAAGTGTATATATATATATGTATGTATGTGTGTGTATGTATATATATATATATATATTATACCTCAAACCGCGCCACTGCCAGTAGTTGGTACATTACCACCACGTTGGTAAAAAACGTGACCGATCCTGGAAGTACCAATTACACCACATCTGTGACTTGACACACCAATCACAACAGTGATGTGGCAGTCCAGCCTCCCTATTATATATAGCTGCTAGTGGTCCCCACTTCACTCTCAGCATATCTCTTCTCTGTGCAACTGCAAGGAGGGAAATGCGGTGAGATACCTAACTCATGTGAATCATTCAGGTGTGCTTCATACATTGCTGCACTATTGACAATGGACAATGGACTTTCATTGCTCATGAAATTTAGTCAGAATTGCACTAACTGCGTATAACCGCGCCTTAAGAGTTAAACTTAGTACTGAATTCTCTAGTTCTACCTGACTAGTTGGCCATTCTGAGCCATCCTCAAAATGTAGTTACATCTTCATATAAAAGGTGTTCTTAAAGTCTCTTTTTACTGTAGACAATTCCCTTTTGCAATACATTATATCTGCAAACAACCTCCAAAACAAGCTGATATAAAAAGCTGTATTGTTTATTCATGAGGTGCACCCAGCTATCAACCATTCATCACGATAACTGTCATCTGGCACAAGACAAAAGGTGGAAAATGATGCTTTATTGCAAATGAAGGCTTTACAACCTCATGAAAGGTATGTGTTGTAATTCAGGGCTATTGCCCTTCATATGAGCATGTACAAATGTGTCTGGATGATATTAATTGTGAGGAAAGGGAAAAATTGAACTGCCTGCTAGGCAGGTTAACTAGCAAACGTGCTTGTTAGCATAAAATCGTTTTGATCTTATTTACAGTTTGAGAGAGATAGATCCTGATTGATGTATCTGAATGAAACATGTTTTCTCCTCCATGTGATAAAAAGACTGTGTACTACAATTCCATATGCCCTGGAGAATAAATTCAGACACAATTACAGTTCGTTTTGAATTACTTGTACACAGCAGGTTTTGTGAAAGGCTGAGAGTGTTTTCACGTCATGTTTTTGCTCAGTAATCAGAAACGGATCTTAACAACCTGCATAATGGCCTGTCAGAGCCCTGTTTCACCATCCACGGACCCCTCCGTCCTCAGCAATTATTGATTTGATGAAATACAATAGTCCAGAGCCTTAATTAGAAGCTATTATTGCCCACCTTTAAACATTTAAAGAAATCACCCATTTTTGTACCTGCTCCTGTGAGTATGTGGAGACAGATTTCATTTCATTTTAAACCTTTGATTTGACTTAATTGTAGGGTTGGGTATTGTTTTTATTTGTTTTTTTAACGATACCAGTGCCAAATTGATACTTTTAAAACGGTACCGGTGCCTAAACCATAAATGAATCAATGCTTCTTTTTTTTCTTTTGTTAAGAGCCACAAAATGACAGTGGATTCCATTTTAAGAATGCATTTTTATTGGAAAAAGTAGATAAAATCTTTAAATGTATTAAAAGTTTAAAGCATACTAATTTAAAACTGAATAACAGTTACAGTACTAATAACAGCAAAGTAGTCTACAGGTATGCTACAAACAATCCAACCCTCTCCATTGGGTTTGTATTGCGTGAAGTGGTCTCCTTGTAATTTCTGACTTATAACAAAAATAGAACAATGTCTAAAAGCTGCTATATGTCAGCAAACAAGCTAAAAAAACAGAACTACGTTTTTATAAGCTGTCGACACAAAAAAACGAGCGTTTAAGGACACAAAAGTGGATACAGGCAATTTAGCGTGCAACATGTCGTATTACTCTGAGACGCCCACTGGAGGGGAATGTAATCGGCAACAGCATATGCTAAAATATAATATATAAAACTGACATTTGGATATTTGAATTACCAGTGACAAAATGTTTACTGCACACGTAGGCATACTGTGCGTCAGGATCCCACAATTTACCCATTCTTCCTGCTGATGCTTCACATATTATTGCCTGTATCTACTTTAGTGAAAGAGTGCGCTGTAAGATGCAAGTAGCTAAACATTTAATATCTGACAATTGTTTTACAATAAAAAACATTAGCGACCAACAGTAATATCAAGTGATGAAAAGTACTTGATTTTTTTAATTAAATTTCACCATACGACCATTAACCCACTAACCTCACGAAATATGTGAAAGTTAGTGACCAGTGAACTGGGAGAAGAATAGAGTAAACTATATAGTTAACTATATACTGTGTACCCGATATAAATAAGTCACGTAGAAAGGATTGTTATTGTCGCTTCCATAGACATCACTGTGTATTTAAAGGGTACATTACATACACATTTTTTGCAAAAACTCACGTTAATCTTAAGTACCTATAGAGTAGTATTGCATCCTGCATATCTCAGAAGAGTCTTTATAAAATACAGATACGCCCTAACGAATCTCTCCCAAAATAGCCGAACTTGTGGAGACGTGCAGTGGGCGGCGCTAAAGAGTCACAACCACACACACACATAAAAAATATATGTCATTATCCCTGAATAATACGCACTTACACGCTGAGTGACAACAAAACACAGACATTTGATGCAGTTTCACTCACCACCTGCGATTTCGGGAACAAACAAACACACTTGCAGAACTCTGTTGCTGCTCTGGAAAAACAAACTGCATTCACTGTTTCCTTAACGTTGGGTAATTGTTGATTTCATGGTCTAAAAATAAAATTACAGCGTTGCAGATAGTTCCCGTAACCCGAATGGAGCTCGTTGATGGGCGTGATCTCGCTCTTGGTGATGTGCGCGCGTGCTCATCCGGGGGAAGTGCCCATACAAGGAATTCTGCCCTTTATGATGTCAAACAGGGCCATAGCCAAGAAAAAAAAACTTTCTGAAACTTTTTCAAATTCCAAAGCAGTGTATTTGGCACAGAAGTACTCCAACTTCTTTTCTTTTGGGCCATGTTTAGAATGAGAATCCAACTCTTTAACAGTGTGAATAAGTCAGAACGCATGAAATAGCATTAAACAAAGCCCCCCCACACACACACACACACGCCATAACAAACTATATATTTATTTTTGCTAATACTTATGTGCATTTAAATATCTGAAACCTAAAATAAACATTATGTAGCTGAAAACACTGAATAGTTGTGATATGTGACAAGCACTGAGCTCATCTGTCTCTGGCTCTGTGCCAGCCAAAGCGTGAAAGCATGTTTAAATTTAAGTGTCTCCGAAATGAGGCACTGAAATCTCACTTTAGTCTGGTTAAAGACCTGTTATATAGGTTTTGGTACCCAACCCTGCTTAATTGTACAATGATTTGTTTGCTTCATCATTAAAATGTCCCTGGATGTTCCCTTTGGCACTTTACATGCTTTGTTTTAAGAAATAATAAAATATCATTATTAAATTTGATTAAATATGTATTTACTTTTATTTTTTACATTTGCTGAATTTTCTTTGAAAGCAACAATGGCTGAGTGCTTAGAGGCCAAGAGTACAAAGCATATTATTTTGTCATATTCAATGTCATTATTCATTTTTCTGTTGTGTTGTATGTCATATTCTTGTGTGCCTAATAATCATTTAGTGTAAAATGACAGATGTAGTGAAGGCTCTGGTAAAGCGAGGCCACCGTTTCAAAAACATCTGCAGTCTCATAGGCTTTCCAGTCCTCCAGTCCCTATCGTCCTCTTCTCCGCTTTGTCTCATGAAAACAATGAGCTCCAATAGGGCGCAGATGAATGGAGAGAATAGCTCTTGCAGTGCACATACAAAACCCAAAGCCAGCTGCTATTTCTTTAGACAGTGAAGTTCATCCCCAGCATGACACAAAGCTGCTGAGATTTGTCTGCAGTACTGTAGGAACGGTCAGACACCCAAGTGACATCCATAATCCACTGTTCATTTATTTATTTGTTATTGTTGCCTGCAAGGATCTAATTAGATTTTAATTAAAGGATGACGATAATGCATCTGTATTTGGGTGCACTGAAGGCTGCCTCTCTGTTGCGATGACAGCGCCCCAAGAATTTGCCTGTACAAACGTGGACTGAATTTGAATCGAGTTGATCTGAATGTGAACTGGATGTGAACCCTGCCAATGCCACACTGTTCACTAGTGCAAACTCTCTCTTTGTCTCTCTAGACACGGGACACGCTGTGCCGGGGAGGTGGCGGCCGCAGCAAACAATGGTGTCTGTGGAGTGGGTGTGGCCTACAATGCCAAAATTGGAGGTGAGTGAAGGATCCAAATGATTAGTGGTTAGACTTTTGCATATGGTAATGGGATCAATCAAAGTGGTCATGCATTAAAACTATCCAAGCACTCTCTCATTTCCTGCCCTTTGTGCATCTGTCGCCACGCTTCTCTGGACTAATCTAAAACACTTTATCTTTCAATTAGAAAACACATCTATAAAGGTGAATATCTCAGAAATAGCTTGGCTATTCTGGTCACATGGAGCGCATCCTGGGCCAGACATGACTGCAGGCTCAAATAAATTCCATATCTCTTATTTTAATAGTCTTTGTAGGAAAGCATTTTTCCATCTAGATGAGGGTGATTATGGCAGAGGGCATTGCCTGAGCCTGCATGTAATTTCTGTGTTTTCGTGTGTGTATCTTTGTAATAAGAGGATCATTCTGCCTGTGTGTGTGTGTATAAAGAGAGCAGATGTTGCTGATCTCTAATTGGCCGCTGGGTTGTGTGTGTGTGGGGGTGCATGAAGTGCCTGAATCCTGTTGCTAAAATTATTATTAATCAAATAAATGGCCACAGAATCATTCTTATTAATTATATGCTCTCTCCCATCTTACATCATGTTCTAGCTAGACACAACTCTGTGACAAGCAATTAGTCAGACTTTTGAAAAATAACATTTGCATATAGTTTTTTTGTGACAAATTCTTTTAACTTAGATATTTAACATTACAGTGTAATTGACAGCTATCAATTTTTGAGCCAAATATATATATATATATATATATATATATATATATATATATATATATATAGTATAAATTTATTTTTTTAACATAAAATATGCTCTGGTCGACCGTGGTTTTGTCTTCATACAGCATGTTCACTTTCAGTGGAAATAGAAAAAATTGTGCTGGAAACTTGTGCAACTCCCTCATTTGCTTTTCATTTTCTTTTACAAATATCCATCACATTTACAGGCAGTAAATTTTTACAAAACCCATTTTTCCTGTGTCTCTGCTATCTACATTAATGCGCTTTCTGTCCCCCTCTGTTCTGCATGCAGGTGTGATGATGGGAAGACAGTGGATGGCCCTGCCAAACTGGCCAAAGAAGCTTTCCTGCAGGGGGTCACCGAGGTCAGTATAGACTGGAAGAGATTTTACCTCTGGAGTCACCAGGTCATAGGTCGCTAGTGGGTGTTTCTGCCTCTGAAAGACCTATTGTTGTTGTTGGATTGCATAACTGGCCATAGCTTTTGAAAATCTGATTACAAATGATATAACTGCCAATAACAAAGAAATTTCATTTTATTTTTTATAATAATTCCGTCCTGCTAAAAAGCATTTGCATATAAAATGCAGAAGTGCATAATACATTATAAATGCTGACAATTTCTGACTTGTCTATTTTTTGTAGTGCTGTCAAACAATTAATCGTGATTAATCGCATCCAAAATAAAAGTTTGTGTTTACATAATGTGTGTGTTCTGTGTATAATTATTATATATATTTAAATACACACAAATACATGTATATATTTAAGAAAATCTTTATATTTTTATTAAAATTATATATATTTATATATAAGATAAATTATAAATGCAGTATATACATGCAAATATTTCTTAAATATATACATGCATGTGTGTGTATTTATATATATATATATATATATATATATACAGAATAATTATACACATACACACACACATATATTATGTAAACATAAACTTTTATTTTGGATGCAATTAATCACAATACATTTTTCCCCAGCACTAATATATTTATATAATATTTAAAAATAAATATGAAAAAAAAATCTTGCATATATACATGCATGTGTGTATTTAAATATACATAATAATTATACACAGTACACACACTTATATTATGCAAACTCAAACTAATATTTTGAATGTGATTAATCGCGATTAATATATTTTTTTATATCTGTGCATGTGCAGAAATAAGTCCTCTCAACTATCTCATAGGAAAGACATTGATGCTCATTTGCATAAACTTCAACTTTTCTCAACTTTATCGAGTTAATAGACACGCCTACAAATTGCTTGTGTCACTAGAAATCACCAAATCTAATTGAAAATGAATGACTTCCAGTCACAGTGTCACCTCAAGTCAGTGTCAGCATGAATTCTCACGTCAGGTCATCTGAGCAGATTTTAGATCAGCTAAATGTGTCACAGTTCCCGTCGGCTTCGATCAGAACCACCGGCAGAGAAAATGGGCAGGATGGGTGAGCTGTAGAAAATGTCATCGCCTGTTTAAACGCATTTACAGAGAGAGAACTGAGAAACACAAACACAGGATTATAGAGAATACTATATTTAGGGAGATTTCTGTGATCTTGGCAGGAGATGAGCATTTGTTTTCTGTTTTCTTTTTTGATATGTTAATTCTTTCTTGGGTGCCACACATACCCTTATCCCTTGTGAGTTTTTACCTTGATAGAGTTTCTGCATACACAGCGTTGCACTATGAATATGAAAATCTGTTTGTTTTTATCCATCATTTGAATTAGGCTGTTTTGTTCCTTTCACACATTCTTTTTACAGTGTTTCTTCCCCTTTTTCTACTGTTTTGTAGTGTTTTATAAGGCAAACATTAATATTGCTCATACACTAACATTTGTGGGTCATTAAGATTTTTAAAGGTGCATTGTGTAAATTTTACATGCATCTTGTGATGAGATTGCAAATTACAACCGCCCACCGCTCACCCCTCCCTTTTGAAGCACATAGAGAAAGTACAATAGCCACCACAGGACAAAAATGTCATAGTCGGAGAGAGTAGCTGGCGCTCTGTAGAGCAGTTTGGCCGTTTAGGGCTACTGTAGAAACATGACGGCAAAATGGCGACTTCACTGTAAGGAGACCCGCGGTGTATGGAGATAGAAATGGCTCATTCTAAGGTAATAAAAACATAACGTTCATTATTTAAGGTCTTTATACACCACTGAAAACATAGTTATGTATATTATATTGCATTTCTGTCAATAGATTCTCATACTACACACTGCACCTTTAACTGTTTTTGAAAGAAGTCTCTTATGCTCTAAGGCTACATTAAAAATACAGTAATATAGTGCTCTTTTCTATTTTAATATATTGTACAGTGTAATTTATTCCAATATGCTGATTTGCTGCATAAAAAAACATTTTTGTTATCAATGTTGAAAACATGCCGTTTAATAATTTTGTGGAAACCATAGGGCATTTATTTGAAATATAAATCTTTTGTAGCATTATAAATGCCTTAACTGTCACTTTTGATCAATTTAATGCGTCTTTGCTTAATAAAAGCATTATTATCTTTCAAAAAAAGTCTTACAGACCCCTCATTTTTAACAGTACACTCTTAAGGAAAAAGTTTAAAAATCTATAAATTAGTGTTCTTTGGCTTGACAATAGCAACAATAGCAGAGCTCTTTTCGTAAAGAACCATGATTTGAAAGAGGTCTATATAGGACCTTAATGGTGCTATAAATAACCTTTTTAATAATAGTTTTTCTTTTCATTGATATTATTATCTTCATATTTTTTATATTAGTATTATTCATATTATTTTGTATGTGTCATTTTGGTCTTATAATATCTTGTTTGCCTGGTCTTATAATATCTTGTTGCCTCTATTTGGGTTTTAAATTAAATAAAATGAAAAAACCAGCATGTTGTGAAAATTAAGTACTTTAATTTTTTATTGACATGGCAAATTGTAGCAAAAAGGACAGTGCTCTAACAACAGTTAGATAAATACATTAATAAATAGCTATTGACATTGAGTATGTTATAGATGAAATGAAGACCAAGTTCCAGTGAAATATCTTCACAATCCTCTGTGATGTCTTTATGTGTGTATTCTGAGTGCCAGTTTATCTCTGCAGATGATGAGGTTATGGTACGTGACTGCATCTGAAATACACAATTTAGTTTAGAGTTACAGTTTGTCTGTACATTTGATTATGTAGAACAATTATGTTTATGAAAGCCAAAATTAGCACAAATGGACAGTATGTGAACCCTTTACCATGTTAAAAGGAAAAGGTGATATAAAGTCATGGGGATAGCTTTAATGTTTTTTTGTGACTGGGTATGTTTTGTGACTGTTTTGAAGTCCATAAAAGTGCTCCACACAGCTCCGTGGGGTTAATAAAGGCCTTCTGAAACAAAGTGATGCGTTTGTGTATGAAAAATATCCATATTTAAAACTTTACAAACCGTGATCTCTAACTTCCACTAACTGTCGTACTCGGGTTCACGAGAGACTGGCGCTCCAGCGTATGACGTAGCGTAAGTTCCGGTGACGAACGCGGAAGCGCAGAGGATAGGGCTTTTTCTTTTGTTATTAAATGCATGGAAGAACAGTGAGGATAGAGCAAAACAAAACTTGGTTCTTGCGAGAACAAGCATATTCTCATCGTAGCACCTTACATCATACGCTGGAATGCCAGTCTCTCTTGAACGCGCATAAGAGTTCGTGGAAGTGAGAGATTACAGTTTGTAATGTGTTAAATATGGATATTTTTCTAACACAAACGCATCGCTTTGCTTCAGAAGGCCTTTATTAATCTCCGGAGCCGTGTGGATGGATAGATTATGATGGATAGATGCACTTTTAAGGACTTAAAAACACCCATTCACTGCCATTATAAAGCTTGGAAGAGCCAGAATAGAGCCAGTTTTAATATAACTCTGATTGTATTTGTCTGAAAGAAAAATGTCATATACACATAGGATGGCTTGAGGGTGAGTAAATCATGGGCTAATTTTCATTTTTGGGTGAACTATCCCTTTAAAGAAAAAATTTTTTTACAATATTGACCATAAATTCAATATCTTTGTTACTTACTTTGTTGAGGAGAGTAGGCTAGATGCACTCTAAAATGCTGGGTAAAAAACAACCCAAGTTGGGTTGAAAATGGACTAACCCAGCAATTGGGTTGTTTTAACCCTGCGGTTGGGATAAATGTTTGCTTAAGACAACCCAATCGCTGGGTTACAACAACCCAATTGCTGGGTCAGTCTATTTTCAACCCAACTTGGGTTGTTTTTTACCCGGCATTTTTTAAGAGTGTGAGTATCCTTAACTGAGCAGAGCTGCTCACACTTACATGTTCTGTTACACTAAAAAGAGAAAAAGACATGATTGGTAGGAAACCAGTTACAATGTTTAAATTTAAAATGTATGGATATTTTAAGAAAGAAAGCATTTACCTGTCGAGAGTGTGTTGACAGTCTGTGTGGCTGTTTAGCTGAGCTCCAGAAAATCAGTATTGAGGTGCCTTTGACGGTTACAGATTTGAAAAACAAAAAGGCTGGAATTAAGAACCCAAAACTGAATCATTTCAGCATATACAGGGTTCTTTAGGAGGATACAGTTCTAAATAGAACTCTTACTACTTGTAAACAACCATCTTTTTTTAAGTGTACATACGGTTATGGATATAAACAAACCCCTACATTTCAGCGGATAAGTCAGCACGATCCATTTGTGCTATCAACAGGAATGATGCCTGAAATCGTGCGGCTTATTGAGAAGAGGCTATTACTGGGCGCTATTACTTTTCTAAGCAATCAGACTTGCGATTTTGCCCGGGGATGGGAAAACAAGTAGGAAAAAAAACAATTGAAAGAGAAACTTGAGCCAGATGGGCAAGTCTTGTTTGTTCATTCCAATATTCTATTTATTCCACTACCTTTAATAAACCTTGTGCTATCAAGTGTTTTAAACCATACGCTCAGAATGTCTTAGGACTGAATTTCACGGCCAATGAAAATTCGCACATCTTCACCCCCCCCCATGAGTGTGCTGACACATTCTGACAGCCATTTAGAAAGCTTGCGTTATCTTCGAAGTAATTTAGTAAAACATCTTTAATGGAATTGAAATCCAAACCACCTGCCTTTGCCTCCCTCTGCAGAAATTAAGAGATTCAACCCAGCGAGAATTTAGCGTGTCGTGTTTGACAGGCAAAGGATCTGACCTTTTTAGGACGGCTGCCCGCCGCGAGTGCCGCTTCTGTTTCATCCCAAACGTGTCCTTGGTAATCACAGACACGCTTTTGTCGGAGCGCTACAAAAAGATTTAATCTTTTTCTCGTCTGTGAGAATAATGGCACGTTGAAACAGCCGTGCAGAATGAGTTTGACTGCTGTTAATTTTGGTGGGATTGAAAACTGATTTACCCCTCTAGTAATTTACTCGAATTATGCATCAGATAAACATGCGACTCACTTTTTGTTTCTCTGCCCTTCAGTTTTGGTCCAATTTTTTTCCTTGAATTGTGCCTCTGAATATTTCGAACCAAATTGCAGCATCTTAAACAAACAAACCTTTTATTGCCACAATAATCCCGAGTCAATCAGCTGTGAACATTACCCATATGGACGGCAGAAGATAGTACAGAAACTTTAATCAAATTCTGACTTGCTTGGCTGCAGCCAGAGAGGAGACTAATATATGAGAAAAGAAAAGTCCTGCTTTGTCAGCTGTCCAGCCAATATTACTAAAGCATTAAATATAACAGATTTCAGAGTTCACAGTATTGGTTTTAAATTAATCATGACAGCCATAATTGGCTCGTTCAATTGGATTTTTGTGGGCTATTGTAATGGAGATGATGCCTGTGTGCATAGACACTAATGGACACTACACAGATGTTTGATTCATAAATGCATTTGTCTCACATAGCCAGACGTTTGATTTGCATAAAGACTATCAGCAGCTTATTCTGGCCAAGAATCGCCCACTTATTTTTATTTTTTTAAAGATTTGATGCATCACACCTCGCAAATCCTGTGATTTAGTTCTGCCTTAGAGTGTTTGTATCACCTCAGCAACTTGTAAACTACAGTTTAATTCTAGGTGGTAAAAACCTGTGCACCAAGTCTGAAAAGGCCGGCCAATCAGATTGGAACTGGCAGTTTCTAGTTGCCGCGTGCCAATTATGTGAACAGACTGTAGGATGAGACTATAAATACATTTAGACAGCAGGTGTCTTTCTCTATTTGCGCTACTGTTCAAAGTTTAAAAAAAATTAATGAAATTAATACTTTTATTCACCAAGGACACATTTAATTGACAGTGACAGAAAAGATATTTATAATTTTACAAAAAAAATCTATTTCAAATAAATAAACACTGTTCTTTTGGACTTTCTATTCTTCAAAGAATCCTGAAAAAAGAGATATCACCGTTCCCACAAAACTATTAAGCCACACATCTGTTTTCAACATTGATAGAAATGTTTCTTTAGCACCAAATCAGCACCAGATCATGTGACACCGAAGACTCATTTTGAGTAATGATGCTGAAAATTGTAATATTTCACAAAATTATTGTTTTTACTGTATGTTTATTCAAATAGGTGAGGCACATAATAAGTGAAAACACAAAAAAAGCCAAGCTTTTGAATGGTAGTCCATTGGAAAGAGTGAATGACCAGGTTGTGTGCATCTGTTTTAGGGTCGAGGTGGACTGGGCTCCATCTTCGTGTGGGCATCGGGTAATGGAGGGCGAGAGCGGGACAGCTGCAACTGTGATGGATACACCAACAGTATTTACACACTGTCCATCAGCAGCACCACGCAGTATGGCAATGTGCCGTGGTACAGCGAGGCCTGTTCCTCAACCCTTGCCACCACCTACAGCAGCGGAAACCTCAACGAGAAGCAGATTGTATGTATTTAACACTCACGTTCATGTGCAAACAAATCTTCAGACATGTTTAGCTTAGTCACACGTTGCAGTCATATAATAAATGTTTTCATACAGGCACACATACGAAACACTGCATCTTCACACAGAAAATCTATTTTTATATTTTATAAATGTGTATAAATATGAATATTTATAATTTAATAGGTATGAATATTACATATAAGCAGCACAACTGTTTTCAATACTGATAACAGGACTGATAGTGAAAAAATTCCTGAGCCTGAACTTTTTTCCTTCCTCAATCCAAGCCCAGTGCCATTTATTCTTTATGCTTTTATCAATGTCTTTAATGTCTTCCCCTGGCTTCATAAACATAGCCATGACTTACGTTTTGAGTTGAGAAATATGAGACACAATTGTAAACACCTTCGTGCATGGAGCATTGCCTTAACCTGTATCAATCTATTTGACAAAGACACGAGGCCCGCCCCTTAACTACTTCTGATTGGCTCATGAGTCGTTGAGCGTTAAAGCTGCTCTCTGACCTGCACATCTCAGATCTAAATGACAGATCAATACGACACATATAGTGCCATGTTAAAAAAAGTATTTAATAAAAAAATCTAAGTTTCAAGATTAAAGTCGAAACTCCAAGATTAAAGTCGGAATATTCAGAGAATAAAGTCAAATACCTATCCTCTGCAAAAAAATAATAATATTAATATAAAAATAAAGTCGGTGAATAAAGTCGAAATGTTCAGAGAATAAAATTTATGTGCTTAGTTCACAGACTGAATCGTGTATTCCTTTTGGTACACAATGAAATGTGTCAGAGGGTAGATATTTTCTGAATTATTTATGAATAAACTAGCGTATTCTAAATTACATTTGGAAGATCTCAATAGAAATTTCCACTTTGACGCTAGAAATGTATCTTTACAGATATAATAGAAAGAGTTTTTTGGTTTGATTGTTTCTGTCATATACACTTAATCTATCTATATTTGATGTCAGGAGTGGCATGTATTGTTTTGAGGATAATTCGCTCTACTGATAAAGTGCAGGATTGCTCTATGCCTAATACAGGCCTACTCCAGACAAACCAATGGATGCCTATACCTTATTTATATCTGACTTAATAAAAATTTTCTCCACAGTAACCCTACTCATAAAACAGAAACAAATCACTTTACATATATACAAACAATCATTTAATAGCTGAAATGATATAAACTGAATAGAACAGTACTATATTTTCTTCTGTGGCTTAAAAACTTTTATTATTATTAAGATATTATTAATATTATTATTTTAACATGGCAACAAACGCTTGTAATCAATATAACCAGAATCTATTGATTTTTTTTTTTCCGCAGGCACAGTAGCTCACTACCGAAACTGGCGCGGTGGCTTGGGAACGCTATCACCCCGTGATAATGGTTACAGCTAGGAATGCAGCATTAAATGGAGTGGCGGTAATAAAACATGCACACTCAACTAACTCACATGTCTAGTGCCCAAGTCCCACCCCCAAAAGTTCCTGAACTTTGAAAAAGTACTACCTCGAGAGCAGGGACTTTCTGAGGGGGAAATTTTTACCTGGAACTTCCTTTAGACCCTGATACCTGCGGTCGAAACACACCGAGTTCCACGCCAAAGTCCCTAGTTCCCGAGTAAAGTTCCTGGGTGGGAAACGCGTGGCTTAAGTTTCACCATCAATTCAGTACTCGTGCGCTGTTATCTGTGTGCGCAGCACAGCCACACAGACCCAAAGGCCGCACACACACACACAGAGGCACGTGAATAACGAATTGATTCCTCTTTTGAATCTCTGTGCCCTTGAACGGACACAAACACACAAAATTATGTCAAAAGTCTCGGCAAGTATTCTCATGAACACTGTTGGTTGTCTTAAGTGAACATAAAGAGTTGAGAAAGAAATCAGATGTGTATCATATTTGATCTGTGCATTCAGTCTTAAAGTGACAGCAGCCAATCAATATCTGCTGCTAAGTCATTGATGTTAATCAAACAACAAAACACAGCTTTAACAAAGATTAATCTATTTTTAATTTATACAGTGAACACTAGGGTGTTATTTTATATTTAGGCCTAATTATTACATTGCTGTACCTGAATACAAATTTAAAATAAGAAGTTAATAATTTTTAAAAAGCAGTTTCGGTTTTAGCCAAGAGCATCCAGGATTTTCGGTCCAGAATTTTCATTTTGTTGCATCCCTAATAAGAAATGTTTCTTATACTGCAAATATGCAAATAAGAATGATTTCTGAAGAATCATGTGAAACACATACACACTTTGCTACAAGGACGTCTCATTAAAGGCACCATAGATAGAATAAATTCACATTTCAGCATTGCAGCATTTGCACGTTAACAGCGCGCAGACAGACCTTCATGTCTTCACACAAACACTGCCATTCTCAGTTGTCAGCAGAACTGTAAACAGCTCGTGTGTGCCAAATTTTCCACATGGTTTAAATGGCCACGTCACATCTGTACGCAGGGAAAGTGAGTGATGGAGTGCCGCCCCATTCAGCGTGCTGCGAAGATGAAGTGTCAGGCGGTGAAATTATTTCCACATCTGCCGCTGTGATTTCCTGTGGGCTATATGAAAAAGAGCTCAAGAACGCCATGCCCTAAGGAGGCAAAAAATCACTTTAGAGAAGCGTCTGAAAACTTCCCCATTACAGGTGCTGTACACATCTGCTTTTCTGTCCCCGGTGTCCCCTGAGAATGGAAATGAGAAAAGGGTGTCTGAAAAGGCAAAGAGAGAAAGAGCAGCGAAATTAGACCTAGTGAAAAAGCAAAAGACAGAGACAGAAATTTTTGAATACCAAACATGCTGCATTGCAGATTCTGGATCTTATTTGCAAGTATTCTTCTCTTTTTCAGTTCAATACCTTCATTTTATCTGCACAAGCTGTATTTGAGAGTGTCTGAGCAGCAGGCTTTTAATTAGGGCAAGCTAATAAGGCCAAAAGACTCCTATAAAAAGAAGATGCCCTTCACAAGTTATGAAAGTCATCTTGATGGTCTTTGTCTTTGGAACATCTTGATGAGCATTTTTGCTATTAGTTTGCACTGTGGCAGCGCTTTCTACAGGAGTCTTTTCAGTAAAAAGCTTTCACATACTCATGTTGTTTTGAAGAATTCCCTAGTCACTCTTTTTTATATAATAAAAGTGAATGAGGATTGGGGATGTCAATCTCGGTAAAGGCACCATAAAATTGCTCCATATAGCTTGTGTAATATTTGAAATCTTCTGAAGTCATAAAATAGCAGTTGTGTGAGAAACAGACAGATGGGCAAGTCGTTATTAAATGTTGACATTCCTCTAGCATTCCTTGGTTCTTTTGCTGTTCATTTAAGTCAATTGATATATTCAGTTACTTGGTTGCTTCATTGATTCATGATTGAGTTGTTCACCGGAGTTGGTATGATCCAGTTGATTCGGTAAATTAAAAATCTGATTTATGAATCATTTGGAGTGATCTGGGCTGGAAAATGCTGCCTTCGGAGGACACATGTCAAGGTAGGAATGCATCAAGGCACGTCTGAATCCAATGTTAGCTTCACTTCCTGTCTCCCAAGACACCTTCAACTGATTGATTTTTGAAGGCTGCATAGATGTATCCTTCACTGCCTTTGATACACAATCCTATGCATTCCATTCAGTGACAGCTGAGCTAGAAAAAGAAGAAGGCATCTGAAAGTTGTTTGCTGGTCAGTTTGTGTGTAAATATACAGTTTTGACCAAAGTTTTCCACTGCTGATGTAATTTCAAGTTAAGAAATTATGAATTACTGTAGTAATTAAATACTTGTTTAGTTCTCACCAAAGCTCTCTTTATTTTGCTGTAGATTATTAAACTGTTATGCTGCCTCAGAAGTCTGTCTGAAATCAGTTTTGTGAGGTACCTTCGTGTGTTTACGCTGCTTTACAAGTCATTGCCTGGTAAGACAGCGAGGCAACAAGTCAGCTGCTTAGGTTTTTGGATGCAGCCAATGTTGGGTCAAAGACCTGATTCATGGATTTATTAATGATTTCTTCACTGGAATTGCTATGATCCAGTTGAGACATTGATTCAAAGATCTGATTCATTGATTTATATTTAAATGATTTGTTCACTGGAATTTGAATGATAAGGTTGAATCATTAATTCAGAATTGATTCAGTGATTCATGATTTGCGATTGATTTGTTCATTGTAATTGGAATGATCCGTTTGAGTCTTTGGGCCCTATTTTAATGATCTAAGCGTATGGTCTAAAGCGCACTGCGCAAGCGCACTTAGGGTGTGTCCGAATCCACTTTTACTAGTTTAACAATGGGAAAAATGGTCAGTGCGCCAGGCAGATGGTCTAAAAGGGTTATCCCTAGTCTCTTAATGAGTCATGGGTGTGTTTTGGGCATAACATGCAATAAACCAATCAGAGTCTCATCTCCCATTCCCTTTAAAAGCCAGTTGCGCTCATGCCATGGCGGATTCGCTATTTACATGGCAAAATATAGACACCCTCAACCTGACGAGTTAGTTTAAATACATGAGTATTGCCACGATTGGTTAAATATGTAGCCAATTTAATTTGTAATTACTGCAAATAGGTAATTCTGATACATGCGATGACTATCCAATATGACATGTAGGCATTTTATCTTTATATATATATATATATATATATATATATATATATATATATATATATATTTTTTTTTTTTATATGTATAATAATAATATAAATGTTATCTTTATATCTACATTTTACATTGTAAACAAAAACTAACTCAATGTGATACATTTTAGATATTTTTAATGGACAAATTAAAAGTAATTAAAAAAAATAATTTCTTTAATTAATATAATGTTCTTTAATTTTATATAGCTAGCAAAATCTCAGCAAGACTTATGTTCATAGATTTTCAAACTTGTCTTTTTGACCACTGTAATTCAGTTCACTCAAATTCACACTCACATTGAAAATATGATTTCTTGTGCTATGGGTAGTTATCCGAACTCTGTTTGAATCTCTGATATCCTCATTCCTGTGAAAGAGATTTCAGACTCTCCAGGCAGGTCTATCTCTGCCAGCTCACTGAAGCTCACCCATGATGTTTCGGATGGCTTTAGAGTGTTTGTTTGCTTGATGTCAAGTCTGTCCCAGTATGTTTGACTGCGATAGCTCCCCCTCTCCCTCTTCTGAGACCCCCTGTTCCATTAGGATGACAAAGGCAATAACAGATTCAATTTAAAAATGGACGGAATCTTGCTGAAAGCAGTGGGGTGGGATTTTGTGTGTGTATGTGTTTAAATCAGACTGAAAAGGACAGACAAATAAAACAATGATAGAGAAGGAGTGTATGTGGGTGTCTGGCAGGTATTCACCTGTGTATGCTCTGATGGTTCAGTAGCCTCGGGCTGGACTTCCTGTCATCCTGACCGTTGTCAATCACGCATGTCCCTGTGTTTCCTATGGCACGATTAAAACGCCAAACTCTCATGTGCGAGGTGCTAGCTTATTAAGTCTCCCAAGCTGTCACACATCTCATCACAGAAGCTGCGGTGAATTAGGTTTTTCCTTCCCTCTCGGACTTACGTTGTTGTCAGGCACTTTGACAGGCGCCTCTGGCTGATAGGCGCCCACACCATCACCTCATATACAGCTACAACCAATGTCCTTTCTGATAACTGGCCAATAACGCACCTGACCTTTCCATCTAACTTTGTGTGTGCAGGTGACGACGGACCTGAGAAAGAAGTGCACAGATTCGCACACGGGCACATCCGCCTCGGCTCCCCTGGCCGCTGGAATCATCGCTCTTGCTCTGGAGGCCAAGTGAGTGATGACAACAATGACACCTGTCTCTATGGACAGACATACGCACACATGTTCTACCCACTCCTGTCCATCATTCCCCCTCATCGGTTAGACTTCATTACCCCGTGTACATCATCTTCAGCCCTCCGACACACTCTGACATTGCCTTGACATTGCTCATCCAAAATAAAGAAGGCGAGATGGAGAAAGCCATGTGATAGCTGTCAATCTTCACTCCTCGTTCAGGGCAGATTGACCCCAAGGTCCCTATACAGCATCAAGTCATCATGCTCAATTAAAAGCTCCTGCAGAGTGTTTAATCCTATTTGCTGTGAGGCAGTAATAACACATGGAAATCACGTCTCACACAAGCAACGGGCTTCTTTGTCTTTTTTGTGTGTGGTGGAGTCTCAGGGCTCCTGGTTTACACACAGTGTTTGTTTATGTGTGAGTTCGGCCCCTGCTGTTCAGGGCTGTAAACCCCGCTGGTCCCAGCTTTGATTGTGCTTGCCCCACAGCTAAAGACGTTTTTGGCAACGTTTTTTATAAGGACCTCCATTTCTATTCTCTTTCTGTCACAGGTCTGCTCTTTTCATTGGGCGGAAGTCTTTGTGATGTCGCGCTGTAGGTGACTTTTGAATGCCTGTGTGTAAGAAAGACAGTCATACTCATTTACCACTAAAATGTTTGCTTGTAGCTGAGCCGGTGCTCAGCCAGGGGATCTGTGAACCTCTTTCAGAACTAATTTTACAGTTAAATTTGTAATATAACAAACAAAAAGTATATAATGTAACAAAGTGTGTGTGTGTATGTATGTATGTAAATGTGAATATATATGTATGTTTTCACATATATATATGTGAAAACATATATATGTGTGTGTGTGTGTGTGTGTGTGTGTGTGTGTGTGTGTGTGTGTGTGTGTGTGTGTGTGTGTGTGTGTGTGTGTGTGTGTGTGTGTGTGTGTGTGTGTGTGTGTGTGTGTGTATTAAGGTCAGTAGGAGGCTGCATTTTTCATTCATTCATAAAACATTTTTCTATTTTTTTATATATATACAGGTCCTTCTCAAAAAATTAGCATATTGTGATAAAAGTTCATTATTTTCCATAATGTAATTATAAAAATTAAAGATTCATTGCACACCAACTGAAGTATTTCAGGTCTTTTATTGTTTTAATACTGATGATTTTGGCATACAGCTCATGAAAACCCAAAATCTCAAAAAAATCTAAAAAAATTTGCATATTTAATCCGACCAATAAAAGAAAAGTGTTTTTAATACAAAAAAAGTAAACCTTCAAATAATTATAATCAGTTATGCACTCAATACTTGGTCGGGAATCCTTTTGCAGAAATGACTGCTTCAATGCGGCGTGGCATGGAGGCAATCAGCCTGTGGCACTGCTGAGGTGTTATGGAGGCCCAGGATGCTTCGATAGCGGCCTTAAGCTCATCCAGAGTGTTGGGTCTTGCGTCTCTCAACTTTCTCTTCACAATATCCCACAGATTCTCTATGGGGTTCAGGTCAGGAGAGTTGGCAGGCCAATTGAGCACAGTAATACCATGGTCAGTAAACCATTTACCAGTGGTTTTGGCAATGTGAGCAGGTGCCAGGTCGTGCTGAAAAACAAAATCTTCATCTCCATAAAGCTTTTCAGCAGATGGAAGCATGAAGTGCTCCAAAATCTCCTGATAGCTAGCTGCATTGACCCTGCCCTTGATAAAACACAGTGGACCAACACCAGCAGCTGACATGGCACCCCAGACCCTTACTGACTGTGGGTACTTGACACTGGACTTCAGGCATTTTGGCATTTCCTTCTCCCCAGTCTTCCTCCAGACTCTGGCACCTTGATTTCCGAATGACATGCAAAATTTGCTTTAATCCGAAAAAAGTACTTTGGACCACTGAGCAACAGTCCAGTGCTGCTTCTCTGTAGCATAACAAGACATTTTGGACAATTTCATCTTTGGGATGAATTAGAGCGGGGACTGCAAGCCAACCCATAAACACACTCCTAAACCTTGCCTTTCCAGAAGAGCTGAAGCTGTTATAGCTGCAAAGGGTGGGCCAACTCCATAGTAAACTCTACGGATTAAGAATGGGATGTCATTAAAGTTCCACAGCTTCCGCAGGTTCCCCAAGGTCTGGAATCGGTCCTTCTCCACAATCTTCCTCAGGGTCCGGTCACCTCTTCTCGTTGTAGAGCGTTTTTGCCACACTTTTTCCTTCCCACAGACTTCCCACTGAGGTGCCTTGATACAGCACTCTGGGAACAGCCTATTCGTTCAGAAATGTCTTTCTGTGTCTTACCCTCTCGCTTGAGGGTGTCAATGATGGCCTTCTGGACAGCAGTCAGGTCGGCAGTCTTACCCATGATTGCGGTTTTGAGTAATGAACCAGGCTGGGAGTTTTTAAAAGCCTCAGGAATCTTTGCCGGTGTTTAGAGTTAATTAGTTGATTCAGATGATTAGGTTAATTGCTTGTTTAGAGAACCTTTTCATGATATGCTAATTTTTTGATATAGGAATTTTGGGTTTTCATGAGATGTATGCCAAAATCATCAGTATTAAAACAATAAAAGATCTGCAATATTTCAGTTGGTGTGCAATGAATCTAAAATATGAAAGTTTAATTTTTATCATTACATTATGGAAAATAATTAACTTTTATCACAATATGCTAATTTTTTTAGAAGGACCTGTATATATATATATATAGTCTATTCCAGCGATACCAAAGAAGTTTCAGCATCATTACTCCAGTCTTCAGTGTTCATTATCCTTCATAAATGATATGCTGGTTTGCTGAAGAAACATTTCCTAATATCAATGTTGAGTAGGGTTGGGAACCGAGAACCGGTTCTTATGCAGAACCGATACTTATTTTTGAAAAATACCGAATCGCGAAAATTCCTGAGTTTCGGTTCAAACGGTTCTGGTGCAATGTGTGTGCGAAGCGCTGGGAGCGTATCCTTTAATAGCGGGCGACAGCTAACCTCATCATGAGTCATGACTATTAATTACGTTGCCTGCCGCTTCCAGAAGTGCAAACAATTAACTAGTGGTGGGCCGTTATCGGCGTTAACGTGCTGCGTTAACGTGAGACTCTTATCGGGCGATAAAAAACATATCGCCGTTAATCTATTCTCAAAGTTGGGTTGGGAGCTGGGTCTATACTACGCAAGCTATGATGACTTTCACAGTGATATTTTAGCGCGGATGTATAGCTACCTAGCCGAATTGCACTGTAGGGAGCGAGCGAGTCTTGAACCTGCGTGTATGCTGTGAAATGACCACATCAAGCGTGAATGCTGTCTTCCGAACTCGGGCGCGCACCGCAAACCGTTCGAGTCCTGATGAGCGTGACTGACATACTGCAAGCAGAGAGCTGTACATAATTTCTGCTCGTCGTCAGCATTCTTTAGAGTATTTGCAGTACATCCGCGGCAGATAGACGCAAGTGCCATTACGTACTGAAGCTTTGGTAACAAAACTAACGGTTCAAAAACAAAAATATAAAAGTTAGGTGAACAACGCTATTCATTCTGCCACCTCCTCGCTCGACGTCGTTACCAAGTAACGGGGTAAACAGCTGCTGCTTTGATGACGCAAAGCACCTCGGTTTCGGACCCCAAAATATAATATGAACACGGTCCAGGGAGCAATCGAACTCGGGTGTGAAAGCACCAGTCATTATTTGGGTAGCACACACATTCTGAATGCCCTCGGCAGAATTCAAATGAGCCATTTTAATCTAGATTAATGCTGAATTACCATTTATTATTTACAAGTTCACTGAATAACTGAATTTCTATTAAATGAATATACAAATAACTAATAAATATAACTAATATATATATAATATTTTTGCAAGAATGCTTTTAATACTGTAATATATGTAGAGTACAGGACTTTTTTGACATTGCCAACCTGTAAATGAATCAGAGATCATGTAATAAACACAAAAAGGATTGTTTGAGTTGCGTATTATGCCTTTTTCCTTTACCACTATTTGTTTAATAATTTTAATGGAACCGGAATCGGAACCGGAATCATTAGGCGGAATCGGAACCAGAACCGGAACCGGAAAATTTCTCACGATTCCCAACCCTAATGTTGAGAACATTTGTGTTGCTTAATATTATGTGGAAACCATGAAAAAATGGTTTTCAGGATTATCATTTTGCAAATATTTTGCAGCAATATAATTGTCTTCGTTGCTTTTGATAAATTTAAGGCATCTTTGCTGAATAAAAATATTTCTTAAAAAAAAATCTTTCTGGCCCTAGACTATTCATTTTTCATACATATCTGCGCTGTATTGCCAAAAGTTTTGGAACACTTGCCTTTACATGGACATGAACTTTAATGACATCCCATTCTTAATCCGTAGAGTTTACTATGGAGTTGGCCCACCCTTTGCAGCTATAACAGCTTCAGCTCTTCTGGAAAGGCAAGGTTTAGGAGTGTGTTTATGGGTTGGCTCGCAGTCCCCGCTCTAATTCATCCCAAAGATGAAATTGTCCAAAATGTCTTGGTATGCTGAAGCATTAGGAGTTCCTTTCACTGGAATTAAGGGGCCAAGCCAAACCCCTGAAAAACAACCCCTCACCACAATCCCCCCTCCACCAAACTTTACACTGGGCACAATGCAGTCAGGCAAGTCATGTTCTCCTGGCTATTGCCAAACCCAGACTCGTCCATCGGATTGCCAGAAAGAGAAGCGAGATTGGTCACTCCAAAGAACACGTCTCCACTGCTCTAGAGTCCATTTTATTATATAAACAAAATATTATTGAAGAAGGAAAATAAGTGACTGAAATAGCTATACAGAGACTGGGGTGTCTGCCAAATGAATGCGTACACGTCTCAAAGCTTCTATTGTAATTTATTGTTTATAATAAGAGTGAACTAGTGCTGCTTTGCATAAGTCTGGCCATACTGTTGTTGAAAACTTTGAGCAGTGAAGACATTATTACTCCCTATCCATTCATTTTCAGATTCCTGGTTTGAGTCTAGTATGTTGAAAGGCTTTGTCATGTTTTCCAGCACTAGCACTTCATCCATATGAAAGGGATATCTGTTCACCTGTGCACGTCCTCCCATGTACAACATGAGAATTTTAGTAGCCTTACATCTATTAATCACTAAATGTAAATCGCTGCATCTGTGCTGTGGCATGAATTTAGCCACTAAGTAATTTATTGTGTGGTCAAAAATATTGAAAGCTTATGAATTGGCTCACCTTCTTCATAAATCACCCAGAAAAATATACAGATGCCAGAGCAGGATGGTTTTTTTTTCATACTGTTCTACGGCGTATCTTTACGCTAAATCTAAAGATTTCATTTACGTGGAAATGTCATGCAGGTATTTTTGTCCAGTCGCAGACGTGGTTAGCCCTGAGATACCCTGTTGATAAATAACAGGTCTTTTTAACCTTGCCCGTGGGGGCCTCGAGTCCCAAAGCCACTCGTGCACCATGTAGAGCAACAGAACAAAACGAATAAGCTGGAGTCGTGAACCAAAGAAAATACAGTTATGAATTGAATCTGATATTGCTGCGTTTCCAGGGAATACTGTACAATTTTGGGTCTTTAGTTGAAAAAAAAAGCCTAATCGGCTGTGTAATTTCAAAATGATGCATGACCCCCAGGATGGAATATTTCCATTTCCAATTTTCTGTGACTTGGGTAAAAGAAAAGCTTTAATTATTTGTCTTTCAAAAAGACATCCTGTCATATCCAAGAGGATAATTATGTGCAAATTATCTTTTGATAATCTGTGGCCCTGCTGCAACGTAATAATTGTATCACTTTTCATTTTTTTGTACGACAACCAGCATGAACCTGACCTGGAGAGACATGCAGCATCTCGTTGTAAGAACCTCACGCCCCGCCCACCTAATAACCAACGACTGGAGGACCAATGGTGTGGGCCGATTAGGTAAAACACAATTCATGTAACCAATCAATTAGAGCTGCATTTATTTATTCAGCGGACATGTCTGACCTTGTTACTTTTTCAATGTCTCTTTCTCTCTATGTGGCAGTGAGCCATTCTTATGGCTACGGTCTGCTGGATGCAAGCGCCATGGTCGCATTGGCCCAGAACTGGACCAGCATTGGGCCGCAGCACAAATGTGTCATTAATATGCTGACCGAGCCCAGGTAAGGAAGGTCAAACACCTCACGCAGCACAGGCAATACATCAGTACACCAGATAGGTAATGCCAACTAATGCTTGCTACCTGGGGAGCCAGGGTCACCTTTTACAGACAGGCAAACTAGACACATGGATTGGACAGCAAAATTATGATTCATCATACAATTTCTTGTGAGAGTGGAGTGTAATTTCAGTTTCTTCTGTGTTGTAGGGACATAAGAAACCACCTGATCTTCAGCAGAAGTGTTGAGGCCTGCTCTGGGCAGCCAGACTTTGTGAGCTCGTTGGAGCATGTGCAGGCCAGACTCACTCTCTCTTATAACCACAGAGGAAACCTGGCTTTTCACCTCATCAGCCCACTGGGAACTCGTTCTACGCTACTGGCTCCACGGTAAACACACTCAAACATGTTATTAGCATATATATACATTTGCATACACTGAAATTCAAAAGGTTAGGGTCGGTAAGTCTCTTATGTTCAAGGCTGCATTTATTTGATCATAAACACATTAAAACAGTAATATTGTGCAATATTATTACAACTTCAAATAACTTTTTAAAAAGTAATTTATTTGTGCTGAATTTTCAGCATTTACTCCAGTTTTCAGTGTCACATAATCCTTCAAAAAATCATTATATTTTGCTGATTTTGAATTCTCAATAATTCTGGGGTTCAAGCGCTCAATGGCTTTTGCAAACTAGTCCTAGGTTTTTGGCCTGATCCAACATGGCATCAAGACTTTTTGTAAACATACATGACACTTTCTAAAGCCAAAAATGGCGTTATCTGTACGCATTTTGAGCTATCCGCATGTATGTGTACGCCGAAACGAACCCTCGTCTCCACGTGTATGTCTACGCCGTGTGATTTTGCGTGTATGTCTACGCCGTGTGATTCTGGATGTATGTCTACGCCGAAACTAACCATTATGTGTGTGTGTCCACAATGTTAATGGATTTATAAACATACTAAATTATGTTTTTTTATGAAAATGTAAAAATGTTAAATGTTTCTTGTGATGGGTAGGTTTAGGGGGCAGTGTGTGTGTTTGATGGGTAGGTTTAGGGGTAGGGGCTGTGTAGGGGATAGAATGAAACGGCATTGATAAACACGCAAAAAAGTGATTATGCGTCTTGATAGCACGCCAAAATGGCATACGAATTGGCGTGTCATACATACGCCATTTCATGAGATCTGTCTGCCTGATCGGAACCAAATCAGTGCAGAAATATTCTCCGGAGAGTGAATATCAATAGATATCAAAAAACGTATAGAAATTTTAATGGGGAGCCAAATGTTTGATGTGGACGGGGCCGCTTTTACTAAAATGGCTATAACTGGTGAACAGAACAAGATTTTTTCATAAAACTCAGGGCATGTGTATGAGCTCAATCTGAGGTTACAAATTTGTGACGATTGGGAACTTGGTGACGCTATAACAGGAAAAAAAACATGAAAATGGCTATAACCACCCAACCGCTTTTCCAGTTGACTTGAAAATTGGGATGCAATGTCTTTGTCCAAGGTGCCATGATAGTCTATGAGGACATTGGCGTATCTCAAAAAAACATGGCCGCCATCGGCCAATAAAATTTGAGCACCTATTAGACAAGGTTTCCGGAGGCCGATCGGAACGAAACTGGGTGAGCATGTTCGACTTATGGCTATTAGAGGTCTGTAATAATTTTGAAAGAAATTGGCTGCTTGTTGGCGCTAAGTTTTAAGCCTCTGTAATCACGTGGTTTTTCACACATCCACACAATATTTATATAATTTGATAGATATCAAACTTTGCCTCAAGGACCACTGCTGTCAATCAAATCGTTCATTTAATATTTATGTTAAAAAAATATTAATTTTGCGAACTAGTCGTAGGTTTTTTACTCAATCGTAATAAAACTAATGCAGTACAATTCTCTGGACTCTCTTGATCAATTATCAAAAAAAAAAATTTGAAATGCATTTGGGTAGCTATAATAGGGTCATTTTATAGAATGGGTGTAGCCAAGTGCATGCAATAGCCTATAACTCCTAAACAGAAGTTGGAACTTCACGAAAATAGGAGAGCACGTGCAACATATGATTCTAAACAACCATGCAAACTTTTATGGAGATCTGACCATAGGTTGCGCTATAGCTGTTAAAAAGTTTTGAAAACCATATATTTCCTATGGTAAATTGCCTGTTTAGCTGTAAACTTTTCCTTCTATGATTTAATTGGCCACATACAAATACTATTCACACCATTATCTTTATGAAACATAATTATTTGTATTGTAAATACAAACTCAATTTATTTTATTTATACATTCTCAGATAGACATGAGCACACATAAAGATCTTCTATCTCTTCTGTTTGTCTTCAGGCCTCAGGATAACTCAGCCGAAGGCTTCAACGACTGGGCGTTCATGACCACCCACTCCTGGGATGAGGACCCCCAGGGGGAATGGACCCTGGAGATCGAGAATGTGGCTGGACTAAATGACTATGGTACCTGCAATAAGCTTTTCATTATCAGCATTTTTGTCTTTTTTTTGGTCCAAACATCCTTTAAAAAAAGAATCATTTATGTGAAAAAGGAAAATGGTTTGGAAGAAGATAAAAGAAGAAACAATTTGCTAGTTGGGATAAGAAAAAATGAAATTAATTCAAGAGATATTCTCTGAAAAATAGTCTTATATCTTACATAAATTGCTTCTCAAGTATATTTATCTTATTTTAAGGATGTTTAAGTACTTTTACTGCAAAACAAGACCCCCCAAAAAAACACTGAGAAAAGGTGTGTGAATGCCATTTGGGTTTTTGTTGATGGTCAAAGCATCTTTAAAGTTCAAGGTCTTTTCCGCAGGTGTTCTTTCTCAGTTCACACTCATCTTATATGGCACCGGCTCTAGTGCGACAGACCCATCCATTTCCGATTACACCCGTCCTTCAAACAACAGCTGCAAAACCTTTGACACCCAGCAGATCTGCATCGGTAAGACACCCGCCCTGGACCAAAGGGCATTCAAATAAACATACACAGCCCTTAATAGAGAAGCTTTTATAGGTGAAGATTCATGAGGAAATATTTACACACACTCATAGTGATTCCCTTGGCAAAACCTGTGTCATATAAAAATGTTCATGTCTTAGTATTACTACCCGTTGTGCTTATGAATATTAATATATGCTTATGAGTATAAATATTGCAAACCACTTCAGTGATTCCAGAGAGGTTTAAAAATTAAACTGCATTATTAAAGAGGGAGAAAAGTTTTTAAATCCTCAGCATCTTCTTGATGTGAAGTCGTACCTTCCTAACCTTCAGAGGGCAGTAAACAAACCTTAATTTTGTTAAATGAAGGTCTAATTTTGTTTTTAAAGTTGCCGTGGAGACTTGATGGATTTCTCCATCATGGCTTCATATTGTGCCTGCAGTACTGCAGAGTGCTCAAGGACAAACTTTTTTCATAAGGTGTTCTCACTGCTAATGCGGGTAGTACTGAAATTTACTTGTCCCTTTAAGACCAAAAATGAGAGCACAACATAAAGTGACCCTATTAACTTTAATAAATGTACCTGGTCGCATTCCATGTATTGAAAGTATGCAGACCGTAGACTGTCTTCTATGGTGGCAACAAATCACAATACAAAAGGGTGCAAAATAAATTCCTTCAAATTTTGCTGTATTGTTTTGACCAGGAACCTAACTATAAATAGGTTGACAGTTTAACTTCCTTTAACTTTCACTATCCCCAAATTGCTGCTATTTTCTTTCTGACACATTTCAGAACTCGGTGTGACATTAAAATTGCATAGCTAGAAAAACTTGCAATCATGTACTTGTCTTAGGTTATTTTTTGGTTCATGTTATTCTTGTGAGAGACAAATGTGGTAAAACTTTACAATACGGTCAGCACAATATTTAACATGAATTAACAGTAAACACTATATTGTTCATACATTGTATAGTATTGATGTTTCATTCTAAAAATGAGCAAAAATCTCACCTTTCATTGAAGTAAAAGAATTGAAAGTGGGGGTTAAATTACGTTATGAAATAAATGCTTTTCTCCGATTACACGGCCATAATTATTGGCACCCTTTAATTAAATACTTAAGACAACAGCTCTGAGTCTTCTTCTATAATGCTAAGTTTGGAGAACACCTGACGAGAGATCAGAGACCATTCCTTCATACCGAATCCCTCCAGATCCTTCAGATTTCAAGATCCATGGTGGTGCTGCTTCTCTTCAGTTTTGCCCAATCATTTTCTGCGTTCAATTCAGGGGACAGGGCCAGCCATGGCAGAAGCTTCATTTTGTGCTCAGTGACACATTTTTGATGCTTGTTTTTTATCGTTGTCCTGATAGAAGATCTGGCCCATTATAAGATTTCTAGCAGAGGTCGGCAGGTTTAGTTTTTTTTTATCTGTTAGTATTTGCTAGAATCATTGATACCATGTGTCTGAACAAGATGTCCAGGACCTCAGGCAAAAAATAGGCCCACAACATTAAAGATCCAGTGGTTTATTTAACTGTGGGCCTGAGGTACTTTTTATGCCTGTTTGCACCAAACCCATCTGTTTGGTTTGCTGCCAAAAAGCTCTTTTTATAGTTTCATCTGATCATAGAATTTGGTCCCGTTTGAAGTTCCAGTCGTGTCTGACAACTGAATATGCTGGAGTTTCTGGATGAGCACGAAGGATTAATCTTGAATCCCTCCCAAACTACATATGGTGATGTAGGGGTTGTAGGGTTGTTGTTGTTTTTTTGTATTTCTGACCCCAAGACTCAACTAATCTCTGCAATTCTGTGCAAATCTGTGATCCTTGGAGAGTCTTTGTGCATCAGGATGGTATAGACACGTCCTGTTCCAGTCAGATTCATAACATCTTTAGTTGATTGGAACTTCTTAATTATTGCCCTGATGGTGGAAATGGGGATTTTCAATGCTTTAGCTTTTTTTCTACAGCCACTTTCTATTTTGTGAAGCTCAAAAATCTTTTGCTACACATTAGAACTATGTTATTTGGTTTTACTCATTGTAATGAATTATTAGGGAAATATGACCTTAATGTTTCCTCATATTTATACTGCTATGGAACAGGAAGTCATAGCTAGAAAATTTGATGTTCCTAGTCACCCTGGTGTGCTAAGAAATTTATATTAATGTGAATATACTTCAGAGATATTTTACTCATAAAAAATTCTAGGGGTGCCAATAATTGTGACCATCGTATTTTGGAGAAAACATGTGATTTTTCCCTCCACTTTCCCCCTTCACTTTCATTTTAACCAATAATATCGTAGTCCACAATCCTTATTGTTTCTCACAAAATTGTCACATTACAGAAGTAAGATATGTTTAAAATGCTATTTCGTGTTCGTTAAACATTTGTTTGCAATTAAGCGTCCTTCTGATCTCTGTTTTCCAGAATGCAGCACGGGTTTCTCGCTTTTCTTACAAGGCTGCGTGAAGTCCTGCCCCCCCGGCTTCAGCTCTGGGCCGCAGGTGCTTAATTTGTCATTGGACAACTGGGTGGAGCACTCTACCGTACAAGCGTGCCTGTCTTGCCACCCGGCCTGTCTCACGTGCTTCGGGTCCGGGGAGAACGAATGTGTTTCCTGTCCCCCCCACAGTCACTTAGTGGTCACTTCTTGCTTGCACCAGAACCAGGTGCAGCGAAAATCTCCCAGCATTCCTGTGCTCCAGCACAAGGTGGATCCGAGCTCGGAGGAATCCATGCGTGACCTTGGGCTGTCCTCGAGACTGCCGGCGCTGGTGGCAGTGCTCAGCTGTGCCTTCATCCTGGCCACTTTCGCAGCTGTTTTCGTGCTGCTTCAGTTGCACTCTGGAGCAGCCAGCGCCCCATTCTGTCGGAGGACCAAACTGCCGGTGACGGACACAGGCGGAGGGGGGATACGAGTGGGCTTTGGGTTTGGACTCAGCCGGGGAAAAGTGTCGTACCGGGGAATCCCCACTGTGTGGGGGGACGAGGATTTGGCGATGAACTCTGAGTCAGACAGCGAAGAGCTGGAGTATCACAGCGAAAAGACTGCTTTTATACGGACTCAGAGTGCTCTTTAACGCCCACTAGGGTATTTTTTGTATATCTGTCTTCCTCGTACTGGGATACAGAACTAGTCTGCACTGCTTAGGCTTATAGATCACTGCGACTGCGAGATGTTTGTGTGTGTGTGTGTGTGTGTGTGTGTGTGTGTGTGTGTGTGTGTGTGTGTGTGTGTGTGTGTGTGTGTGTGTGACCAGAGAAGGCCCTATATGAGCTATAATGTTGCAGTTGTGGTTTGACCCGAATGCGATTAAACCCGGGACATCTACGCTGCTCCCCTTTATGGAAATAAATGAAAAATAAATGATTCCCTTTATTTTCACTTTGATTTGTCTTAGTGGTCTGGCTCTAATGCCCTGAGATTTGAACCACTACAGAGGATCAATAACATCAGTGGGTGTGTGTTTGTTTGCGTGCCACAGCGTAGATGTGTTTGTTGTGCGTGTGCAGGGTTTGGGTAAACTTTGTAACACAAAAAGGGCTGTAATTTGTCCCAGTCAACTTTTTATTAAAAGTTCGGACTGTTTTATGCACAAAACTTCTTGCACTTTCTGCAACTTCCATTACTCCATTGCTATCATTTGTGCGATAAGTCCTTGCATCCTGACAATGAAATCTGCGTTCTGCTCTCTCTGCTAGGCAGCTCCGGGACACTTCCGCTGATTCGATCAGGGTATGATTTAACTGTGCATAATTTCTCTTGCAATAGAAATGTTGCAACAACATCAGCAGAGTGAACCAGAACAGCATGGAATTAGATAACACACACAACCCTCTGCCTGCTAAGAGCCTCCGGCACGGATTCAGAACAGTGGGAATCATAGACAAACAAACGATCTAAATGCTGAACTGAAACGCATTTCGATGTGCAGAGATCTTATCTGTCAGTCAAGCTAGATACAGCACCATCTTCGGTTGGTACAAGGAGCTCTCGATCAGAAAAACCTTGACAAACATCACATTTGAGTTTTTCTTGCGTCAAAAGTTTCATCGTGACTTTATTTTACAGTACTTGTTTTGTCTGTTCTATCTCTGCACTAATTGGCTTGTCTTCTCAAATGGCTCAGTGGATATTCATAATGGGTTTTCAATATTAGTGTTTAAACACAGAAAAGGATTGTCCCAGAGGTTATTTTATTGATTTTCACATCAGATTCTGACTTCAAAACTTGTCTGCGCTAACACAGAGGAGCCTCAAGGGGAAATGTGTCATATATATTTCTCAAAAGGTCAGTGTCAGCCCTGAGACATGAATTCAACTCCTATTTTAGGAGCTCTAGTTGGGTTCTTTCATAACCATGTGACATTTGAGTCGTACAGAGATACAACTGCTACAAACCATACAATTCAACTGCAATCCAAAAAGCTAGTATACTACCTACATTGGCAGCTACCTTCTAAGGCAGCATGCGAAGGAGAACCTCATAAATGACAGATTTGAAGAGCTCTTTTATAGGCAGCTGCAAAGAAATCACTCATAATTAATTCAAATACAGCTGACTATTGCATTCTGCTAAGCTAATGATGCAATACTCTAATAAGAATTACTAATAATTTTGCAACGGTTTTTTTATCCAAAGCGACTTACAACTGAGGAATACAGGAAGCGATCCGTCAAGAAGAAAAGTTTTCTTCCCAGAAATACTAAGTTTGGACATTACATAGAGTAGCATAAGCTAGAATAGGAAGGGAATAGTGGAAGATCTTTTTTTTTCTTAAGATGAGGTTAAATGCTCGCGGAAGAGATGAGTTTTCAGCTGTCTTTTGAATGTTGTCAGGAGGTGGGAAATTCATTCCACCAGCAAGGAACGGTGAATGAAAATGTTCTTGAAAGGGATTTAATTCCCCTCTGTGATGGTACCACGAGCTGTCGCTCCTTAGCGCGAGTGAAGTAGATTCGTAGGAGCGAGTCGAAGTATGCCGGTGCTGAGCTTGTGGTGGATCTGTAAGCCAGCCTCAAAGCCTTGAACTTAATGCGAGCAGCGAGTGATAGCCAGTGTAGAGAGATGAAGGTGTGGCGTGCCCTTTTGGGCTCGTTGAAGACGAGACATGGCGCTGCGTTCTGGATCATTTGAAGCGTTTTGATCGCACACGATGGAAGTCCAGCCAAAAGCGCATTGCAGTAGCCAAGCCTAGAAATGACAAGGGCCTGGACGAGAAGCTCATTTTTATTTAACTGTTTATTAGAGCTGCCTACTAATAGGCGTCTAATCATTAGTCGACTAGAAGAGGTTTAAATGGACCAAAAATTTGATCAGTCAGTTAGTCGAAGAAAACAAAACCTTGCCCGTGAGAGACCGATTGTTCTTTATGAGGGGCAGGAAATTCAAATGTTTGCCTGTCATCCATCGACCTTAAATATGGCTTATCATTTAAAAAATGTAAGTAGTAGCAACTTTACATGGCCGCTCGCTTTCACATTAACCTACAGTAGATACATGTGCGCTAGCCTAATATTAGGCACATATCTAAGAATTTGTGCGGCGTGTGGAAGCTGCTTACTGCCTGACATTGGAGGCGTTCACTTGCATTTAACTTCAAATACTCTGTGATTTTTGGTCTTACATCAGTAGCCTAAAACATTCAAAACAGACACATTTTAATTGTGTGCTCTCACAATAACTAAATGTGCTTTTGTAAAATAAAAAACTGTCTATATGAACTCAAGCTTGACTTTCGAAAATAAATCGAAACTCAACGTGAGTTTTACTCACAGACATGAGAAATACATCTATTGAAAGCTTGAAATGTCTATTTAAATGGTCCAATTCAAATGGAAAACAAATATTCTAAGATTACGTTATGAATCTTGCATTTAGGTGCGTGCACTATTCTGCGGAGACGACGAGTCAGCATTGTCAACGTCTTCACTGCTGCTGTTTTTTTCACAACACATAATCATTACTTTTGCTGGTGCGCTGTGGCAAGCCTTAATGCGTCTGCGCTTGAGCCTGGATTAGGCTATGTATAGGCAATTAAGGCTCATTATTATAATTTATTTGGTTTATTAATATAAAATGGATAAATGTGCTTTATTATTTGGCGCATATCCAAGTGATTGTGCAGAGTGTGAAAGGTTATGCATAGCATGGAGGCGCTGGCGTGGACACTTGTATTTTTTTGATGCGCATTCTGTAAAATTGAGAACCAAAACTCAGTATATACTTGCCTCACATACACGAGACATATATATATAGAAAGCTTGAAATGGCAAGCAATTGTCAAACAATTCAAGTAGAAAACAAATATTCTCAGATTATGTAATCATAAAATGTGCATATAGGCGCACCCAGTAGTGCGGAGATGACGAGTCAGCATAGTCGACTTCATCTCTGCAGCTGAAAACACAGAAATATTATTAATAAATTATTAAAATGCAAGCTTTGTGTGGCTATGTGATTAGGCTATGTATAGGCAATTAAAGGCTCATTATTATGATTTGGCTTATACACTAATAGTTGACTAGTCAAGAGCAGCCCTACTATTTATTATCCATACTACTTTAAAAAATTGCACACCTAAAAATGAAAATTCTATCATTATTTACTCTACCTCAAGTTGTTCCAAACCTGTATAAATTTCTTTCTTCCCCTGAACACAAAGAAAGATATTTTGAAGAATGTCTATGATCAAACAGATGATGGCACCCATTGACTTCCATAGTATTTGTTCCCCATTCTATGAAAATCAATAAGGCCCATCAACTGTTCGGTTACCCATATTCTTCAAATCTGTGTTCATCAGAAGTATTGTTCATTTTAACAGATTTTCCAGCACAACATAACACATTGAACAGTTTTGTTACTGCAGTCATTAAATTAATTACAAACATCTGTTGCAAATGCAATTTAAAAGTACTTGAATATCTGTTGAAATGTTGGTTTTATTATTAATGCCAATTTGCCTTAATTCACATGGAGACACGCACCATCAGTCTAAATTAATAACACACACATTATGCACTTCGCTACATGAGGCGTGCAGTGGAGGATCATCAATATTTCATGTGTACTTCATAGGATGGCTTAAACTTTCCATGTTTCCATGACGGCAGAGAAAAACTTACACGGACTGTTTTTCATTCCAACTCCCTGAAGAGGGAGGAGAGATCTAGTTTATGGAAATGGCACATTTAAAATGCTTTCCATAATTAGTTCAGCTGGGAGGAAAGGGATCTCATATTCAGCACTGGAAGCTTCTGCCTACTTGGCATTATAAGTGAGACTGAGGCTGCTACATACATACTAATTGAGCAATAAGACAGAAATATGGATGGTCCGGCTACTCGTGAGAATGATGTCATGATGTTTTTCATCTTCACTGCTCTTCTAAGGGAAATGTATTTCCACCATGCTCAGCTCATTCCCATTGATTCGCTAATGTAACAAGCATGTCTAGGGTGGCCATACGTCTGGATTTTATGCCCCCTCTCTCTATGCCAATCTTTCTCTAACTCTCCGTCTTTGTGTAGATCTCACTAAACCACGCCCCCTCCACAACAGTCGAAAAATCTCTGCGGTAGAGCTTTGTAAAGTCTATCATGCAGTCAAGCATCACCGTATAACAGAAATACATAAATAAACAAATAATGAATGCGAAAAATAAATAAATACACATTTCAGTTAACAAACAAAGAGCTGTCTGAGCTGCTACAGAGGGTGTACTTCTTAGTTAAGAACTGAAATGTGTATTTATGTACCGCATTCATTATTTGTTCATTTATGTATTTCTGTTATTTCCAGTGGCCTGTTGCTCAAAGCTGGTTTCAGCTGCTACCCAGGTAAGTTCGAGATTAGTTTGAGCAAACTCTGGTTTTCTGGGCTCAAGAAGGTGGATTGGTTTTTAGCAGTGTTCATCACCACAGTAACTTACACTACACTGTTAACCAGCCCTCGAGCAGGTTTCATTCTGGGTTAGAGATCGCAAACCCAAACTGGACCAATCAAAGATGCAATAAAGCCTGTATCTCTCATTCCAAATTAAAGCAGTCTACTGAAAAAACTTTAGAGATAAAATTGCTTGTCTTTTGGTGCTAATTATTTATTATATTTATATTATATCAATTGATATAATATATTCATAAAATTATTATATTAATTGACAAGTAGACAAATATTTATATAATACATGCATTGTTAATTATTTTAAACAATGTGTATTCATTTGAGCTCTATCTATGTGAACCGATAATTATTAGGCATATTTCTTTCGCTGCTGTGTTTATTCCTGCTTTGTAAACGCATTTAATTTCATGTTCATTTTCAAAACGATCTCTCAATCTTCAGAAAAGAAGTGAATTGCACCGTCTTTCTTGCGAGAAGTGAATCAAACGGACTCTGTGATTGGCTGTTTGCCGCACGTGTCACACTTTCAGGTGCACGCGCTTCGGAGTTGATCGCAAACTCTGGATTAAACATGAGTTAACAGAGAACGTTTTTACCAAGCTTTGAGAGACCGTTGAACTTGATCTAAACCAGGTTGGATTGATCTGGATTTGTCAACTCTAAACCTACTCTGAAACTCAGAGTTGGCTCAGCTAGCTTCATGCAACAGGCCTCAGAAGTCCAGAAATGTTGCAGCAGTTTTCGAAACAGACATCACAATGTTCTTAATAAATACAAATACTGAGAACAAACTCTTTTTTGCCTCTTCTGTTACACATAGGTTGTAGATCAGGTTGTCTGGCAATGAATAGAGTAGGCTATTTCAAAGTACACCAGAGTCCTATGCAGTTATTCTTGCCTCACTAAATGCTGCAAAGTGTCCTCCTTTTTGGTGTTATGAAAATGGCCACCCTAAGCATACCTTCGTCTGATAGTACAAGAATCAGTGCTGCCATTAGTTTTTTTTTACTTCAAGCGTTGCAAAAATCTGCAGAGAGCACCTTATTATCCTCCTTAGATGTTCCACAATCGTTTAATAGGTTTTATCAGTCTCGTTAATGGGCAGAATGAGAGGCACAGATCTTCAGTTCCTGCGAGACGAGGCGCTATTTCTGTTCTTTTGAAATGATTCTGTTAGGCTGAATTTAGTGTGATGTAATGTGTTTGTCATGTTCTTTGAGGAAAGGCTCAGCTTGCCCTTCAGATGTAAAAAAGATAAAATTCTGCTGACATTCAGAACAAGTAGGTGGTGCTGGATTGTTTGAACTGAAACTCGACTTGCATCTGAATCAAAATATGAGACATTGCGGAGCTGGTGTGAGTATGTTTGGTAAACACTTCAATGAGTATTAACATGAGTTGCTATAGAGTTAATTCTGTGATAAGCGTATTACTTATTACATTATTTATTCACACATTTGCTTTGATCTTATTGCAGTGAAAACTTGAGCACATAAGATGTTTTGAACAATGTTCATGCTGCTCTTTTTCATTGGGGGGATGTTTTGGCGGCCTTGCCGGGTCAAAACTGCTGGTCTGTTTTCTTTGTAATAATCATAGACTGTATAAAAATATGGACGTAGTGTCCGTGACTTACCCCATAGGATTCTGAAGAGCAGTTTTGAAGCGTAAAGTAGGATCAAGCTGGCTGTTGCCATCTTAACAGCTCGTCATCGTGTGTCACTCCCGGATAACAGAAAATGGGCAAAGAGACGGGATGTGGGCGGAGCTGAGGTGACGCGATGACTAAAGCCCAATTTATACTTCTGCGTCGAGTGTAATTGACGCGTAGAGGATATGGCGTAGGTCCGACGCAGAAGTATAAATTGGCCTTAACTTGCGCCGTAGAGGATACGGCGTAGGTCCGACGCAGAAGTATAAATTGGCCTTAAAGGCTGATTTATACTTCTGCGTCGGACCTACGCCGTAACCTCTACGGCACAAGTTACGTGTTGGTTTTCATTTATACTTCTGTGTTGTTGTCCGCGTCAATGTGCAATTCCACATGCAGACCGCTAGTTGGCAGTGTCCACAGGCATGTTGATGTCAATCAAGGCAAAAGTACAAGAAGCGGCTTGTATCCCTGTTCTTGATATACAATCACTGATTAACATCTTTGGTTTTAACGAGTAAATAAATAAACTATACACAGCGGATCTATGTATTTATTCACTAACATAAAGAATCTCTGCACTACAAAATATTGTGTTATATAGCAGATGTAAGAATGAAACTATCATCCCATTTTTGAACACACACACACTCCTATCACAGATTTTATTATTTATTTGGGAGGGGTTCTGGCAGACCAATCATAGCGCTTGCGGTCTGCGTAGAATTGACGCGTTGTTACATTTTTGGAGAGGTCGTAGGGTACGTACGCATCACACAGCCTATGGCGTACACTCGACGCAGAAGTATAAATTGGGCTTAACAGACAGCAGATAAATGCCTACCTACCTGCCACTCAGAGTGGCCACACCCTTAATTGTGCAGCACTTTAAGGCGTTATATAAAGTAAAGGAATAAGTTATAAAAAAATTCACCCCCCTCACAGTTGTCATGAAGGGCAAAATTAGCCGTTTAGACCAAAACTAGAATTTGTACCAGGCTGTAAACAAAGTTTTATTCTGCTGTAAAGTTGAGCGTTTTAACATGAGCTCAATGAGATTCTGCTCCCTTCTGGAGCCTGTCCCTAGTGGCCAGTCAATGAACTACAGTTTAAGTCACTTCCGTATTGGCTTCAAGAGAGACAGCGGAAGATTGCCGCTTGGTTAGAATAACATATTATTAGTGAAGAAGAGTTGGCAAAATTATTCAATTTCCAATGCGTTTACACTTCGGTGAGTAATGTAGCCAATTACAGACATGTTTGTTGATTTCTTGAACATAATAGCCAATCACAGGTGTTAAAGTTAGAATCCACTCACCGCTCTGGTTTTTGTCCAGTGCTGAGTTCTACACGTGCGGAGATTGTGTAAAGAGATTCATTGTGTCGTCAGCTTCAATGATTAATATAACGGAACTTTGTGAGACCACGTTCATTGAATGAGTGAAAACTTTCAGTGATTATAAAGGAAACACTCTTTGCTTGCTACATGTCTAGGCGATATAAAAAATTGTTAATAGGCCTGTAATCAGAATTTGAATAAAACTTTTGTTTTCCACGCTTCAATACATAGGACCATCTGCATATACATGTGGGATACACTCTCAAAATTGTGATGACTGACAGTGATAAATATTTATGTATCGAAATCAGGCTCATATAAACGTCAGGAAAACATGATTCCTGGCTGCATGTCAATATCCATGGATCGCTGGATCTTTGGTACGTTGTAAGGAACACTATATCAAATCCAACCTTTAGTTTAAACCGAATATTGTTTGTTTTACTCACATTTTCCCCTATTAACTCTAGTCATGCATCAGCTCTTCTGCCACTCAGTCCGGCTAAGGGGGCGTGTTCTTGTGGGAAAGTGATGTCAATGCATACCCTCTGTAAGAGCTGTTAAGATCCATAAAATAAAGCATTATAAACCCGCTCCATGTTACTTGTGAAACCATATGATTTATTTGTGTAATTATAATAACGAGACAGAGAAACAATATAATTGGTATCATTTTCAGAAGCTTTTTTTTTTCCAGCTGATGAGTGATAAAAATATTGATAGACAATCAGAATCCACTCGAGAGCTTTAGAGCAGCAAACGACAAACCCGCAGCACGTGTGGAATCTGTGGATACTATATAATTATCGTTCTTGGTGTGAATGGGCCTTTAAAAAGCATAACTACAGCACATTATCACTATTCGCAAAAAATCCTTTGACTTTCACTTTTTCAAAAATTGTTTGGTTTCGAGACATGCAAGATCCAATCACTGACATCAAACATTTTTGGACAGTTTTTGAATTTAATTAGCATATTCATAATTAAAGCAGAGAACATGATTTTCAGTGGTTATAATGTCTATAATTTCATTATGTTTCTCGTAGAATGCTTTAGAATACAGCGACGGAGTCATAAGAACTACTTTCTGGAGCTGGTTTGTCATTTTCTCAGCTTGACAGCCCATGGTTACTGTGTATTTGTTCATTGTATAGAGGGAACGTGCAGCTTCTCAGACACTCGTTTTGCGTTCCATCTGGGAAAGAAGTCATACGGGTTTTGAACAACATAAGAGCGAGTATAAGTGACAGCATTTTCATTTTTGTCTCAACTAATCCCTCAAAAACGTCTCAATCTCTATCAGCGCCTCTCTCATTTTATTAAAGTCCTCAGCGGCGAGATTGAGTTTTATTGCCGCCTCAGCCCTCAGACTTATTAAGAAGAATGACCTCTTTCTCAAATGCCTTGCTGCAGGGAGCAAGTTTAGCACATGAACCCATCTGCTGTGGAGGAAACCAAATCTGGTCACATCTGAGCATGAAAGGGCATCTACAAAAATATATACACAAACAAACAAAAAAAGGCCAGTGTGACTTCAGTAGACCTGTCAGCTCTCTGAGAAGGCGGTGGTATTTCCAGCTCTTTCCAAAGGCTGTCAGGTAAATCAGTACCCGATATCCCAGCTATCATGGAGGATGTTTAGATATAAAAAGCAGCATCTCTTGTGAGCTTTTGTTAACCGAACTCAACATTTCACACCCCACGCCTCTCTCCCGCTTAAGCCCCATTAAATGGCAGACAACTCCCTACTGCCCCCTGTCTGTGATTCAGAGCACAATATCTTGAAGAACCACCAAGAATCCCTTTTTTTTCATGTGATCTTTATTAAACGTCCACTTTAATGTCTTTGCATTTCCTTTTACGAGTCATTTTTATGAACACTCTCAATAGGAAACCAAAACAGGAAAAATAAATAAAATGAACCTCAAAAAATTTAAACAATCTTTTCCATCTCAGAAGTAACACAGAACACAAATAAAGGACATTAACAAAGATATCTGTCAGATTGGAAAGCGTATGCACAGGAAAAACAAGCATGGCAGTGAAACGCATGGACAAATTGAAATGCATTTGATTTGAGACCGAATTACAGAAGGGAGAACATTCTGGAATAGCAAGCGCGTCCTGTGTTGGGTGCCAAAATCGGTTCCAAAGCAATCGGACAGACGTTTGGCACTCCGTACTCGGAGTTCCTCCTGAGGGGAATTATCTTCCTGATAGGACGCTTTTCTGGAACTTGATTAGCTGGAGAAGCCGACTGATGGTCTGACTGATGTAAATGGACGTGGGCGCTCTACAGAGAGATAATCAGCCGTGGAGTTGAAAGTCAGAGAAGTGAGAATATTTTTCTGTCATTTAAAGCAGAGACTATACGGATTTTCCTGGGGTAGACAGACAAGACAGGCTGGGAGAAGCGAGACGGCACGATGGGTGATGGACAGACAGCATTCTCATGTTCGAAAATTGTCAAGAGTTAAGCAAACCGAGGTGACAGACAAAAGCCAGAAGGGACGACTGAGATGGCTCTGCTACACATTACGAATGGGTTTCCTACAGCGAGATAAGGCCTAAATGCATTTTCATGTGGGAAATTGGCTAAATCTGACCAAGGGAACCCGTTGCTACCCGCACTGGTACCTTTACCTGAAAATACTGTGAGAAGGTATATAAAACGAATATATTGATTTCCAGGTAAACTCGTAGAATGATCTAGGTCTGCATATCTTTGACATCTGACCGAACAGCATTGAAATGCAGCTCAAACCTGCATATAATAATGACACAAAATATAAACGTACAATCTGCGACGTGTTGCTATGCCACGTAACATTATGGAAAAGGGTAAAAATAACAAAAATGGTGTTGCAGATAATCCACAGCTAGCTTATTAAAGCAGCTTTATTCATTAACAGAAAATACAATGGAAAAATATGGTTAAAGCCAGCTCTCATCATGCGATTTGAGCCAGAACATAAAAAAACAAAAAAACAATGACGGAGCTATTTGAAGACCTGACCGCTGCTGGAGCGTGGACGTCTTCTGCTGTCAGAGAGGTGTTGCGAGCCATCCTGAAAGAAAGAGCTGTAAATGCCGAGTCTGTTACAGCACTGACAGCCTTCGCAGGCCGAGCGTGGTGATTGACATTCATAGAAAACAAAAAAACATGTGGCCGCCGAGCGTAGGCAGATCCGTCCACAATAGAGATAAAGAAATAAAGAACTGCATGAGCTCAAACGACAATGACACAGATTCAAGCGTAGCTTCCAAGGCTTTAGGAGTTGAAAACAAATAAAATGGAGAAACAAAACAGCAAGAGAAGCTTCACATATTGCACCGAGTCCCACAATTTTGTATAGATATAGTTGTGAATGTAGCTTTTGAGATATTTACATACAGTACAAACTCCAGGGATGATAGCATGATTAAAAAAAGAATGTGAAACGGTCAGCGGTTCCAGCCAAAGACAAAAGGGGGAAAAAAACGACATAGCCAAAAACGACGGTCGGCATTGCTGGAATAAAAAGATGTTGACCGATTAGTGTTCTGCCTGATAAAATCTCACACACACACACAAAAAACTAAAGTAAGCACGGGCATTCTTATCTCAGCACCCGGACTGGCTACCAAATATGACTTTGGCTGGAACGCCTCATCCTCAAGTCCCCACTCCCCATTTTGAGGGTTTAGTTTGCGCCTTCGTGTTGATTCAGATACATTAAGTCTGGATAAACGATCTCCGAAAGAGTCCTCTGCTCATCCAGCTGTGGTTCTCTGCTTTAGCACAGGCTCCAAGGGTCCACACGGAGAGCCCGGTTCTGGTGCAACATCACTCTAGCACAGCTTGAGCTTGTAGGCGGAGATTTCCATTGGCTCCAGGTTGATGGAGGAGTCGTTAGAGAGCGGAGGCTGAGAGTGCATTAGAGACAGAGACATGGGCTGCAGGAGTTGGAGATCCAGCCCACGGAACAGCCCGGAGATGGAGAGCTAGTAAGAAAGATCAGAAACTCAGAATGACTAAATATAACCTTTATCAGACCTACGTGCATCATATCAGTGGCGAGCGGTGACTTTTTAAAACCCGGTATGCTGGGTGGTGTGTTATGTCAAAAATGCATATCCGTTGGATGGGTTTATAATAAGCAAGTCGCTCACGTTCGCTCTAGAGAGAGTGTTAGCTACTCAGTTGCTTACTCTCTTGACACAGCAACACAGCTAAAGTTTTCCTAATATGTTTGACCTTTTATTGAAAGTACTACACTAAAGTGCTATACTTAAGCCTATATTTACCTGTTAATGCCTTCACAAGCACCTGTAAAAGCGGTTGAGTTGTGTTTAAGTCAGACACAAAGCACAGAAGGGACAATATTAGCTGTTTTTGTCATTTCTAGGTGGCACTAATGTCGCAGAAACGACATGCTTGACCTTTAAACTGTACAGCGTGTCGGCTGAGGACACGCATCTACATCAGACGACAAATAAGAAACACCAAGGCAGGTGTCAGTTTAAATGTATGCCAGAAGTGTATCTTATTAAGAATTAAAAGTAAGTAGCCTATTATAAATAATATTGAAGTAAAATAAGAAGTATTCTTTAAAAATAAGTTGAAATATTGCAAATTGATGACTTTAACAAACGCATAGACTGTCGATTAACAGCCTCAGATAGTTACAGTAGGTTTTCGTTGTCCTTGTGGAGAAAATTAAATGAATAAAAATAGTTTCAGTTAGGACTTGATTCCACTTGATTTAGTCTATTTTTGTATCAAATTCAGTGTGATTTTCGTTGCTCGAGATCTGGCAGCAAAAAGCACATTTACCCTCTTGGGAGAGCGATTCGCTGAGCATAAAATTGTCTCGGTTACGTATGTAACCCTCGTTCCCTGAAGGAGGGAACGGAGACATTACGTCAATGAAAAAACACTTGAGCAAAGCATGGTCAGGTCAAAGTGTCTGAATCATTTTGGTCCCAAATGTTTATCAGTTGTACTGGTGGTATATGTCACAGTTTACTTTATTTAGCTATCCTCACATTATTTTAAGTCTTTTAGCTAAACTAGTTTCCTCTCAAAGGACACTGACCTGGCCTTGTGTGGTGGAGCAGTTGAAGCCAGGGTTCTGGGCCTCCAGACCACAGTCCAGGCCCAGTCGATGGAGAAGCAGAGCCGTATGGGGAGATGAAGAGTGAGCATCCTGCTGAAAAAAATAAACGATGTCGATGAAAATAAATCTCCCACCAAACACACCCACAGTAAAACCTCCAGACCACAAGATATCAAACACTTAAAGTGATTTTTTTCCTCATTACAAGCTAAAGTCCTCATCAGTTGCTCAGCAGGTGAAATCAATACGGACACACTTTCTGTTCCCCAGGACTCTCATTTACCGGGCTTTGGATGCTCCTGAGGTTCAGCAGGTGGAAGTCGCAGGGCAGGGTGCCAGCCAATGGTGCGAAGGTGCGCATGGGTGGCACGCCATGTTTCCTGGGCAACACGGGCAGTGCCAGCACATCGTGGTTCAGGATGGTGGAGGTCATGTGACTGAGCAGTGACGGGAAGCTGACTGGTCTACTGTCCACCGGCTGGTGAAGACACACACATGCATCAGGAAACACACAAGTAAAACCACATGATAAAAGTGTACTTACCTTTACATGACATACTGAGGCCGCAAACTAATTGGGATATGCCTCTACATACTACTGGTCTACTGTCTGTTGTACTATCCGCCTTATTTTGCAACATAAAAGCAGGCTATTTTCTTTAAATGTGTGAGACTTTCGATTCATTAGCCACTATTGGTAAGTAACTAGAAGCAGGGTCGTAACCACCATAGACATTGAGGGGGACAAGTCCCGCTTAAATAATTAGAAATGGCAAAATTGGCAAAAATCCTTTAATAATTTAATTCCTTTAAATAAACAAATTAGACCCACACACACACACACACACACACACACACACACACAAAATGGTTACAGCCTTGAAAAGAAGAATAAAGTGCAGTAACGATAAATCTATTTGCACTACAAACCGTTATGCGCTAATGAAAAAAATATGAATAACAAATAACAGTTCACAATATCAAGCCACATAATGGACTGTTTTTCTACAAGTAAAATACCTGCAAGCGAATGACACCAGAAGCCTTGCACATTCACAGTACCAGTGGCCTTGCCCGCTCTTACGTTAAAAATAAGGCGAATAAAAGGTTTGGGGGAGGTCTCAGCAGCAGAGGTACAGATAGCGGACAGGCAACAACCTTTGGCCTTTTAATCCAGGTGGAAACCTGTCGCTTGTTGCTATGGTAACAAGCTGAACTAGGGCTCTCAAAACTGCTACAGTACTACTCTCCACCATTGCAGTGATGTTACCTCTTCCTGGCCGTCTCCTAAAATACCTGCAATGATTTTGTTTATCATGTTGGTGACTTTGGCATAGGAGCCAGCAGGCTGCATGCATGAGGAGAGAAAGAGATGATGATAAGCGATGGACAGACATTTACAAAAAAACATGAGGTTTTGAAATGCATGAGGAGGGCTGTAATGAAAAGAAACACAAGGGGGAGCTCTGTTAAAGCCCATTCCTATATTATTACCTAAAATAAGACACTATATTATATATAATCTTTGAGGCGACAGCGTGATTTGAATAAATATATATACTATTCAAATCAATTCGAGTCGGCATGTAAAATCTCTAAAACCCATTAACTATTATTACACACTTGCCAGCTTTTAGACACTAGTCTCAGAACCATACTGTCCCTGGAGCCTTCACAAAGCTCTCATGAGTAACGATAGAGAGCCCCCTACAGGCCACTGAGTGGAATTAGAGTTTATATACTGCTTCAGGACACCCATATTTTGGTATGCATAACAATCTCTCTCTCTTGTGAAGCCGAAATTGCAGGCTCCAATCAGATTAATCAACTGCTACACAAATCATGCCAGTCAGAGTGCACAGGTTTTTATCAGGCAGCCAGGAAATAAAAACCTATTAAAAAAGGAAGGTATTAGGCTGCACTTTGGAGAAAGAACCAGGCATAGTTTGCCTCATCTAATAATTTAAATATTTTTCAATTTGATTAAGGCACCCAGTAGCATGTAGACTTTGTTCAGATTTATTATTTATTTAATTCTTTAATTTAGTCACAAAAATGCCATACTATGTTTGCAGATATTTAGGAAACATGCTTTTCACATACTCGCTTCTCAGAAAAACAAAGCTACAGTCAGTTACTCAACTATGAAATGTGCGTTCTGTGACAGAATGTCTGTTTTTAGTTTTGGTCTGTGTGATCCCACCCACTGCCAATTCACCCAATAGTATTTTGACACCCCGGGTTGATGAAAAACACTGAGTATTAGCCACTGAAACAGCGAACAAACTAGGGGTGTGAATCGTCAATGGTCTCACTATTCAATTCGATTACGTTTATCATGTCAATGATTTGTTTCGATTCGATATCACGATGTGTGGCAACCAAAATTTTCGTTATTACTGCACATGGTTACATTTTTGTTAATGAATACAAGCATTCGGATATATGAACTCCCATTTTATTTGATCTGCTCCAAGAAAGTACACTTCCTGAATGTAGCATCAAACACGACTTAAGTCTGAAAACAGCAGACGACAGGAGCATTTAGAACTAACAAACACTAGTAGACACAAGTGCATGAAACTGTAGTGTACTTAAAGCTACACTATGTAACTTTTCCGTCCGCTAGAGGGCGCCTATTCGAAACAAAAGCGTAGTTTGATGACGGCAAGCGCAGAATCTTGGGACATGTGGTCTTCATCTCACAGCCGGTGAGGAAGAATCGGGATAGGACTCTGGCAGAAATCATGTTCATGGATGCGATTTTTAACATTACTGTAGTATGAAGCAAAGCAGTGTTGAAGGAGCTGAGCAAGGCCGCCGGAGCGATTGTTAATGAGATGAACGCAACACACGCCTCGCGAGCAGCGGGACTTGTATTATGACGGGACACTGTCGCCATTTCCGGTCATGAGAATGAGGTAACGTGGCTCTGTTTATCATATTCGATACACTTGAGTGTGTTTAAATTGATGATATGACGTTACTCTGCGTTCGCTCTGCGGCTGCTGTGACATTTGTTGCACACTGCAGTAAGAGTAAAGAGTAAACCGAGGGTAACGCAGATATGATGCAATTGACAGGCGACTCCCTCACACGTCCCGGTTCATCGGTTAAAATAGCAAATTTCTCACAATTTACAAATAGTTGGAAACATCTGGGATATTGTAAGTATTCGACTGAAAACATATAACACTGGCCTGGTGTTTTTGGATATTTTACTGCAAAAATCCTACATAGTGCACTAATAAGTTACAATAACGCTCGCACGGATGCACACACTTATGCACACGCTGTAAATGTAAAAATAGTGGGTGCATTTTTTATTACTTGCTTTTGTGCTTCACCATTTACGCTAGCGCATGAAGTGTGAATGTGATGAAACGTCAGTAGGCTGTAATCGATTAAATGTCCAGAGGCAAATTAAAACACGGATAAATCAACTCATCAACAGCCATTGTCAGTTGAAGTGCATTTATTCCTGCTGCATGTCCTCAAAATTGGCAATCAGTGTGAGCATCGAGTCTGACGAGGAGGGAGAAACAACCCTCTCTAATATTTTGAATTTGGACTGCACCTTCAAATGTAATTTTAATTTTTGTGATTGGATTAGTACATGCTTATCCTGACCAAAAACCACTAACTGACTGACATGTAAATCAACCAAAGTTTAGTTCCTTCATATCCTTGTGCAATCAGAACTCACCTTTCCACTGCTGCTCCTCCTCTCCAGCAGAAGGCGGAAGCGGTTGGCCGTTCGTTTGTTGTCCTTAAGGCCCTGCCCTAGACCTCTGTTATCGTCTTGCATCAGTCTGCGGTCTAAGATCACCTCCAGCTGACCTGCAGAAGATGGAAAGAGCATACAAGGGAAAGATGAAGAGGGAGAGGAGGATAATAGGATAGAGTGAGGCAAAGCATTAGACAGTACACACACTCCATCTTCATTATCGGATACATTGCATCAAATCAATACAGAACCAGAGCTCTGTGTCCCACTGTTAGTGTTTTCCAACTCCCTGCCGTCTCAGTCCCTGATTCATGTTCCATCCTACTAAGATCTCACCGCTATGGACCTAAAAAATACTGGTGCTTAGGTACGAAGTCGATACTAAATTGAAAACAGCATAATGAGGCAAGTTTTTCTACAGTACTGGCAGCTCAATTTGGTACACAGGTGTAAAAAGTTTGAATCCGACAATACCAAAGGCTCAACATGTGTATATTAATAGGACAAGCTTTTGTTGCTTAGTAACCTTACCGAAGCATCAATTAATATTAATAAGCCAATTAAAAAGTTAGGCTACATGCTGTCATTTTTAACCTTTATGTGAATAATATCCAATTAAAGTATTGTGTTTAATTTGTTTTTGCACCAAAATTTGGCTTTAAAAATTTTAAATATATCCAGTATATATTGTGCAAGGTGGTCAATGATTATTTCAAATATAAAACAAATCATTTTGTATAAAAACTAAAAAAACTATAACACTGGACAATAAGCAATATGGTACCGATATACACTACCGGTCAAAATGTTTGGAAACATTAAGTTTCCTGTGGTAATTTCACTGGTTTCTGTTGTAATATTTTATTTAAATGTAATTTATTCCTGTGATGGAAAAGCTGAATTTTTAGCATCATTACTCCAGTCTTCAGTGTCACATGATCTTTCAGAAATCATTCTAATATGATGATTTGGCGGACAAGAAACATTTCTTATTATTGTTTTTATTAATGTTACACAGTTGTGCTGCTTAATATTTTTGTGGAAAACTTTTTTTTTCAGGATTCTTTGATGAATAGAAAGTTCAGAAGAACAGCATTTATTATAAAGAACTTTCATTATGTCTAATGATTTTCAGAAATGTCTTGTTTCCAAACTTTTGACTGGTGTCTTGTGCAAGACGTTTCACTGATTTGGCATGGACTACGGTTGTCTCAGCCTCAGACGTCACGCCCACGGACCGTTGGCTAAATGTCTGATGCATATGGCTCTTTTCTGGAAACACTTCTCTGGAGTTTCGAAGTCGTCATCACCGGTCTGTTATTGCAACGACATCGACTTTACATTTTCAAGCCCCTAAACATGACGCGTCATAAACCAAACTGTGATTGGTTGCGTTAAAAGTCAGTCTAATGTCCCCTTGGGCAGTCCTCGACAAATGAAATCTGCGAAAGAGTCCAGACCTTCTGCCATCAGTTTGAAGGTCTGGCTACACAAGACTAGGGCTGAATCCAAAATTGCCTCTTATACCCTCAAATAGGGCATTATTTAAAGGGACAGCCATTTGTAGTGGTGTCCAAAACCATAGTGGACGTTATTGGGTGCTCTCATTCAATCCAAAATTGCACCGCAGTAACGAGTGTACAGCCAATGTACACACAGCGGCTGTCTGACTTCACGCACTCGTTTTCATTCACTCCTTCAGGTGAACTGAATTAGTGGACTAACGTACGGAATAGTGAATAAGGGTTTAGGGGGCGATTTCGGATTCAGTCCATGACTATGGTAATATCAGTATTTGTGAACCCTACTCACCGCTGGCCAGGCTGCTGACCCCAGTGCCTGGGCCGTGTGGAGCGTGAGCCGGTACTGGCTGTCCTGAATATATGCTGTGGTGGGCATGGGATAGAAATTAGCTTGCAGTGGAAGTTTCTGGAGGTACCGCCGAGGCTGGATCTGAAGAGGAGGGAAATTGTGGGGTGTTAGCTTGATTATCGGGTAGAGAAATCTGGGTCTAGGCCAAACTATCATGAACTTCTGCTCCATGATGCTTTATTTTTAGTTTAGTTTTAAGACTCTGAAGAACAAAACGGCAGCTTGATGTGCCACATCTATTTGAACCTGACAGATTAAGAGTTTGTAGACGTGGACTTCACCTGGAAGCCATTGAGGTCGGTGTAGAAAGTGTCTCCGCTCTGGATGTCGGTAACCAACCGCATGGCCAGCTCCTTGTTATTTTGATCTCTAATGTCCACCATGGTGGTGATGTCCAGAGAAAGACCATCAACTCCTGAACGACAGAGACAAAGAGTGATGCCAGGAATAATTGATCAGACAGGGAAAGATGTCCTCACATGATCGTGTTTGTGTTCGGAACAGATGGATGCCCAAAGGATGGAGGGAGTACCTGGAACATTATGAATGCGGACCGTCTGCTGGAAGTGTTGATAATGTGCCACAACCTCAGCGAAGAGAGGACCCTCCACCACACGCACTATAGGGGCTTCTCTCTGCAAATAGGGCTAAGAACGAGCAGGAAGGAAGGTGTTAATTCACCCCACGTTGTTTGATAAATTGCTTTTCACCCCAGTTAAGACTACCGGAGACTACCTTGGCATTTCCGTCCGGCAGGAAGAGATAGGCCCCGCTCTTGTCCTTGGTGGGTCGAGTTCCGTATGTGAGGAACTGAATCTGTACCCTCACCTCCTGGGAATCGTCTTTACGTCGAATACTCTGATGGAGAAAATAGTGTGTGTGTGACAGAGAGAGAGAGAGAGAGAGAGAGAGAGAGAGAGAGAGAGAATTAATCATTGTAGACTTATCTGCTGACTCAGATTCTAAAAAAGGACACAACAGCATATGTACTACAAAAATAGGGCAGAGATGCGTTTCATTTTGTTTGGCAACCAATAAGAAAAAAACCTTGTCCAGATGACTGAACATAAATATAGACTGCTGATGTCATAGCTTGAAACTTCCCTTTTCATTAACATGCCATATATGCCAGTGGAGTAGATTTTCAGCATCAGGGCATTATTCCTTTCCTTTCAAATATTTTCACGATTTTCTAGTGATGCACAATTCTAGCTGATACCATCAAGCTGATAATTGTCATTACATTTATTATTATAATTCATATTATGGCCGATATTAAAATTCAGTACTAGATATTCACTGTGAGATTTGCTAAAGATTACATTTAACAGTGTTTAACAGGAAATGAGCATGCACAATTAAGGGCCCTATTTTAACGATCTAAGCGTAAGGTCTGAAGCGCATGGCGCAGGTGCACTCAAGGTGTGTCCGAATCCACTTTTGCTAGTTTGATAACAGGGAAAATGGTTGCTGTGTCAGGCGCATGATCCAAAATGTGTTTTGGGTGTCATCTTCCATTCTCTTTAAAAGCCAGTTGTGCTCGCACCATCGCGGATTCGCTATTTACGTAGTAGAAAGACTGAACACTTCTCCAGAGAGGAATCCTTTTATTTTTAATATTTAAAAAGGTTTGTGTGCTGCGCGCCCCTGTGTTTGTAATAAGCAGAGTGTACTGTATGCATGTTGTGCTCCCGCCTAAAGGTGCATATTACTAACACACCCTTTAAATAACAAAATACTGTGCTATTGACTTTAGACCAGGCTCTGGGTAATGGCGCAGTCGTTTACAATGCGCCTGAACACACTACGTTTTTTCAGACCAGCACACCCATGGCTGAACAAATGGGCGCGAGTGCATTTGCTATTGAAACAACGTGGCTGGATGTGAAAATGATAACCGAAAAAGAAAACACTTGAGTCACGCCTGGCATTGCATTGCGCCAGGTGAATGATAGGGCCCTTAATATCTAATATAATCTGATATATAGACCATATAGACTGATGTCAATAAATAAAAATCTCTAATATTGGCTGATAACTCTAAAATTACTATCACAACATAAATGTACAGTATATAAACAAAAATGTGTGAAATGAGCATGCACAAATATATAATGTCAGCTATATATAGGCTGATGTCAAATTAAACATTTCTAATATTAGAAGATAACCTATATATTGGACATCCCTCTTTATGTTAATTCAATAAGAATGAATTGTGCCATTGATTTAATCAAAGCATATTCGGTCCGTATTGTTTTAGCAGTTGATTCTCACTTTACTTCCTGTAAGTTAAAACAAAGGCAATCCATTAAAAAAGCATCTCACCTCCAACAGGCCTGTGGTCCCAGAGAAGCCTAGAGTGAGAGACTGGCTCTGGATGTAGAACGGTTGGGCGTCTACTGTTTGCGATCGCACGGGCAGAGGGTCCAAACCTCGTATGCTCTGACCCCGCCCCGGTATCCTAAGCAGCGTATCAGAGCGCAGGGTCATGGGCGAGTCAGCAGAGTCGTACAGGTGGAAGACGGCCAATCCCAGAGCTGGGAGGCGTGCCATGAAAGAGGCCTGAAGGAAGAAACAAGCATGTAGGTTTTGAGACTACATTTATGTGAGATGCTTCCATGGAAAATAGACACAATTGGACGCACCTGGTAAACCTCTCCGCTCATCTCAACGGCGGACATCCACTGTGCGCTGAGTTGAACCGGTAACGTTTGCCCGTCTTCTGTGAGCACCCGCACTCTTGCCGAATTCACCAGAACGGTGACCACGCACAGACGCTCTTGCTCGACGGGGTTAAACAGCACTAGATACCTGAGGAGGAAGAGGACGAAAATCATATCTGCACACCGAAAAAATGACCGCATTTGAGACATTCAAGGTCTGTGGATGACGCATCTCACCTGGGAGAAGATTCCAGCTCGATAAGTGTACGCTGCGGGAGAGAATCCTGTGTGGCACGTCTATCGTCCTACAGTCACATGGACAGAGGTCAAAGGTCAGATTCTTAAACACACTGGCTGATTTTAGAAAAACCAACGCTGCTCCTCACCGTTTCTAAGAAAGGCTCTGTCTGGTAGAAGCGATAAATGTCTTTATTTTTTAATACCAGGAAGTGTGCAGCATTAATGATCACTCGTTTCAGACCGACCAGAGAACGTAATAGCCTGCAGGGAGGAAAAGAAACTAATCAAGAACCGCTTACAAATTGAAAGGCGTCAATCCAATGCAGAAAATGCCCCATCAAAGATATCACAAATATCACCCTGGCTTCCTTCGATCTCTAAACATCCTCAATCAGTTAATGCGGATCAAATCTGCAAGCTTTTAACCAGAGACCTGTTTCCATAGTCGATGACAACAGCCTCCTTGGCGGTGCCCGTGATGGCATCATGGTGCTGGAACAGCCCTATGTTGCGCCTGGCATCGGTCAGGAGGGAGTAATCTGAAATGGGGTAACGCCCTTCCATGCCCGCACGTCTCGCGTGAGCAACCGCCAAACTATAGAGAATTTCTGCACCTCTACAAGACAAAAACAAACCCAAACAAACATCAGTCTTAAAATGCAATGGTGCATGACACTTAACAAGCTGAGAAACCAATGATAATAGAATTAAAAAAGCAAGTAATGACAGTAATAGCATGCTTAATTCAGGAGAAAAACTTTCACCCACGTGGAGAATAACTATTTTAATTATTCCCAGTAATACCGCAGAGAACAGGCCATTATTTAAAGCATAATTGAATCTCTGGCAAATAAAACCAGGCACTTTCCAAAGTTGCTAAAATAATGGACTAAATTCAGATACCTCAATAGCAGTTTGTTAGTGCAAATTTAAATGTGTTGCCAATTAAAAATTAAAAGGCTTCCACAAAACCTTGTTAGCAAAAATTTTGACTAAAAGCTGAAAGCTAACAATGTGTTAAATAACAGCTTTATGTAAAAATGCTCTTCAATCCCAGCTTAATACGTAGACAATTATAAACAAACCATTTGTAGTTTGATTTCTGTGGAAAATTAAACACTATGCACTAATTAAAATTTAATTTTGATAAAATGTAGGCCAATAAGGAAAAATACATAATTATTTCCATGTTATAGCCAAAAACCAATAAATAGCTGCTACGATTTTTTTTTATATCAAATAAAACAAAATTTAAATGATTAAATATTTACATTATGTTAATATTAAGTACATATTTTAAATTCAAATAAAACACTAAAACTACAAATCAAATCATTTTATATGCTACAAGTTAATTTTATATGCTACAAGGCACAGCCATGTCAAGTATATTCATTTTGAGATTTGCAGGTTAATATATATATATATATATATATATATATATATATATATATATATATATATATATATATATATATATATATATATATATATATATACACACATACACACACACACACCGGCCACTTTACTAGGTACACCTTTAACTGCTTGTTAATACAATTATCTAAATCACAATCACATGGCAGCAACTCAATGCATTTAGGCATGTAGACTAGGGCTAAATCCGAAATCGCCCCCTAAACCCTTATTCACTATTCCCTACTTTAGTCCCCTAATACAGTTCACTTGAAGGAGTGAATGAAAACAAGTGAGTGAATTCAGACAGCCGCTGTGTGTACATCGGCTGTACACTTGTTATTGCGGTGCCATGTGGGATAGAATAAGTGCCCTCAATAACATCCACTATGGTTTCGGACACCACTACAAATGGCTGTCCCCTCAAATAGTGCCCTATTTAAGGGTATAGGGGGAGATTTCGGATTCAGCCATGGTCAAGAAATCTGCTGAGGTTCAAAGAATAGGGAAGAGAGGTGATTTGAGTGACTTTGAACATGGCATGTTTTTTGATGCCAGAAGGGCTGGTCTGAATATTTCAGAAATTGCTTTTTGCGGGCAAAAATACCTTGTTGATGCCAGAGGTCAGAGGAGAATGGCCAGACTGGTTGGAGCTGATAGAATGGCAACAGCAACTCAAATAACCACTCGATACAATCGAGGTCTGCAGAAGAGCATCTCTGAATGCACAACACGTCAAGTCTTGAAGCAGATGAGCTACAGCAGCAGATCATCACACCAGTGCCACTCCTGTCAGCTAAGAACAGGAAACTGAGGCTATAGCACACCAAAATTGGGCAATAGAAGATTGAGAAAACATTGCCTGGTCTGTTGGGTCTCGATTTCTGCTGCAACGTTCAGATGGTAGAGTCAGTATTTGGCGATAAAAAGCAAGAAAGCTTGGATCCATCCTGCCTCGTGTTAAAGGTTCAAGCTGCTGATGGTGGTGTAGTGGTGTGGGGGGTATTTTCTCTGCACACTTTGAGCCCCATAACTGAGCATTGTTTAAACACCACAGCCTACCTGAGAATTGTTGCGGATCATGTCAGTCCTCCAAGTTCCAGCAGGATAACATGCCATGTCACAAAGCTCAAATCATCTCAAACTGGTTTCTTGAAGATGACTGAGTTCACTAAACTCAAAAGGCCTCAGTCACCACATCTCAATCCAAAAGAGCCCCTTTGGGACGTGGTGCAACGGGGGTTTCGCGTTATACAATTCTGCAGGAACTATGTGATCCCATCATGTCAATATGGACCAAATTCTCTGAGGAATGTTTCTAACACCGTGTTGAATCAATGCCATGAAGAATTAAGCCAGTTCTGAAGGCACAAGTGGGACCAACTCTAGCAAGGTGGACCTAATAAAGTGGCCGGTGAGTGTATATAAGCTACTAACTATAGTACCGATAGAGCATGCATCCCTAGCTAATTCATCTATTAACAGTTGGATGTTTCTCTGACTAACCGTAGGTGAGACTCTAACACACGGTCCAGGTTTTTGTAGAAGGGACGTGAGGTGTAGTATCCACTCCAGTAATGGTCCTCTCTATCCGCATAGGCGAAGAAGTCTCCGCTCAGCACAGGGTAATCGGGTGGTCTCGTCCCCTGGGCAACTCCATTAGCCTTGTACACTGCATTAAAGTAGTCTGTCAGCGTTGCAAACTGGGCCTGAGAACACAGAGATTTGCTTTTAGGGCAATTCCAATTAATTCAGCATTTTCCAAAATCAAAAACATTGTCACTCTCTTCTTCACTCACAAACAAGTTAAATTATTCATTTAAATTATTCCTAGTTGTACATCAATGCGGAGTTAGAGCTGTGTTTGTTTACAAAAAAGAATATTTTTGACATCACAGCGATAGAGCTAGACCTAATTAAAGCATCCTCATGACAAACATACAGAGAGTTATTGTAGTTTTGGATCGATAGACAGGTAAGAGCCTGTAAACGTACCTTTACATGCATTTCTGGGTGGGAGTTCATGTAATCGAACAGTTTCTGGTAGTTGAAGTACTGCTGGTCCCACTCTAACGCTTTATCATAGCGGAAGTCGTCCCCCAGAGGAATCAGCAACACTTTACTACGAAACAGCTTGGATTTTTTACGATATTGATCAAGCAGAACCGCAGCTCTGAAACAGAAAATGTCAAATATAAAGTAAATCCACTGGATGTTTTTTAATGAAAGCTATCAAACGATTAAAAAACTATTTCAGCATTAAACAGACTTAAAACTATTTCAGCATTAAACAGACTTAAAACTATTTCAGCATTAAACAGACTTAAAACTATTTCAGCATTAAACAGACTTAAAACTATTTCAGCATTAAACAGACTTAAAACTATTTCAGCATTAAACAGACTTAAAACTATTTCAGCATTAAACAGACTTAAAACTATTTCAGCATTAAACAGACTTAAAACTATTTCAGCATTAAACAGACTTAAAACTATTTCAGCATTAAACAGACTTAAAACTATTTCAGCATTAAACAGACTTAAAACTATTTCAGCATTAAACAGACTTAAAACTATTTCAGCATTAAACAGACTTAAAACTATTTCAGCATTAAACAGACTTAAAACTATTTCAGCATTAAATAGACTTAAATCGATAACAAGTTTGGGCTCAGTACATTTTTTAATAAATGTATACTTTTATTCAACAAGGATGCATTCAATTGCTCAAAATGGTTCTAGTTTTCATCTTAGCAGTTCAATTTGTAGTCATAACAAAGGGAGACAACATGTTTGAACATTTGCGAGATTATGACTCATGAAGCTAAAAGTGTACCCATAAAACCCTATTCAGTAAACCTCAAAGACCTCTGAAGTGTAAGGACAGGTGCATACTAATTGCTACAAGCTTGTTAATATCCTGGTTTTCTTCTGTGAAGCGAGAGAGAGAGTGATTTGGGTTTGAGCCCAGTTCAAGCACAACCCATATAAATACAGCTGACGCCAGCTGTGTGATCGACAAATGAATTTTGTTGGCTAACACAGGAAATTAACCCACATTCATTCTTTGGCCAAACTCCCCTGAATCAAATTAATTCCCGGGTTAATCAGCCCTACAGCCTCACCTCTCAGCCACGTTGGCATCTGTAATGGCGCGGGGCGGCACCTTCCAGGGGCAGTTGACTCGACTGCCTGGCAGCCTCTTGAAATCAAACTGGCAGCAGATCTTCGGGTCTGGGCCACACGTGTGAGGCACGTCGTAGCTGTAAAACGGCATCATGTGGCAGAACATGTCTGTGCTCGATTCTGAATCTGCAGATTAAAAAGTAAATAAATAAACTCAGATGTGTAGGTCTCTAAGCCACTGAGATGGGTTGGCAAGACTTGTTGGCAAAGCTTTCAAAAATGGTTGCCAAGGATTTGTGTTTTCCTAAACCTTCATTAGACATTTAAAGGGATGGGGGGGGGTCTAATGCTATTTCATGCATTCTGACTTATTTATTTGTTAAAGAGTTGGATTCTCATTCTAAACATGGCCAAAATAAAACAATTGAGTGGGATGTAAGACTAAGTATTTCTGTGCCAAATCAGAAAGTTTTTTTTCCGAGAATAGCCCTGTATGATGTCATAAAGGGTGGAATTCCTTGTATGGGCACTTCTCCCGAATGAGCACGTGTGCACATCATCCAGAGCTAGAGCTTCATCGAGCTTCGCTCGGGTTACGGGAACCGTTGGCAAATAACCCAGAGTTAAGGAAACAGTGGATGCAGTTTGCAGTGAGTGGTGCTTGTGTAACTGCTCCGAGCAGGATTAAAACCGGCCTCTCCGGCACGTTAACTAGAAAAGTAAAGTCTGCAGTCTTTACCTGCACAGTAAAAAGAGAACTGTGCAGGTAAACCTTACTCCCCTGGCCTGCTTTTTACTATCCAGCGGGATTTGAATCGCCGTCTCTGGCATGGGAGGTGAGCATGTTAACTAGGACACTAATGACCGCAGACTTTAGCATCAGCCGCTATTGACCCTCTTGAGGCCAGGGGAGTGAGGTTTGCACGCACAGTATTTTACTAACTGGCCTCCGTTACACTTGCTCATGCAAAACACACTGCTAGGTTAGTTGCTAAGGTGTTGCTAGGCACTTCCTAAGGTGCATATTGCAATACCATTTCTAGGGCGTTGCTAAGCTGATAACTGGCCCAAGTCAAGAACACATCCCCAAAGTCTCTCCAGATATAATTTTTGTTTGTTTGTTGGAATAAAGATGGAATAGAATTAAGATTAAAATGAATTAATTTTATCTGTCCTTATTTGAAACTGCATGGATTAAATATCAATGCATGTTCTGTATTTGCAGTCATTTACCCCAGGCCTGCCTCCACATGAACTCAAGGCTTCGTGTGGCAGCAAAGTGCTTCTTGATGGAGTAATGGACCCTCTGGATCAGCATGCTGGTCACGTTCGCCCGTTTCAGTAGGTAAGGCATCGTGGCACTGTGCCCGAATGGATCAACGGCCCAGCCTGAGCGAGGGATCACACCTGCAGTAACACACCAATTAAACATTCCACTTTTAGGATCAAACCCGAATCTCCCATATCTAGAGCAAATGCCTTAACCACTAAGCCACACCATCCCAAAAAAAACAAATCATACCCAGATTTCTCTCCAGCCACTGATGGCCTTCAATGAGCTGATCGATCATGGCGAAATAATGAGCAGTGGCTTCATCCGTCATGACCCAGCCTCCCGTCACCATCTCGAGCTGTCCGCTGAGGATCAGCCTGAAAGAAAAACGGTTTAAAGAGATTTCTTAAAACTGAAAGCACAGATCGCAAGATGAGGCGAGGAAATCCACAACATTAGATCAGGCTATATACGGACCATCTTACATGAACCACACGCAGATGGACTAATTAACCTTCAGCAGATTACCGGGTTAAGAAGATGAACTGATCAAGAATGGGCACGGGGGACCGAATCAAAACACAACAGACTGAACAAGGGCGCCGAATAGACAACATTGCAGACACATTTTTCATTCGTTACGTAAGTGACTATTGCAGCTCAAATCAAAAATTGATTGGACTAAAAAAATGGTCTGTTTATGAGAGGTACACTAGCGTTTACAATTTTGGGGTCATATTTAAGTTTTTAAAAGTGTCTTACACTCATCAACGCTGCATTTATTTGATTTTAAAAAATGCAGTAAAAACAAATAAATATATTGTGAAATATTGTGAAATATTATTTCAATTTAAAATATCTGTTTTCTATTTGAATATACAGTACCGGTCAAAAGTTTGGACATTACTTTTGGAACATTACTGTTTATGTTTTGCATGCATTTATTTGATTAAAAATACAGAAAAAAACAGTAATATTGTGAAATATTATTACAATTTAAAATAACTGTTTCTATTTGAATATACTTCATAATATAATTTATTCCTGTGAAGGAAAAGCTGAATTTTTAGCTTCATTACTCCAGTCTTCAGTGTCACATGATCCTTCAGAAATCAGTCTAATATGCTGATTTATTGTGCTTAATATTTTTTTATACATTTTGTGTATACTTTTTATATATTTTTGTGTATTTTTTTATAATATATTTTTTTTCCAGGGTTCTTTGATGAATAAAAAGTAAAAAATGAAAAGCATTTATTTAAAATAGACATTTTTTGTAACAATATACACTACCGTTCAATACTTTCAATTCTTTTTTTGAAAGAAATTAATACTTTTATTAGCAAGGATGAGTTTAATTGATAAAAAGTGATAACGATTTATATTGTTATAAAGATTTCTATTCTGAATAAATGCTGTTCTTTTTTACTTTTTATTCATCAGTGAATCCTGAAAAAAGGACCACAGGTTCCAAAAAATATTAAGCAGCACAACTGTTTCCATTATTGATAATAACTGAGTATCAAATCAGCATATTAGACTGATTTCTGAAGGATCATGTGACACTGAAGACTGGAGTAATGATGCTGAAAATTCAGCTTTGATCACAGAAATAAATTATATTTTGAAGTATATTAAAATAGAAAATCTTTATTTTAAATTGTAATAATATTTCACAGCCTTGGTGAACATAAGACTTATTTCAAAAATAAAAATAGTACTGTTTACAAACATGACCGGTACTATATTTTAAAAGGCTATTAATTCCTGCGATGGCAGAGCTGAATATTCAGCAGCCATTAAATTATTTAGGACGTGGAGCAAGTCATTACATTTTAAAGATAGATTACGAAGACAACATTATGAAAAAACAGTGTAAAGTTTGATTTTATATTGGATTGGATTATTTAGCTTGAAATGTTGAAATTTATTATTATTTTTAAAAAATGACTCACTTGCGCATTGCCTCTTGCTTATGTTCATCCACACTTTCCCACCATTTGGCGAAGAATGATATTTCCGACCAAATGAACTTCCGACGAGGATCTTCCGCCAGCTTCACCACCATGTTGTTGAAGATATGCTGGGTCTGGTCATTGTAGTACTTGTCAAATGTTTTGATCCATCCTGTCGCAAAAGAAGCGCAGCATTAAATCACAGTTCAAATCATCCAAAGAGGACATACAGATCTGATGTAGTTCTGCCACCCCAGAATGAACAAAATCTGTGCTAAAAACAAATTATTTTTTTAATAAAACACTGAATAGTTTAGATGAAAGCAGCCGTTTGGCAGCACTTTATTCCCTAAAGAACAACCTGTTCAGAAATAAGAGGCACTGCTGATCTTTGTGTCTGACCCTGAGAATGCCCGAAAGACATTGAGAGTTGCTGAAAATTGACTGAAACATTTGAACGCTTTCAGTATTACACAATGTGCATTAAACAGGCATCTCCACAAAGACCAGTGACACGTTACTGACTCCAATAAAACAACAGGGAATCGGGTCACTGACTTTAAAGTATTAGATTCAGCACTACAATTCTTTCAGTCATAACGCTGCAAAAAAAATCCGCCAACTGCAGGGGTTCGGGAGCAGATTTGTAAACGTATCTGTCCTGTGGGTGATGTTGAAACTCATCAACAAGGTGCTTCACAAATTGTGCCAACGCTGCAAAGCGCAAGCCAAGCAACTGACCCACTTTACCTGCACGGCTCTGGCGGATACACATAGGTGTTAGACTGAGGGTGCCGCATCAACAACTCAAATAAAATGAATGCTGCATACTCTTAAGGGCTGTGGGTGAAAACTTTATGGGAGAGATTGAAACTTAACATTTTTAGACCGCTTAAAGAAGTTAAACTTCAAGAAAGAATGAAAAGGATCATAATATGTGACCCTGGAGCACAAAACCAGTCATAAGTCGCACGGGTATATTTGTGGCAATAGCCAACAATACATTGTAAGGGTCAAAATTATAAATTTTTCTTTCATTAGGTTATGATGTGATGTATGTATGATGTTCCATGAAGATATTTTGTAAATTTTGTACTGTAAATATATTAAAAATGTATTATTAGTAGTAATATGCATAGCTAAGGACTTCATTTGGACAACTTTAAAGGCGATTTTATATAATTTTATAATTTATATAATCAATATAATTTTTTGGCACCCTCAGATTCCAGATTTTCAAATAGTTGCATCTCGGCCAAATATTGTCCTAACAAACATATCAATGGAAAGCTTATTTATTCAGCTGTCAGATCATGTATAAATCTCAATTTCAAAGATTTGAGCCATATTACTGGTTTTGTGGTCCAGGGTCACAAATATCATGTCTTTAACAAAATATTATCCAAACCATGTTGTTACAAAAGCTTTCTATTTCAAATAAATGCTGTTCTTTTGAACTTTCTATGATTTTGGATCAAATAAATGCAGCATTGGTGAACATGAGAATCAATAATACGCTTACAAACCATTGGTGTAGTTCAAATGAATGTGATAGATGTGTATTTTAGTTTATTTTTATTATTAATTAATAATATTATTATAACTAATGGTATAATTAATAATATTCTAGTTATTTTTCATGCATTTAATTTAATATAAAAATTGCATTCATAATTTGTTTACATTAACCAATTTATTATAAATAACTAAATCTTGAATTATTGTATTTATAATGACACTTCCTGCCTTATTGTGTTGGATGTTGGTAATATTACTTTTTAATATTATATTTTTCCTTTGATGAAGGGAACATGCACTTGTGAGAGAGACTGTACAGCTGCTGCTGTTAATACCGTATGCTCCAGATTATTATTTTTTTGTAATAAAGTCTTGAGAGATATTCTTCCTTATAACTAGCATTATTATTATTTCGCCACATCTGCTTCAGCTGTTGGCGAACTTCAAAAATAACATGCAAGCTGTTCAAAGTCTTCATATCTCTCATACTCAAGTACATATGCATCAAAATATCAATAAGTTATGTGCAAGTTGAAAGATCACCAATAGGAAGTGATTATGGGTTCATTCTGATTAGCAGCCATGTGATCGGAGCATTGCTACATAAAGGTCAATGCAACTCATGTGCTTCTGAAGCCAAATGAGAAAGTAAATTTGTTTATTAAATGAAAACCTTCTCCAGTGGGAGGTTAACCGACAATCTAGGGCAGATATAAACATTATTAGTGAAACCTTTGATACTTCTATGGTGCTTTTGTGTCCGTTTTGAAACTTCAGTCCCAGTTACATGACCAACAGAAATAATAGTTACACTTAAGACTAATGCATTATGCATGTAGCAAGAAATCCGATAGCGGGACAACAACACAATCAAAATTTGAAAGAGCCAAGCCTTTAGCTGCGTAGAGTGTATCATCCCCAAACGTCAAAAGAGAAAACTCATTCCAGAGCTTCATAAATTCTTCAGCACGAGAGGTTGATGCACCAGTCATGAGTGAATGACGTTTCAGTCCCTACCTGGATCGTTGTGTGAATGAGGGACCACAAACACTTGCAGGGGCTCGTCATCCCACTCGTTGGGCTCATAGGTGATCTCAAAACCTTGCTTCCAAACACCTCCGTCCACATTATCGAAGTTCAGCAAGGAGTATACATCCAGCATCTATGGCCAAACAATCAATTCAGAGATGGTGATAAATGGCATTCCTCTTGATCCATTTAAAAAAAATCGAAAATGTCTTTCTTTTTAAAGCCTCAGAACCTCCACTAGGAGACACAAAAATGTGATAAAAAAATATTCTGCGATTTTCCGCTGGGAAACTGGGCATGGTGTGGACTTCCTGATAAATAGCACATCTCATGGCGATTAGATATAAATGACAGATGACACAGGAACTGTATTTAGTGTAGGCGTGACTGCATGAAGCATAACAATGCACCCAATGGAGAAGAAAAGTGCCTGTTCACAACATGTCAGCTCTTAAATGTGTTTTCAATATATGTTTTTTAATACACACAAAATATAAAAAAATTCCAAGTATCTGAGATTTCCAAAAATGCTATTAAAAGGTTACATTCGTCGATAGAAAACGAATCATTGTTATACAGCTCAACACAGTTAGTCTTATTGTTTAAATCTCATTTTCTTGATTTACTGTGAGTACCATGTTTCACCATGCCTAATATCCATCTAGCTCACTGCAATGTGCAACAAGTGTCTCATAGTAGCCACCGAGCGATTGGGCAAGAGCTTTAGGGTCCACATTAATATTAGAAAATCTTTCCAGCGCTGGAGAGACCCAAGCGGGAAGGCCTGAAAACAGACGCAGAGGTTGCGTTGTTTCTGCTCCATACGCGACTCGCGAGTAACATTGGTTTCTCAGAACCAAGATATGAGACATAAAAATAAAGAGACATCCACGCAATGTGTGTTCATAAGCAATGAAGAGAGGGGTGTGTTTGTTTGGGTTACCGTTATTAAAAAGTACATCTGATATCATGTTGACCTAACTTGTATATTATGTGTAGGATCCACTGAGCCCTATGACAAAGCATAATAGAATACTGTTGTCATGCTGTCAGTAGTATTCTACGATATTGTCATATTGTAAAAAATTATTTATCACATAAGTAACTGCAGGAGAGCAAAGTAAAAAGTTGCTTCAAAACTGTCTGATTACTGATGTAATTATTGGGAGGTATAACTCTCAAACAGAGTATCACAGCTATTCTGATATTTTTGGTTTTGTGTTTAGGCCGGATCCAGAGATTGCATTATTTGGATATGCTGTCTCTCTGTCAGACTATAATGTCTCTGTACAAAGTGCCATTATTTCCAGAATGATTATTGCTAAGAGCATCATTCTAAGATCCGGTTGACCTATATTACTGGAATATTGCACATGGAGAGAGTGCGGTATGGAATTATGGGTAACCTTGATTAATTTGACAGTATATGGCAACCATTTCTGAATCATCTTAACCAGTTTAACCGTGACTCTGATCAGAGGTGGAGGGCATAGTATGCTGTCTGCTCGGCCCTCTACGGAGTGCTTGTTTGTTTGGGGTTTATCACTGAAACTGCATTTACACCCTGGTTGGTCTTGGTTCCCTTTTTGTTTTGGTTGTTTTGTTTTGACTTTTTTCCCCCTTTTTATTTTTAATGGTTGATGATGATGATGATGATGATGATGATGATGATGAGTGATAATGATGATGATAATTATTAAATAAATTTATATTATTTATTATTATTATATTATCATTCATTGATATATATATATATATATATATATATATATATATATATATATATATATATATATATATATATTAGTAGTCTTTTCTTTTCCTTTTTGTAAAATGTAAAAATCCTAATAAAATCACAGCTACAACTGTGAATCCCAAAGCCGCACTGCAATCCTCTCCCAGATAACACTGCATTAGATTTAATTCCTTCCACACACACTCCGACCCACTGAGACGCCGTTTTGATTCTCACCTGCAGGTCAGTTTGGCTCCTGCGGCCCAGTGCGAACTGGCAATCCAGTGGCTTGACGGAGAGAAAGGTGGGCCTGCCATCAAAGGGCAGCACCCAGGAGCCATTGGCGCTACGGAAGGGGAGATGTCCGCTGGGAGAGATGGCCCCCGTATCTGTGAGCTCCAGCACAGAGTCTTTGATGTGGCTGATGATCTGATGGTTCTCCTCTAGGAGCTGCTCCAGCTGCTCGATGCGGTTCTGCAATACCGAAATCTGGCTCTGAAAACAAGGAGGGGGATGGAGGTGTAATCTATCTACCACCACAATCTACATTACATGACTGACCTGAGCGCTCTAGAGGGGACGGCACACCAAAGCACACAGGACTGGCTAACCTGTAAGATGTCTACAGTGTCATTTACAAACTAAATTTTTCGAAAGAAAATTTGAGTAGTGTCCGCCCGTGCAAAACTCACTATCATGATTCTGAGTATGGATACACCGATATTAAAATTCTTCCCGATAATGTTATGGCTGAAATCTGATAGGGCTGCCCCCTAATGGTCGACTAAATGTTAGTCAATGAGAAGAGGCTTGGTCGACTACATTTGAATTAGTCGGTTAGATGCAGAAAAACGATCACGGCTAACACGGCTGGTTCATTCGGTGATATGTCGTGCAGAAAATCCAAAGTACTGTGGGAACATTTCAAGAGGGTAAACAATGACCTCAAAAAGGTGATGTGCGACCTCAAACATGTTTGGCCTAACGTTAGCCACTTTACATGGCCGCTTGCTCTAATGTTAACCTAGATAAATACAATGCTTGCTGCACTTTTAACTTCCACATCCACACCATCTGAGCTTTTCTCAAATCATCTCAAAGACCGGCTTCATTGTGCGCAAAACACGGAGCTCCCTTCTTCCCGAAAATGTGGTCAAACTGTTTTTTCCTCTCATAGTATGAGAAGATTGAAATTGGAGGAAATAAATAGTCTAGCCTAATTGTCCATATTGATGTAGTGTTTCAGTTGCTGCAATATATTTTGCTTATTTGTCATTTATATTTATTTTGTTTCTGTTCTGACCTCTGAAAAAAAGTTATTTCAATGTTAAAAGGGAAACGAGAGTGTAGCACGTCTCGCAGATCAAAAAGCTTACGCTACGTTAAATACGGAAGGCGGTCTGGCGGGAGCTAGATATTTTACTTTGTAACTTGTTAAATATGGATATTTTTCTTACACAAATGCAATGATTCACTTCAGAAGGATTTTAGTAACACCCCGGAATCGTGTGGATTACTTTTATAATGGATTGATGCACTTTTATGGACTTCAAATTTTGGGCTGCAATTCAAAATCACTGCCATTATAAAGCTTGGAAGAGCCAGGACTTTTTTTTATATAACTCAGATTGTATTCGTCTGACAGAAGAATGTCATATACTCCTAGGATGACTTGAGGGTGAGTAAATCATGGGGTTCAAGTTCATGCCGGTGTCACTGCGGCAAGCTTTTCACACATACTTGAGGGCTTCATTTCAATTTGAAATGCTCATTATTGTGGTTTGCATTTCTCGCAGACTAATGGTCTAATGGTTTAAATGAACAACAGTCGACTAGGAAAATCTTTAGTTGGGGGCAGCCCTAATGGACGATCTTTAAAATTTATACTATTTTGTCTAAATAAATTCAAAATAAAATGCTAGAAATTAAAATCTAAAATAAAAAGTAAATTTATAATATAATATCGCCCATCAATAGTATGTATGTATATATATATATATATATATATATATATATATATATATATATATATATATATATCATTTTTCTTAAATATATACATGCATGTGTGTATTTATATATGCATAATAATTATACACAGTACACACACACACACACACACACTGGACCACAAAACCAGTCATAAGTCACACAGGTATATTTGTGGCAATAGCCAAAAATACATTGTAAGGGTCAAAATTATCAATTTTTCTTTTATGCCAAAAATCATTAGGATATTAAGTAAAGATCATGTTCCATGAAGATATTTTGTAAATGTCCTACCGTAAATCTGTAAAAAATATTATTAGTAGTAATATGCGTTTCTAAGGACTTCATTTGGACAACTTTAAAGGCGATTTTCTCAATATTTCAATTTTTTGGCACCCTCAGATTCCAGATTTTCAAATAGTTGCATCTCGGCCAAATATTGTCCTAACAAACATATCAATGGAAAGCTTATTTATTCAGATGATGTATACATCTCAATTTAAAAATGACCCTTATGACTAGTTTTGAGGTCCAGGGTCACATATATTATGTAAACACAAACTTTTATTTTGGATGCGATTCAATCGATTTGACAGCACTAATATTGTTTTTCTACGTGCACTTGTTTATGTGAAGGGTTTCTTAATAGACAAAGTCAAAAGGAATTATATTCTGATCTGTCTTTAGATATGTCCCAGGATTTTTCTGCCATTTTATAATCCCCCAGGCAGATCATAAGTCTCATGGCTTAGAAAAATAATATCACACCTCTCCTCAACAAATTGCACGATTTGAGGCATCATTCAGATCAGTAGTACAAAGGGTGAGGGATGAGTTACATGTTAACGTAGAATACTTAGGAGTGGGAGTTTGTTGAAATCCCTTGAGTATTACTAATATCAAGTGTCACAGCAGCTGTAAGTGTTCGCTGGTGCAAAGCTCGCTGACAATCAAATTGAAAAAAGATTTAGCACAGGTTTTAAATACAAACAATATCTTCATTTGCATAATGTGCGTTATTTTTCCTGAGGCTTATGATTTGAAGAACATAAAATGTGCTAATTCCCACACCATCAACTATGTGTCATCCTGCATGCAATTTCTAGAAGAACACCAACACATTTTTCTAATAATTAGGTTTTTTGAATATAAAAAAAGCCTTTGGTTTGTGATAGGAAAAAGCCAGTGCACACACACACACACAGAGTTATTCACTAGCTAATTTAGTAGTTAATTAGCTCGAGACAGAGCCAGAAACAAATTGGTCACATCACTAGCTTTACACTTGCTAGGCTGAATAAAAACCCCACCGACGGCTTTTGACAAATGGAGCCATTCAAACAGACCAACACAGCAAAAAAAGTAATCTAGGACAAAGAGAATTCATAAAGAAATCACCGACTCACCCTCGGAAAGTTCCCGGCGCTCTGTCTCCTGGCGGGATCGTGCTGGACGCGGTCCAACATCAGGTAGAGCGAGAACACGGCCACACAGAAGATGGCCCCGCCGCAAACGGTCACCTGCTTCTTCAGTTTCATCCTCCTCTGCTTATCCGACGGGTGCTAATGTCGAGGTTAAGGGAGCGGAGACAAAAGAAGAGAATGTTAACATGCACAAACGAGGTGTGTCCCAAAAGTGAAAAAGTGCAGTGGTGCTGGAAAAACACTCAGCAGGATTGTGAGCGATGTTTAAAGTCCACCTCTGCTCTCCAAATTCTAGAGCAGGGGCTCGTGGGATCGAAGAGGGTAAGGGGAGGCGGTGTATATACACAGGGGACGCCGATCAGTGGGAGCCGAGCAGCAGTCTGTCAACTGCGACCAAACCACAGCCAATTTCAGCCTCCTTCAAAGTGCCCCTTGTCCTCAACCATTCAAACCCAAGAAAGGAAGAGGGGGTGGAGAACAACACAGGTTCTAAACAGTGGGAGCCGAGACAGGGATCTAGTGTCCCTCCGGCAAAGCTTGTCTATGTGTGTGCGTGCATATAGATGTCGTTACGGTGAGGACATGTCCCCAGCACTTTATCAAACAGCTTCAGACAGGGGTGGACGTAATACGAAGGACGCATCTCCAGTTCTTGAGCAGTTTTCTTTTCTCTAGTAGGTAATGTTCTCTCCTGCTCTGCTCTCAGACTCGCATCGCTAGACTGAAATTACAAAATGAAATGCAAACAAATGTGCGGCCACTCATGAAAACCATCAAATGATGTTCAGCAACAATTTTGGTTAAAGTAGCATAAAAAGTGTAACAAAATTATACATATATATATATATATATATATATATGTATGTGTGTGTGTGTGCTGTCAAATCAGTTAATCGCATCTAAAATAAAAGTTTAAGTTTACATAATATATGTGTGTATGTAATGTGTATAATTATTATGTATATTTAAGTACACATATGTATATATTTAAGAAATATATTAGCATATATTCTTTTATAATATATAAATATGTTATGAATTAATCTAAAAAAATTGTTTACATATATACATGCATGTGTGTGTATTTAAATATACATATAATAATTATACACAGTACATACACACATATATTATGCAAACACAAACTTTTATTTTGGATGCGATTAATCGTGATTATTTGTGATCACTCACTCACTCACTCACACACTCACATATATATATATATATAATATATATATATATAATATATATATATATATATATATATATATATATATATATATATATATATATATATATATATATATATATATATATATATATATATATATATATATATATATATATATATATATATATATATATATATATATATACACACACACACACACACACACAATATATAATAATAATAATAATAATAATAATATATACAAATATTTATTATATAAACAAACTTTTATGTTAGATCATGATTAACTGATTTGATAGCACTAATTTATATTCATTAAATACAATTTTTAATATTGTTTAAACAGTGTTATTAACTAAAACTCAGACTTATAAAAAATATTTTCATTAATTGAAATAAAGGTGAAATTAAATAAAATTTAAATATTCAATTTGAAAATTTTGAAATGGTGCCTTGCCAACTAAGTGTTTAAGATGAACTACTAACATTTCTAAAATAAAAATAAATTGAATTAAAATATTTTAAAAACTTATTAAAAAAATTACAAAAACATAAATTTAGTAAAGAATTATTAATAAATACTATAATATTACATACATAATACTAAAATAACACTGTGTTTATTGGATTTATATTTGTACTATTACTATTCCATGTACTGTTGTCTGTTTTGACTTGGAAATAAGCAAATACTTAATATTCAAGAGCTAAGTCTTTTCCAATTCATGATGTCACAACTACAACACCAGTCCCACCCAAGTGTGATGTGTGTGTGTGTGTGTGTGTGTGTGTGTGTGTGTGTGTGTGTGTGTGTGTGTGTGTGTGTGTGTGTGTGTGTGTGTGTGTGTGTGTGTGTACTCACTCACAGGGTTGAGCGTAGTCCTTTACACGGCAGTGGTCGCTCCTGTCTGAGTCTGTCGAGGAGCCATCGCAACGAATGCAGGTTTCCACCAAGCAGTGAAAGGACCAGAGTCGAATAAGAACAACCTGGCTCAGTACGCCCCCTCTTTCTTAAGCCTTTTTTTTCTTTCCAGCTTGGCTGATGGGTCTTCTCGGACACTGATGATGCAGATCAGCTTGTCCACTATGCTTTTAACTCCATAATGTATCCAACAAAGTCTCTTGCGTTAATATTTTGCGGCCGAACACGAACAACGTCCCTTTTCTGCACTCAAGGACGACTGACCTTGATTCTGAATGATTTTGGATTATTAAGTCCTGCAACAGGAGGCAATTCTGGGAAGTGCACCAATTGTGCCAAATTTGACAATGGAAAGTGCCGTCTCGCATACAAGATTCAAAAAAACAAGACAAACCAGAGCAGCGTGGCCTGGATTTGCCAGTGAAAACAAGCAGGTGTGCTTCCTCCTTTGTCTCACAAATCTAATATGAAGGTAATCCTGTCAGCTCCGAGTCAGGCAGTGTCTTAGCGCTCTCCAGAAAGACTTGGGATTAAGCCTTTCCTCCAGCACTATAAACGGCTCAAACGATCCCACGTCCAAAATGGAGAAGTTCCAGGAACGGCTACAAAAGGGAAATGAATGGAACAGCTCTTGATGGAAGATAGTAAACCTAGTTTTAGAAAACTAATGAATAGAGTTGGTTTGAAGGTCTGTCTTCCATGTTTCCTATTTTGAAGCTCAGATTTCCAAAGCAAGCCTCACAAACGGAGAGCCGAGCACCTGTGAAAACAAACAATCTCCGTGAACAGTGAGGTTTAATGGTTTTCCTAAATACACGTGTAATGCGCCGATTACATGAATCTACTAAATCAATAAATAAAAATAAATAAAAACTCATTATACCCAATGCAAAAGTAAGGACATTTCATTGTCTATAGCCAGTGGTATTAATATGTTTTACATTTATATTACTTTTTTATTTATTTTTAAACAGATCAGATTAAATAATATAATGTATAAGATATTTTGCATTATATATTGAAACAAATCTAATTGAAATAATATACTATGACAGAAAAACACACTATTATTTGTGATTATTGATCTACCGAAATTTTGGGCCAAAAAATAAATATTTATGTAAAATAGCAACAATAACATGAAATGTATATATTCAAAATATTTTTTTAATTGAAATAAAGCTGAAATGGTATAAAATATAAATATTAGGCACATAACAAACATAAATGTTTAAGATGAAGTACTACAATTTCTACAACTAAAATAAAAATAAATTGAATAAAAATATTTTAAACTAACAAAAATCACAAAAAAAATTTTTTTAAATATTAATAAAAACTATAATAGCATATAAATAATAATCAATTACAGAAACTTTATTTTAATTTATGTTTCAGTAAACTAAAAATAAATTAAATGAAATATTCTTAAAAACTAATAAAAATTACAAAAATAATTGTTTAAAAAAATTATAAATAATATAACAGTATAACAAAAAATAATCATTACCCAAAATTAATTCAGATTTATGTTTTGGTAAAAACTAAACAAAAACATATTTTGGTGCATTGCTTCACTGTGAATTATGATATTATATGAATATATTAATTATATATTGGCCGGGTTGATTAACTGACTGTTATTTGATAAAGTTACCTCACCAGTGGGTAATACACATTTTAAACACATTTCGAATGAATATTGTGTAAAATGTTTTTCTTTATATTGGTCATCCAACACCATCAGTATTGGCATCAGTCGTTAAAAATCCCACATTGGTAAGGAAAGAGATCAGTAAAACTACAGCAGTCTGATCCTGCCCTGAAAGTCCCAAAGACCTCAACATGACTGCAGCAGAATTGCTTGCCTACTTCCCAGAAATGATGCCTGAAATAACGGCCTCTTGTGTGGGAATGTTATCAGCACTGATATCAGACAGATCATTTAAACACACAGTTCGTCATTAAAGCAGCTTGTTGCCATAGACAGATCCCCTGATATCCACTGCAAGCCTTAGCCTACATCTGCATATGGAGGCAAGTTACTCGTTTAACGCTTTAGATCCGATCTATCCACCTCTAACTGACATTCCCACTCGAGATCAGGCATGTATAAGAGTTTATCAGCTAGATCCGCAGGTAAGATCGCATAGTATTCGCGTGCAGCATGTAAATACATTACCTCTGGTCTATTCTTCAATACAAACGCGCGATCAAGCTACAGAAAGCACCTTTCTTACGTTTAAAATCATTATGATGCACTTCTAACGCTTTTTGAAACGGCTTACCTGTTCGTGGCAGGGATTTTAAACGAAAAAGCAGTCACGGGACATCATATATTTACCCGTTATTTCCTCCCGAAAGACGTCTGTGATCCTGTGCGAGAGCTTGAGAATGGAGCAGAGCATTGTGGGAAATGAAGTTTTCTGACGGCTGAGGCGCACTGGCCTCTGATTGGTTAGATCATTGGTGGGTTTAAATGGAACAAATATACAATTCGGATGATTTATCATTATTTGAAGAAGTGTAGGTTTGTTTTTGAAAGTCAGTTTCTGTATAGACAGATAGATAGATAGATAGATAGATAGATAGATAGATAGATAGATAGATAGATAGATAGATAGATAGATAGATAGATAGATAGATAGATAGATAGATAGATAGATAGATAGATAGATAGATAGATAGATAGATAGATAGATAGATAGATAGATAGATAGATAGATAGATAGATAGATAGATAGATAGATAGATAGATAGATAGATAGATAGATAGATAGATAGATAGATAGATAGATAGATAGATAGATAGATAGATAGATAGATAGATAGATAGATAGATAGATAGATATTCAACGGAATTCTAACGTTGGATGTTACTGGACTTATATGGTCAAGACGCGCAAATGAGGCGGGGCGTCGAATCCTACAGCAGTCCAGAGGCGTTACTCATGAATATTAATGAAGTAACAAGACCTTTCGACCAGTAAGATTCGGCAGCGTCATCATCGCGCATCAAAACCAGGAAGTGCACAGGCAGAACAGTCGAGAACAGAGTGAACAGAACTACTGCAACTATTTGGACCATTTGAAATATTTTACCGCGTTATTTAAAAGAAACAAACAGTGTAGACTGTATTAAAAAACACGGACGTTTTTTTTTAATCTGAAAAGCGAAAACAAAGACGCAGAGAAAGGTGAGATTGTATGTATGTATGGTCACCATTCAACTTCACCATAGTTACTGTTACAGATCTAGACACAGATGTTATGATGCCTGTGTATTATACTACACATAATGCAATGTGTATTAACTGCAAAAAAACATTTCACATAATTCTGTACTTAATACATAATTCAATGCTGTGTATTTCCTCTTATTTTTCCTTTATTTTTAGATTCATTTGAATTGCACAACTGTACCTATCCAGTATGGTGCGCTTTCAGTAGTCCCAGTCAAGTGTCAAAAAATATCTGTTATGTTGTATTCTATTCTGTTTCCAAATGTAATGTGTTTTTATGAATATTTAGATGACCCAGGACTCCTCTGCGCTGAGGGAGGAAGGAAACAGCCATTTTAAAGCCGGTGATGTGCAACAAGCTCTCAGCTGCTACACCAAAGCTCTGAAGATCAGCGACTGTCAATCCGAGAGTGCGGTTCTTTACCGCAACCGGGCAGCATGCTATCTTAAAATTGAGGACTATACCAAAGCAGAGGCAGATGCCGCCAAAGGTAAAAATCATTTAAGGGCGGGTATTACCTTCATCAGCAATCTCATGTTCTTCACTCTAACCGAGTTGTGTTCCTCAAGCTTTGGACGTGGATCCAGGTGACATCAAGGCTCGATTCCGTCGAGCGCAGGCTCTGCAGAAACTCGGGCGGTTGGATCAGGCGTTTATGGACACTCAGAAATGTGCACAGCTGGAACCCAAGAATAAAGCTTTCCAGGATCTGCTTAGACAGCTAGGAGCACAGATCCAGCAGAAGGTGGGAGGTTATGAGGGATGCTTGCAAAAAAACATATCACTGTTACTGTTTATGATCTGAAAATGAAGACATCCTGTGTTTATATACATAGGCAGCGCAGCTCTCCTCCACAGACTCACGAGTTCAACAGATGTTCAAACTCCTTCTGGACAGCTCAGCACCGATTTCAGACAGACAGAAGGTGGGCAAGACCACAATTAAACGTATTATGACTTTTAACATGCAGTCTTTGAGATGTTCTCTGCTTATCTTCACCTTTTTTTATTCAGGCTGCACAGAATTTGGTGTTTCTTTCACGGGAGGACGCAGGCGCCGAGCAGATCTTCAGGAATGATGGAGTCAAACTTATCCAGAAGCTTCTTGAGTCCCAACAGGAGGAACTGATCCTTTCTGCTCTCAGAACCCTGGTTGGCCTGTGTACCGGACACCAGTCAAGGGTGAGTAACTTTCCATTATAATCCAGTTTGATAGTTAAGCTCGCAGGTGTCGTATCTGAAGCTTCTCATATTATGCAAATGCTTGTGTTCATAGACTATGGCGATTGTGAACGAGCTTGGAATGGACAGGTTGTGTGGCGTCATGGGTTCTGCAGCTTCCACCGTGTCTCTTTCAGCATGCCATCTGCTCCAGGTGATGTTTGAGGCTCTTACGGAGGGCATGAACAAAGAGATCAGAGGGAAAGATGAAGCCATATTGCCAGGTGAGACCGACCTTCACTTTGATAGCTCAGTTCAGCGACCTACTTTAAGTCCATGACAAGACCAGAAATAATTTCCTGCAGAGAATTTCTGTTCTACTTCTTTAAGACTGGGTTATGGCAGTGTAATGTCTAAAATAGGTGTTTATGGTCATTATTGCAATATAATATAATAGCTGGATCAGACCCCTGACATGAAGCAGAGGTGGATTTGTATCACCTTGAAGGGGTTTATTTTATGAAAATGATTGGCTCACAGTACATTATCACACTTATTACATGACAGTAAATAGGTTAATGGAAGATAAGGATTTAAAATTCATTAGATGGTTGTGTATATAATGCAATGGCATGTACTCATTTTAAGAATGTAATTAAAACATTTTCCCCATGAAAATGTAATTCCAGTGTAATGGTAATGAGTTTTGAAATTAATAACATTTCTACCATTGTTGGCATATACCAGGGATAGCGAACGTCGGTCCTGGAGAGCCACAGCCCTGCATAGTTTTCCTTCAGCCTTAATCAAACACACCTGATCAAGCTAATCAAGGTCTGAAGGGTTACTAGGAAACTACAGGCAGGTGAGTTTGATCAGGGTTGGACCTGAACTCTGCAGGACTGAGACTCCAGGACCGGAGTTCACCACCCATGGCATATACAAATGTACTGATATCCATAATTGGAGCTCAACAAACAATTAATTTAATCACAATTAATATAATCAATTTGAGATTTCATATAGACATAGGCTCATTTTTGGCTGATGATGCCTCAAAATTCAGAACCAAATCGGAGAAAAGCTGGAAAATGTTTAAAAATGTTTTCCAATAAAGTAAATAAGACTTGTTTCATCATTAACTAATATCAACATTTTAAGAGACGCTTAATAGACTTTGCAGATGTTTTGGGGCTCCTTCAGGGTCTTCTTTTTGATACAATATTATGCCACATGAGTGACATACCAAAATGCATTATGGTCAAAAATGGTCATTGATGTCTGTTATCCAGGAATTACATTAGAAAAATCACAAAAGTCTTTCTGTCATAAAAATGTAAATAAGCTTAGTATTATCACTATATTTGTAAGAATCAATGAAAACATCAATACAATTATGCCCAAGAAGATTATAAATTACTTTTTAAAAAAAATTCAAATTTTGACCTGGAATGACATTTGGGGATTTTTGAGCTCAATAGATCCTTAAAGATTAATTATTTATAATGAATACTCACATGAGTAATAAAGAGGGGGAAGTCGAGTCATTTAATATAGTGTATTTAAAAATGTATATATTTTTATATTATGAATATGCTTTTGACAGCAGAATTGACACGCCATGTCATTGGCCCATATACAAACATAAAGGCATAAATAAATATTGATTAAATTTTTATGAAATATTGATTTTGAACTTTTTATTGTATTAAATAAGAACAAATAGTGATATGAAAGATAATCAAATGAAAAACTAGCACAGCTGAGACAGCAAAATTGAAAAATGATACTTTTGTATTTCAGTCTGCAAACCTTTTAAACCGTATGCATACATTTTGAAAATTTCTTTGTATGTGTTGCAGAACCCTCCCGCGAGCTGCGTTCCATGTTGCGTCATCTAATTGAGATGCTCCCTGCGTCCAGCGTGTCTGGAGGCGGACGTGACAGCGCCATCAACCTGCTAGTCAAACAGGTGCCGCGGAAATCTTTGAAAAACCCAGACAACTCACTCACACTGTGGGTCATCGACCAGGGTACGTTTGACCACATGATCTGCTCTCATTTGAGATTTAAGGCCCCGATATACTCACGACAAAATTCTTTTTTGTTCTTCGCTTCGATGTAAAAAAGAGAGTTTGAAATATGGGACCTGCGATATACTGTTAGACGTAACATCCGACGATGCCCACATTAATGAGAGCAGCGTTTAGATGAATCTGTAAATATGTGCTTTCCTCTCAATAACAAAAAAACACAACAAAATTTCAAAAAAAGCAACACGAAAAAAGGCATAAGAAAAGCATCTGATCATGTGGATATTTTTGTACGAGCTCTGCAATTCTGCACTCTAGTAAAGTCACGTTTATTTATATAGCACTTAATACAATAGATTGCTTAATGTCAAGCAGCTTTACCGTATTAAACATGAAAAACAGTGTCGGTGTGTTCATCAGAAGTACAATGTCGGACATCTGACCTGACCGGACTGAACAGGAGAAATTAACTGGAAAGATTTTAACGTGAAAGGCGGTGAAGCCTCCGCACACACCTATCTAATACATAATCGCAATGGGTCAATGGTAGTACAAAAGTGTTTACCAGCAAACCTTTTCCGGAAAATATCATCATAGTGTGAATGCATGTTTGTTAAAGGAGTAGTTCACTTTAAAATGAAAATGACCCCATGATTTACTCACCCTCAAGCCATCCTATGTGTATGACTTTCTTCTTTCAGACAAATACAATCGGAGTTATATTAATAAATATCCTGGCGCTTCCACGCTTTTTAATGGCAGTGAATGGGTCCATTGAGTTTGAAGCTCAAAAAAAGTGTTTCCATCCATTATAAAAGTGCTCCACACAGCTCCGGGGGTTAATAAAAGGCCTTCTGAAGCGAATCGATTGAGCTTTGTATAAAAAATATCAATATTTAAAGCTTCCACCAGAACGCCTTCCATATTCAACACCAGAATTATAACGCAGTTCAAAACGCTTACTCTACACCATATGTCGCATCAGTTACACTTTTTCCGTAGTTGAATACGGAACGAGGTCCGCGGTAGATAGATACTTTACTTTATAACATGTTAAATATGAATATTTTTCTTATGAAACCCCCAGAGTCGTGTGGAGTTTGTTTATGATGGATGGATGCACTTTTTTGGGCTTCATATTTTGGGCAGCCATTCACTGCCATAATAAAGCTTGGAAGAGCCAGGACTTTTTTTAATATCACTCTGATTGTATTCGTCTGAAAGTCATATACACATAGGATGGCTTGAGGGTGAGTAAATCATGAGCTAATTTTTATTTTAAAGTGAACTACTCCTTTAACAAATGATTAAGATATACAGAAAAATGTAACATTGGTGCATGTTGATTCAGAGTTGTGTTTTGGCCTGATTTTGTTTTGAACATCACTGTATATCAGATATCAAAGTACTGTATATCGGAGCCTTTAGTGTAGACTGATTATTTAATGATTTTCCTTTTCCTTTTAGGGCTAAAGAAGATTCTAGAAGTAGCAGGAACTGTTCCTGAGGTCGAGGGTGGGCCGCCGCTCACAGACAACACTCCCATGAGCTGCTCCGTTCTACTTAATAAGCTTTATGATGACCTCAAGAGTGATAAAGAGAGGGAAAACTTCGGCAAGCTCTGTGAGGAATATGTCCAGTAAGTCACATAAGGCATGTTATATATACTGTATTGTATTATATCTGTTATTGCATGGTAGAAACATGGTTAAAAATGTACATTTTCTTTTTACCGTCCATTCACGTTTTCTACAGGCATCACTTTGGCAGCTCTGATATGGAGAGGAAACTGCGAGCAATACAGACGGTCTCTGTACTGCTGCAGGGCCCCAGTGATGTGGGAAATCTCACCCTGGAGCTGAGCGGGATCATGGAGGCCGTCATCGCCCTGTGTGCGTCCGAAGACATCACTCACCAGCAGGTGGCAGTGGAGGCGCTCATTCATGCTGCGGGCAAAGCCAAGAGAGCGTCGTTCATCACAGCCAATGGTGTGGCTCTGCTGAAAGACCTGTACAAGAAAAGCGAAAATGACCGAATACGTGTGCGAGCGCTGGTGGTGAGTTTTCAGACTCAAGGACATCTGTGTTTTGAGTTGTCGTTTGTTTGCTGAATTCTGCATGGGCCCCTGTGTGTGTGTTTTCTAGGGGTTGTGCAAGCTTGGCTCTGCTGGAGGCACCGATTTCAGCATGAAGCAGTTTGCAGAAGGTTCAACACTTAAACTCGCCAAGCAGTGCAGGAAGTAGGTTTTGAGCTTTGCTAATAGCATCTTAGCAATTAGTTTTGCGTATTAGGCAACCACTCACATTTATTTTAGTGGAGTGAAAAAAAATCTAGTTTGAATAGGGTTTCAAACTGATGTCAGGGGGCTGAAAAATATTGTCAGGGGGCTGTGACTTGTTTCATCGTTTTTGAAGTCCATAAAGGTGCATCTGTCCGTCATATAACTGCTCCACACAGCTCCGGGGGGTTAATAAAGGCCTTCTGAAGTGCAGTTTAAAATTCTTACCTTGTCTGACTGCGTAACTGGTGTGCAATGCCGTCAGACGTAGCATAAGCATTTCGAACCGCGAGAGGCGCTACACTTTTTTCATAATTTGAATGCGGAAGGCGATCGGTTGAAAGTTGGATAATGTACTTTATAAAGTTTTAAATATGGATATTTTTCTTACACAAACGCATCGCTTCTCTTGAGAAGGCCTTTATTAACCCCCTGGAGCCGTGTGGAGCAGTTATATGATGGATAGATGCACTTTTAGGGACTTCATAAACGAGGCAACAATTCACTGCCATTATAAAGCTTGGAAGAGCCAGAACTTTTTTTAATAACTCCAATTTTATTCGTCTGAAAGCAGAATGTCATATTCATACACAACTAGGATGACTTGAGGGGGAGTAAATCATGGGCTAATTTCATTTTTGAGTGAACTACTAATCAGAATCTGCTCATGTTGGGCTGCATGTACCAGTAGCATGAAACCTATACAGATGGTTTCGTTTTGCTGCAAAAGCCATTTTTGCATTGGAGTGCATATGTAAATTTGACCCCCAGATGTCCCCCTTTAAAAAAGTAGGTTGATCTATAATTGCAAAGGTGTTATGTGCAGGTGGCCTTTAGCTGTCGTTTCTCTTCCAGGTGGCTCTGCAACGAAGCACTTCCTCCAACATCCCGGCGCTGGGCCATCGAGGGTCTAGCCTACCTCACACTGGACGCCGATGTGAAAGAGGACCTGGTGGAGGATAAGAAAGCCCTTCAGGCCATGTTTGAGCTGGCTAAGGTACTGCCCTTCCTGCTGGTTTGGAGATACACATCCCCATTATACTAATGCTTGACAGCTACAGCAACTCTCTCATGTTCTCGTTTTCTTTGCAGTCTGAAGACAAAACAGTGTTATTTGCCGTCGGATCTACACTGGTTAACTGCACCAACAGCTATGATGTTGAGAAACCAGACCCTCAGATGGTGGAACTAGCTAAATATGCTAAACAACACGTACCTGAGGAGCATCCAAAGGTAACGCGTATAACCACAGAGATGATAGATGCGTCCACCGAAAATGAACGTACTATCAGCATTTGTTTAATCTGATTGTATTTGTCATTTCAAACCCATATCACTCATTTGTTTTGTTCTCACGCAGCTCTCTTCTGTTCAACAAAACTAAAAAGCACCATAAATGGGGTCCCTGCAACATATTTATTTGCGAAAACAGACCAAAAGTCATTATTTGCTCATCTCTTTCCTGTTGTTTTGAAAGAAAGTCGTACTGGTTTGAAATGACCCAAGGGGGAATAAATTACCAAATTTTAACATGTGTTTTCTCAATGTGTTTTCGTGTAGGATGCCCAATCGTTTGTAGAGAAGAGGGTGGTGAAGCTCTTGGAGGCTGGGGTGGTGTCAGCGTTGGTTTGTATGGTGAAACAGGAGAGTCCCGCTCTCACGGAGGCCTGCAGAGAGTGTATCGCCAGGTCTGTCCAATTTGATGCTCAATCAATTTGGAAAATTCTGGCAGAATTCAAAGGATGCTACTGTAAAAGTACTTTAATTGCACTCCGGTTTTGGCCCTTTCCCACTGCTGGCACAACTACTGTCCCAAATTTAGATTAAGCCTTGGATCAATTTGCTCCATCAGGGGAGATTGTTTGAAAATGGATTTTAGTGTGCAAAATGGTTGATTTCTGTCCAAGGAAATGGCCCCTATATCAGATGAAATGAGCGACTCTTTCTCTTCCTGACAGGGTGATTTTGGCTCTGGTGGAGAGACATGAGGACAGAGGTTTAGTTGTGGCACAAGGAGGAGGAAAAGTAAGAATATTCTCTCATCATGCCTGTTAAGCTTCAGTTCCTTCCAGGACCAGAATGAGAACATTTCACACCATTATTTTAAAACCGTACAGTTAAAGGTTACACTTTTATTTTAAGGTGATGTAGTTACATTGTACTTAAGTAATATTAACTATATGTACTTACTACAGAGTTAGGGTTAGGGTTGGTTTAGAGTTAGTTACTTGTAATTATGCATAATTTACTGTTTATTAAGTACATGTAGTAACATGTAACTACGTCACCTTAAAATAAAGTGTTACCCAGTTAAAAAGTTTGTGGTTGGTAAGATTATTTAATGTTAAAACTTTTGAATTGCTTGTTTTTCTTGATGCAGGCCTTACTACCGTTGGTTTCTGAGAGCACAGATCGGGGTAAGATCAAAGCAGCGCAAGCTCTAGCCAAGATCACCATCACATCCAACCCTGAGATCGCATTTCCGGGCGAGAGAGTATGTCAGCACCCTATTTAACCTTTCTCACTGATTTCAATCGGGAATTAAATGTATAATATGATGATTTATGTGTTTGTGCAGGTCTATGAGGTGGTGAGACCCCTGGTTAGTCTTTTGGCGCTTGACTGCACGATGTTGCAGAACTTTGAGGCTCTGATGGCCCTCACCAACCTGGCTGGCTTCAGTGAGAGACTCAGGTTAGCTGTCACCAACTAAAATGTATTTGTGACATATATCAGAGTGAAACTGCTTGTAGCACTAGAAAAAAATTATGAAGGCACATGAATAAAAAAATTATAATAATGTGCACCGATAAATAATTTATAATAAATACTGTAATATTCAAGTAAAAAAATAAGAATTATGCATTTTGATTACATGGTGACTTTAAGAACAACCCACAGTCAAACCACATTTCAACCCCACAGGCAGAAGATCATTAAGGAGAAAGCCGTGCCTAAAGTTGAGGGCTACATGTTTGAGGAGCATGAGATGGTCCGTGCTGCCGCCACAGAGTGTATGTGCAATCTGGCCTTAAGCGATGAGGTACGTCATTTGACAGTATTCAGTTTTTGAACCTCATTTTGAGATAATTCCTTCAGTTTTTTATGGTTTTGTTTGATGCATCAGGTGCAGAAGTGTTACCTGGTTAAGGACAGTGACCGGCTCAAGTTGCTGGTGCTCTACAGTGGCGAAGATGACGAGACTGAGGAAGGCTGCGTCGGGCACGCTGGCCGTGCTGACGGGGGAAATGTCCGAGCTGTGTACACGTATTCCTGACACGGTGAGTACTGCCTTGAGTCTTTCTTGATTAAAGTGTCTCTATTATGTATTTTTAAATGCTCATAATTTTGTTCTAAATTCTCCTGCAATCGTTTTACATGCATCCAAGGTCAAAAAACATTTTAACTTTCTCACAATATACATTGCACGTCACCTAATTTCTCACAGTTTCTGAAACGGTTTGATCAAGGATCCGGTCTCTCTAAACCCCTCCTTTCCGAGAGCCTGCTCTGCTCTGATTGGTCAGATGTGGTTGTGATTGGCCAACCACTTACAGCGTGTGTCAGAAACTAAATGCCCATTACCATAACTGAACTTCAGCTCTGGATCTTTCTCAGCACTTGTAAACACGAATAGTGTGATACGAACAGTAACGACGGTATCGGTTTTCCCGGGTCAATTCGAGGCCGAGTCCTCATCCTTTGGACATGCATCAAAGGGGATTTGCTTTCCCAGCACAGAAAACAGCGTCTTGTCATGTCAACAACACGAACCAAACTCTTTCAAGCCACAGCTACAACTGCAGTATGGTCAATGAAGACCATAGGCTGGAATTATGCTAATTTGTTACAAACTTACATACCGGTAGGTTCAAGCAGGAAGTAAGACTGGAATTATCGATGACTCGTTTCAAGCAGAATCTGTTATTTTTTGTGAGACAATAGCTGCGTTCCCATTACCCTTCAAATTGTGCAAATTGAAATTGTGAATAAAAAATACACCCAATGGAAACACTAAAACTAAAGACTCCAATATGTTGAAAAATAATGTTTTGCGCTCGCTTGAGGTGGTTTTTCAGGCAATTGAAAAAAGGAATATTTCGCAAAACTGCAATGGAAACATTGCATTTACAGGTCACCTGGGATATGTAAAAGTCACATGATCATTCTTTAAAGATGGCGCAGTATGTTTGGACAGAAGATGAGATGGAGTTCATGAAACTCATAAACGACAAATTATGGGAATACTGGATTTTAAAAACAACAAAGAAATGCCACAATTTATGAAACAGATATGAGGAAGAAACACCCAGAAACACCTCAGACGTCGCTGCTCTCAAATATAAGTGGATTAATGATGTTTTAGTCGCATAGCATTGATTAATAGAAACGCTGTCATTTTGCAATCGTTTTTTATCGACATTTGCAAAAGTTTTGCGCAGATCTGTAATGGAAACCTAGCTAATAACTCAGAGCTGAGCTTTTACATCCACAGAAAAAGCTATTTAACTCACTACATGATGGGTAATATCTGAAAAAGCTAAATATGGGCACTTAAAGTATTCTCACATTCTTCATCTCAATCCACTTTTTCTCCTCCTTTTCTCTAGACGAGTCACTGGCTGGAGATCTTCCAGGCTCTGTTGCTCAGCGAAAGTCAGGACCTGCGGCACCGTGGAGCGGTCATCATAATGAACATCATGCAGGCCGACAAAAGTCTGGCAGAGAAAGTGATTGAGAGCGAAGCACTGGAGATCCTGTCTGTCCTGGCTAAAGGAGACGATCCCAAGCAGGACTCCGTTCGGAAAGCCGCCCAGCGCTGCTTGGATCTGGCCATTGAGTACGGCCTCATCCGAAACAACGAGGGAGGAGCTAATGGTAATTCCATGTGATGCAGTCTAATGGGGGGTTTTGGAGCCTTTTATCCACTGCGGATAAAAACGTAGCACACATTTCATACTGTCTAAAGAGACCAAATTTCGAGTTTATTCACTTCCATTCCATTACGTGCACTCAATTTATTTTACATGCACATTCCAAGATATTCTAAGATGATTCTACTTGCATGTGTGAAGAGCACACACTGAAAGTATTAATCTTATGTTATTTATGCTTTGGCACATTTGTTTGACCGCCTTACCATGTATATTCAAGTCTTAATTGTTGAATGTGAAATAATGTATTCTGGTTTTATATAAACACTACTTTTGTTTGAGGTGTGTGGGTCGTGTTTTTATTCTTGCTTTTCTTTACAGATTAAGTAGATTTGGTTGGGTTTAACAATGTTGACTTTTCACACTGTTTTGCAACTACCAAACATATAGTTGCAGTATAATTTATGTATTTCCTCTTACATGGGAATTGGTTTGAATATTTCAACTGTCATTTTCTAGTGACATTTTGATTAAAAATGCAGTAAAAATGGTCTTATTATGAAATATTATTTAACAATTTAAAATAACTATTTTCTATTTTCATACATTTTAAAATATGATGTATTCCTGTGATGCAAAGCTGAATTTTCAGCAGTCTTTAGTGTCTGCTGATCCAATGGTACTTCAGAAATCAATCTAATATGCTGATTTTATATTCAAGAACTGTTTCTTTATTATCAATGTTGGAAAAAAAAATTATATGATGAACAGAATGTCCAAAAGATCAGGATAAAACATAAACATCTATACTTGATTAATGTAATGCATCTTTTCTTAGTCAAAGTATTAATGTTCTACAAAACTCCTGAAAAATAGTGTAAGTGAATAATGTAACTAGATAAAGCCAAAGAGGCATAAAACTACAAATCGCGTTTGAAAAAAAACGGCACGAGACCTCTCACTTCCCATAGTTCCCAATGTGTCATATGACTCTTCGTGACCAATCAGAGACGTTCACGAACTTCATTTAGTCTGTACACGTTGGCATTATTGGAATGGGCAACAGTTGCTTACAATAAAAATGTAACTATGGCCAATTGTCCCATGTTCACCTACACTAACAAGGACTTTATAAATTATGTTTGTTCCGGAAACCAGAACCGGTCCAGATTTGACATCGCGCTGCGGTCCGGATGGACTGAGAGGATGAACGCCGGGCTGTTTCGGTATCAGCTGGACGATCTGGAGACGCGGATCCTCCCTGGTCCCTGTGGCTACATCGCTCAGCTAAACATCTTGAGAGGCGTCGAGAGACGAAAACCGCAGGAGATCCTGAGCGTCCGGCAGAACTTTGACCCAAAGCAGTTCAACTTCAACAAAATCAACCCTAAAGAGCTGCTCTTTGAACTACAGGGTGAAGACCATCAGAATGCTTCAAAACGGAAGTGCAAAGTGATAATAAACGTGAGTCCGCTGGAATTTGGGCACTGTCTGCTCGTGCCTGAACCGGACCGGTGTCACCCACAGATACTGACCCCTTTGGCGGTCCAGATGGGGATAGAAACGGTTCTGCTGAGCGCTGATCCAGGATTCAGGGTTGGCTTCAACAGCCTGGGTGGGTTTGCCTCAGTTAACCATCTCCATCTCCATGGCTACTACCTAAAACACCAACTGAGGATTGAGACCTCCCCAGCAGAACTGGTCCTGCCTCAAAAACACCTGCATCGCCTCCTGGGCTTCCCTGCAGGCTTTCTGTTCTACACCCAGGGCTCAAACCTGGACCTGACAGTCAATGCCGTATGCAGTCTCACTGATATTTTAGTTGACAGGGACATCGCACACAACATCTTCATCACCCGAGGTTGTCCTCCACAGAGGGAGTGTGATCCGTCTTCATCCAGAAGCGGGGTGAGGGTTATCGTATGGCCCCGGCTGTCTTGTTTTGGGGCCAAAGAAGAGTCTGCCTTCAATGTGGCCCTGTGTGAGCTCGCCGGTCACCTTCCCTTCAAAAACAGAGAAGACTATGACACAGTCACTGAGGACAGAGTACAAGATATCATCCGCAAATACCTGCTGTCCCAAGAAGAATTCAGTGAATTGCAAAAGCATGTCATGAAATGTTTCTAGATGCTACTTTTATTTTAGGAAAACAAATCCTGTATCTAAATGAGAATTTCAGGGAATATAATAAATGTTGATGTATTAGCCTAGATCAGATTTTATTAACACAAATGTGTTGTTCTGCCACTTGAAGTTTCATATGCTGCTACACTTACATCTGCACTATACATTACACTAGGGTAGAGTGTGGTACAAATTAAATTTGTTACAAATCTTATATCATGAAAACTCAACATTTTTCATACTTGGTTTATAATTTGTCATTGTCACTGAAAACAAGGATAACTATTCTAGACACATTTAACTTTTGTTTTACAGAAAAAGTACTCTACCCTATGTGTGTGTGGGTGTGTAAAATGCAATTTAATTGTCTATTGTTTAAAAAAGGTGCCATTAAATTATATATACAATTGCATCTGACATATATATGAAATATATTAATGTAATATATAATATTTCATATATACGTAAAATACAATTGTATTCTGCTATTGTTTTTAAAAAAGGTGACCGTGCCATCTACAACAATAAAACAAACATTTCAAACAGCTGTGTGCTACCTTTGTTTATTTTAATAAAAGAGAATGCACATTAATTAATATGAGCACTTGTGTCCATCATGTACAAGTACAGGTTTTGCCATAAAAGCTAATTTTCCAGGCAATAAGCTCTTGTTGGATACTTTTGCTGAATTTGGATTTGCGTACTAGTATTAGACTACTATTCCTGCCATTGAAAGATATGGTAAAAGTAGTATGTGGTTCCAAATTTATTTGAGCAAATATAGCCTATTTGGACATACAAAAAAAGTATGTGCACAACATGCATGGTACAGTAATAGTAAAAGTGGTGTACTTCCATCCAGCTCAATACTTGATATCCTTCTCTATAGCTCTCTCTAGTGGTTAAAGGTTGAATCGCGGTTAAAATCTTTTGATTTGAAGAATAAAATAAGCATTTGTTTCCTTAGTAGGCTATTTTAAAGTCTCATTAATTTAATTATATTTTATTTACAGTTCAAACTCGACTATCAAAGGGGTAGTTCACCCAAAAATGTATATTCTGTCATAATATGCTCACCCTTATGTTGTTCCAAACTTGTATACATTTCTCTGTTCTGCTGAACACAAAGGAAGATATTTTGAAGAATGTGGGAAACTGAAAAGTTCTGGGGGACCATTGACTTCCATAGTATTTTTTTTCTTTTCTTCCCCCTACTATGGAAGTCAGTGATGCCCCAAAGCGGCCTAGTTACAAACTTTCTTCAAAATGTCTTCCATTCAGCAGAACAAAGAAATGTATACAGGTTTGGAACAACTTCAGGGCGAGTAAATGATGACAGAATTGTAATTATTGGTTGAACCATCCTTTTAAATATTTCATTTATTTAATTATAAAATTCCATCAACCATTAGGCTATTTGTCCATCTCAGGTGTTGAGTAAGTTCCTCTAAAAAGGTTATTAATTGCATCTTTAACAGTGTAATTAGATTACTGTAGGCCTACTTATTACTCACTCAAAAAGTAGTACTACTTACTACTTTCTAAATCCCAGTTGAACAATACAAGGATATACAAAAAAACTACACTTTTGATTATTTCAAATAAACAATATACAATCGCATAAATGATTCTTGAACTGAGTGTGTAAATGGAAATGGTTACATTAAAAACATACATTTTAACATGCAATTTTAATGTTAAATCCACTATTGTTTCATATATAATTGTTGTTATACAATCTCATTACATCAGAAGTAACTGTAATTAAATTACAGAAAATCAAGCGTAATCCGTTACTTTACTTAGTCAAGGGGAAAGTAATTAAATTACTTTATACACCCACCTCTGCTCAAGGACTAATACGCTTTGAACATGATTTCTGATAATATCTCGGTTCCATTACAGATTGTTCCATCCCAAACAAAGAGCCTGACGTCTGAACTGTACACAATGGCAGCATTTCATAGAAACGCCAGGTAAGTGGACACTATTTTGTCTGAATCAGTAGGCCTACTTGATCAGGTCGTGATGTACACATCAGGTTCTGCTACACGCACCGTCCCAACTAACGCGCATTCAGGCATGCGGTGTGTGTTTCTTCGTTACAAAAGGAGCCTGAAAGAGAAGCTAGTTTGATGGTGAAATGATATAATCTTCCCTTGTGGCTCGTTATAGTTATTCAACAGGAATTTCACCTCAAAGCACAGTTTGACTGTCCTGTTTACAGCTCAGTGAGGTAGAATATCCCTTCCACGTGTCAAATCGAAACCGCACGCTCGAGAGAATCCAACCCAGACAACGTAAACCCACTCTGGCGCCGTTTAAACGCTCGGTGGCCTCGAATACCTATTAATTCCAGGTGATGGTCGCTGTAACTAACACTAAACCGGTCTGAGGAGACCTGTGTCATCTGTTTCACACCACAACAAAAGCCCTGCTGTGCATCTTGTATACAGACCCTTTTATCTGCCATCTAACCTGGTACCACAAACAAAACTCAAGAGGCGATACATTAGCCTTTTACTTTACTGAACTGATTGAACTTGTTGCTGTGCGATTTGTCTCAACCAACAGAGGTCAAACCCTGATTTGATTTTAACCTCATGCGGCATCAATCAATGAGACAGACAGTGATGACTAAACATTCAAGGTGCAAATAAGGGTTTGATGGCCCCCTTTAACTCTTAAACAGAGGACACAAATGCTCATATAATTATGTGAGATTTACAAGGGCAATTAGTCAAAAAGCCTACTAAAAAGGAACTTTAATTTGCCAGTAAGATACTGAAACAATGTCTTAAAAGAAAAATAATTTCTTAAAGTTCTTAAACAAGGGGGAAGGTCATTGAATTCAAATGGAGTGAGCATGCATGAACCTTAAAAGCAAATAATAATGTTTTGCTTTTATATTAGCAAAGATAAAGACATTAAAAAAGAAAAGTCTTGCTCATGCATAAAGCCACATACTCCATGAATCAGTAACAAATATTATTCAGCACTCAAAGATCCAGGATCTCCAGCATGTCCACTGAGTGACGCCTGCAGACAGAAGAACATTAGTAGAGCGTGACGGATAACATTTACATTGCACATATGAGAACGCCATGTACCAATTACTGTGCAGGAAACTGGTGGAGGTTTAAACCTTCCAGCGAAAAACATCAAAATAAACTGTCTGGATCTAATGAGAGCATAAACATGTCAATGTCTAGGCAGGTTAGAGTGGCTACAGCAATTCCCTGAACCATATCTAGTCCAGTTTGTGGCGCAACAGTCGAGTTCCAGAAGTAAAAACTGAATATTTACAGACCTACTGTGAGCTACAAGGTTGTTAATCAATGGTTGCTTCTGTTAAAGACATCAGCCCACATTATTTCAGTTTATTTTAAAATAATCATGTTTAACAGCTGAATTTGTGGTCAAAAACTACATTACCCATGATGCTGTTGTCAGTTTATAATGAAGCGCACGATGGAGAATTCAAAACTTACAACATATACAACACAGCACAATGAACTGAGGAAACTAAGGGTTTAATACACAGGGAGTAATGAGGTAACTGAAGGAATAACAGGTGAACATAATCAGTCACTAAGGGAAAGTAGGAGCCATGAACAAAGGAGGGAGGAGCAATGGTGGAGACTTGGCAGGTAGACCCTGGAGGAAGTGGAGACCCAGCCAATGAGACCACGTGACACTGATGCATCTGGAGACCAAGCTGCAGCAATGTCCAACATCCAAGGTGGAGCCGGGGTGCCAGAGGACTGAAGTGGAGCCGGTGGCACTGTGGAGTTGGAGGGAAGGCAGAGCCTGATGGAGCCGAAGGGGGGGAGGGACGAAGCGGAGCTGAAGGCCTTGCAGCCTATGTACCTGTCTGGAAGTGTAACGGAGTATGGATAGTCCAACTCCACCTTTCTGGATGTCTAATGGGATGGGAATAGTCCAACTCCACCTTTCTGGATGTCTTATGGGATGGGAATAGTCCCGCTCCACCTCTTTGGACGTCCAATGGAGTGGGGATAGTCAAGCTCCTCCTCTCTGGAAAACTAATGGGGTGGGGATAGTCCAGCTCCACCTCTCTGGACGTCTGATGGGGTGGAGGGATAGAGTTGTGGGTAGGGTTGGGTGTGGTTGGATATTCTAGCTCTAGCCATTAGGTCCAAATTACATTCGCTTCTCCTTGCTGGACGTCTAGCAAGGAGGAGCTATACGTAAGCTCCACCCATTTGCTCTTAAGCAGCCTCTTCAGGTAAAGCAACTGGAGCTGTAAGGACGACGGCCACAGGTGTCGATGAGTCCGCTTATACTGAAAAATTAACTGAAATAAGTGGTTTTTATATTGCCTATATAAACAACATTTTTAAATGAGTAGTTTTATATTCCTCCATCATTTTTTAATTATATTACACTGTTTGCAATGCTTCATGGGATAGTGGTTCCCTTACTAAATCTGTTATACACCATCTTGTACCTTTATATTTTCAAATACTTTTCAAAGTTTGTAATGTTATGATTCACCTCGTAGCTTGTTGGCTTGGTTCAGACCTTGAAAATGCTTTAATGGAGACAATTTGGACAATTTCTCCCCCCATGGGAGAAATGTATGGCAAAAATTCTTCCGGAACCCATCCCGCTGAAAAAGTGGGCAAGCACTGTTGCACTCTATAACTGCCATATGAACCCATGAAGCACGGAGTCCTAAAGCCTTGCCCGTCCTCCTCCTCCATACTTTGGTGATGTAATGCCACGTAGAAAATGGGACATTTGACAATCATGGTAAGACCACAAGTACACATTAAGTGTGCCATTTGAGACAATGTCAAAAACCCTTTTCTAAAAATACTCTAAGCCTTAAGAATTACACCTTCACCATGTCAAAGTTCTCAAACGTAACAATTATTACAAGGGGAAACAGTAGAAATTAATGGTCTCATTCTTGTATACAAGCACATATTTTGTCAGATCAATCATTGACAAGTTCAGTCCACCGACGTCCAACACTGACGTCCAGTCAATGCCTGGAGAAAGAATATCTTACCAAGCTTAACGGTAACATATTCACATTGCACGAATGCATGTATTATAAACCAATGATGAAATTGGTGAAAATTTAATATATATATATATATATATATATATATATATATATATATATATATATATATATATATATATATATATATATATAAAATGAATGCATGAATCCATCCATCAGATTCAACAAGAAGATTCCCAGCAAAAACAGAATGTTCCTAAATTTGTTTAAATAATTAATTTCATGTATAAAACCAAATCTGAGCATTGACATATCAACTCTGCAGATCAATTCGACATCTGAGAGCCTGTTTGACTATCCCAGGAAGGAACGGACAGAATACAGTGGTATTTCCAAGCAAGCTAACAATTTTTCATCAAAGATAATGAATATAATGATCAGCTTTTAAAAGTAACTTACAGTAAATAAATCTAGCAAGATCGTTTGGACAAATGTTAATTTGTAGGTATTTATAAACATATTTCCACTAAATAAAAAGGGGGAAAATATGTTAAATAATAGTTTTTCAAAATAGGCCTATAATCGTTCTCTCAACAAAACATAAGCTTTAAAACATTTCTTTTTAAACTCCTTGTGACACCTAAGTGTATAGTATTTATGGAATTCAGGAAGTACACTAGCTGTTAATTTAGAACGTAGCCAACTAATTTCCCGCGCTCATTGCGACATATTGGTAGCGTTTGGAGTATGGCGTAGCCTACAATCAGACGTTTAACGAAAAGCGAACATTTCTGTCAAATTAAAAGTTTTAAACCGAAATATCCGAATACAACACTACACTGACTCCAAATTTCCCCGAAACAAAACAGCTGCTTTAAAATCAAAGTCCTAAGTCTATCCTCAATTAGCAACCTGTGGCATGTCTTGTAAGGAAGGGGGCGAGGAATGGATATGCAGACACACCTCCCGCTCCCACTGCGTTTAAAAGTGACACTAATGCGCGTCCACGTCCCTTAACAACACCACCAGTCCTCTCAATGAACAGTCTGGAGACATGGGGAACTGCATTAGGAACATGTGCGACCGGCCAAAGAATACTAACATCAAATTCAGTTTACCTGGCGTGTGTTTTGTTTGGCAGTTGTCTATGATTATTCTTTTTGGCGTGTTTGTGCGGTATAATGAGGAGTCAGATTCACACTGGGTTGATACCAAAAAGGAGAAAAATATCACAAGCGATATTGAGAATGACTTCTACTTCAGATATCCAAGTAAGTGCATCATTTTGTATATCAATCTAAGATAAATTGAAAAAATATATGTATATTTATTTCCGTCATTAAACTAACGATTCGTTTTAAATTAAATGTTTACTACATTTATTTACATTACTTACGAAATAATGTAATTATATTTTTAAAATATTCTTTGGTTTAATGTTGTGGTTTATTATATATTTTATATTATCTCTCTGTCCATCTTTCTTAAAAATCCAACATATACATTTCATTGATTGTGGTATTAATGTTTGCTTCATCTGCTTTTCTCTTGCTCTGGTACACTTGAAATCATGCATACCTTCTTATGCACATGGGACTGGTACGGGGAGGTCAAGGGTTTGATTTCTCGTTTATTATGTAAGGATCAGTATTCATTGTCATCTTTTGAATCTTTGAAGGTGTGGTTGAATTTTTCAGTCATGTATTGATTTTCAGTCTTCTGGTCAGACTATCCACTGTTATCCAACTATCAGCATTTTAAGGGTTGGATGACAGGTGGTGTATGTATGAATTCGGACACAAACTATTGTTAGCGGGCCGTCGGGGGCCGATCAGATGTCATTTGACGTGTTTTGTCATGGTTAAGGTGTGACTGTCAGCGCATTAGTCTGTTGGAGTTCATCTTCGAGTAGTCCAATTGCAGACCGGTCATGCAAATGTTCACTGATCAAGCAAGGATTGAGGTGGAGTGCTTGGTATAAACACAAGCTAATGATGATAAGCTAATAACCTAAAAATTTAAATTGTCATTAATTACTCACCTTTATGTCGTTCAAAACTCTTTTTCGTTCATCTTCAAAACAAATTAATTGCTTCTTGAGCTCAAATGTGCTGCGTGACACGAGAATGATCTTCAATGGTTCTTGAGGAAGGTCAAACGTGCTGTGTAACTCGAGAATGAACATCATTGGTTCTTGAGAAGCTCAAACGTTCTGTGCTGTAACACAAGAATGGTCCTCATTGGTTCTTGAGAAGCTCAAATGTGCTGGGTAACATGAAAATGAACTTCATTGGTTCTTGAGGAAGCTCAAACGTGCTTCGTAACATGAAAATGAACCTGACAAAATGAAATGGCGTCAACAATAATCGATTCGGCGATGCAAGTCATGCACGATTCAGAATCGATGGGGCAAAGTGCCATAATTGATCATGTCACCGTTTATTTTCAGGTTTGAAAATACCATATCCAATAATACCCTGTACCATTCAATTTTATCTAATGACATTTATGTCAAAATACAGGAGCGTGAGAATACACACATAGCAGCAAATACAATCTGTTGTTCAATATCTGACTGAGACAAAATTTGCCTTGTTGTGTGCAGAAGAATTTTGATGCATCATAGAATTTAATTGTGAGGGCACTGCTAATGCACACTCCTACTGTGTAACACGAGAATGAACCTCATTGGTTCTTGAGATGCTCAAACGTGCTGCGTAACACGAGAATGAACCTCATTGGTTCTTGAGGAAGCTCAAACGTGCTGCGTAACACGAGAATGAGCCTCATTGGTTCTTGAGGAAGCTCAAACGTGCTGCGTAACATGAGAATGAACCTCATTGGTTGTTTAGGAAGGTCAAACGTGTGTTGTGTAACACAAGAATGAACCTCATTGGTTCTTGAGAAGCTCAAACGTGCTGCGTAACACAAGAATGAACCTCATTGGTTCTTGAAGAAGCTCAAACATGCAGCGTAACATGAGAATGAACCTCATTGGTTGTTTAGGAAGGTCAAACGTGTGTTGTGTAACACAAGAATGAACCGCATTGGTTATTGAGGAAGCTCAAACGTGTGTTGTGTAACACGAGAATGAACCTCATTGGTTCTTGAGGAAGGGCAAACGTGTTGTGTAACACAAGAATGAACCTCATTGGTTCTTGAGGAAGGGCAAACGTGCTGGGTAACACAAGAATGATCCTCATTGGTTCTTGAGGAAGGGCAAACGTGCTGGGTAACACAAGAATGATCCTCATTGGTTCTTGAGGAAGCTCAAACGTGTGTTGTGTAACACGAGAATGAACCTCATTGGTTCTTGAGGAAGGTCAAACTTGCTGCGTAACACGAGAATGATCCTCATTGGTTCTTGAGGAAGGTCAAACGTGCTGCGTAACACAAGAATGATCCTCATTGGTTCTTGAGAAGCTCAAATGTGCTGCGTAACACGAGAATGAACCTCATTGGTTCTTGAGGAAGGTCAAACGTGCTGCGTAACATGAGAATGAACCTCATTGGTTCTTGAGGAAGGTCAAACGTGTGTTGTGTAACACAAGAATGATCCTCATTGGTTCTTGAGGAAGGTCAAACGTGCTGCGTAACATGAGAATGAACCTCATTGGTTCTTGAGGAAGGTCAAACGTGTGTTGTGTAACACAAGAATGAACCTCATTGGTTCTTGAGGAAGCTCAAATGTGCTGCGTAACATGAGAATGAACCTCATTGGTTCTTGAGGAAGCTCAAATGTGCTGCGTAACACGAGAATGATCCTCATTGGTTCTTGAGAAGCTCAAACGTGCTGCGTAATAGTGGTGTCAACAATAATCGATTTGGCGATGCATCGCAATGTGGGGCATGCGCGATTCAGAATCGATGCGGCAAAGTGCCATAATCGATTATGTCACCATTTATTATCAGGTTTGAGAATGCCATATCCAATACCCTGTACCATTCAATTTTATTATATTTAATGACATTTATGTCAAAAATACAGGAGCGTGATAATACACACATAGCAGCCAATACAATCTGTTGTTCAATATCTGACTGCTTGTATTGCCTCATGACTGATTAAAAATGTGCCTTGTTGTGTGCAGAAGAATTTTGATGCATCGTAGAATTTAATTGAATCGAATTGTGAGGGCAGTGCCAAATTCACACCCCTGCTGCGTAACACGAGAATGATCCTCATTGGTTCTTGAGAAGCTCAAACGTGCTGCGTAACACAAGAATGAACCTCATTGGTTCTTGCAGAAGCTCTGAGTAACACAAGAATGAACCTCATTGGTTCTTGAGAAGCTCAAACGTGCTGCGTAACACAAGAATGAACCTCATTGGTTCTTGCAGAAGCTCAAACGTGCTGTGTAACATTCCATCAAAAAGATCTTGATTTGTTTTCTGATGATGAACGAAAGTCTTATTGGTTTGGAATGACCTGATGGTGAGTAATTAATTAATTTGTGGGTGAACTAATCCTTTAAAGTTCCTGAAACCGATTGTCACACCTACTGCATTTGATTGAACTTGAAGTTATTTGGCAAAGAAAATGTTCTTTGTGTATAAATACAGTTCAGACAGCTTAAGACTTGTAATTGATCCAGGCAGCTGCTGGTTGTTGTGCTTTTTTTCTTTTTCATTTACTTAATCGACCTGAAACCAAGAGTTTTGTATCTCCTGCATCGTCGGTTGAGAAGGATTTCAAGGTGAAGCTTCATGCCAGGCCAAAGTGAAAGGACAACCTTGCTAAAGAAGCGAGAAGTGTAATCGGTTTCTGGAAGAGATTTCGTGGTCATGACCAGCATGCTCTTTTTCTCTGTGCAAATAAGGGCTTGATCAGAAACCACAGCACTGTCTGTTTTCATTAGCAGTTTTTTGTGGTGTCACCAGCTTCTAGATGTCCTTGTTTAGCATTTCTACTAGAAGATCTTCAAAATAACCAGCCCGGCCCTGCCCTCTTCTGAGAAATTGATGTATCATTACATTCCATCTCTGCTACATTTTAGTCAAATTTGCTGCTGCTTTGACCTCAGTTATGTCACCGAAAGGCTCAGATTACAGTTTGTGACTTTCTAAAGTACATATTTCCATAGTTACTTGAGGGTGAATTAAGATACTAATAAAATGTTTTAACATCCTTTTTTTTTAAAAATGGTTAATAGTGCCATTTTCATTCTGCTTTCTAAAGACGAATGTGAAGTTTGTGATTGTAACATAAAAGTATAAAATGGTAAATAAAAATAAACAGTTTATTTCTGATAATATTTCAAATGTTTGATTTAGTACTATGGCTATATGTCTTATTTTTAGTTAGTTATTTTTACATGCATACATTTAAAATGACTTAGTATCTCACACAGTATACTTTTTTTTAATAAACTACCATTGAAAATTGAGAATTCATATTTTTATTTTAAATACATTTTTAATTAATAATTTAAGCAATGCTCAATGTATTAAATTGATCAGAAGTAACAGTGAATACCTAAAAGCACAACTGTTTTCAACATTAATAAATGTTTCTTGAGCATCAAATCCTCATATTCGAAGGTTTTCTGAAGGATCATGTGACTGAAGTAAGGAGTACTGATGCTGAAAATTCAGCTTTGCATCACAAGAATACATTTTATTTTAAATGCATGAAAAAAATAATTATAGTATTTCACAATATTACTGATTTACTGTATTTTGATCAAATAATTGCAGCCTTGGTGAGAATATAACTTTTCATCTTACTGACGTGACTTTTAAATGGTAGTTTACATATAAATATATAGCTGTATATGTATAATATGGTTGCCTCTATATTTTAGGATGGAGATCATAATTTTGGGATGTCCTTGCCATCAAGAAAGGTTTAAAGAACATCCGTCCTACTGGATCCAATATTCTGTTTACACCTTTGACTATACCTATTTCTATTAGGCTAATTTCTTATGATTCACGCTATGATTTTGAGTGACTGAATTGTAAATATTTTGTTTGTTTTCCTGCAGGTTTTCAGGATGTTCATGTCATGATCTTTGTGGGCTTTGGGTTTCTCATGACCTTCCTGAAGCGGTATAGCTTTGGTGCCGTCGGATTCAACTTCCTGATCGCGGCTTTTGGCATCCAGTGGGCTCTTCTGATGCAAGGCTGGTTCCATTCTCTGGACCCAGCTGATGGAAAGATCAAGATCGGGATAGAGAAGTATGTTGTTTCTCTTCTTTTGTGAGTTATTACAGTTCCCAAGGGGTTAAAAAAAAGTTTGATTGAAAACCAGAGACGTTTATACTCTCCTGTTATTAATACTGACATCTGATTCTCTCATTTCTTTGAGGATTCATGTAGAAAAGCAGCAGGTTTTGCATGTGAACCTAGTGTTGATAATGTAGACGGACACCATAAAGACAAACCAGTTTGCAGGTGTCACTTTCCTGTGGGAATGATGGATTTGTTTTGCATTTAAACAGTAATTAGAAAAACAGCCTGACCAAACTGGAAAGTGAATGATCCCACTATGCAGATGCAAGCACTGCTGCTTATTATGCGATCAGCACTGTTTGCTACTTTGTATGAAGGACATTAACCTCAATAAGTTATAAAAATGCCAAATTTATGGTCATCTATCACTTTGCTTTGTGTAAAAAGACGACAAACTCTTGACAGTGAATTGAACTGCTTCAAACTGAATTAAATCAGACATAATGCAAGTTCAGGGCTGAAACGAACAGTACAAATGTTTCATTGGAGCGCTGTCCCGTGTGTTCAGCTTGATCAATGCAGATTTCTGTGTGGCGGGGTGTCTGATCGCCTACGGTGCTGTGCTGGGGAAGGTCAGTCCTGTGCAGCTGTTGGTGATGACGCTGTTCGGTATCACGCTGTTCGCCGTTGAAGAGTTCATCATCCTGAGCGTCCTCCTTGTGAGTCTTATCGCTGTTCTACTAGGCTGTCAAAGTTAACATTCACCTAAGATATTAAAATGTTTTAACATCAATTAAATGTTTTCTAGCCTACATTTACAATCATTGAAATTAGCGCTGTCGAGTCGATTAGTCGTGATTTTAATCTAACTTAAGTTTTTGTTTAAATATGTGTCCGATCAGGCATAACATTATGACCGGTGAAGTGAATAACACTGATTACCTCTTTATCGCGGCACCTGTTATTGGGTGTGATATATTAGGCAACAAGTTAACATTTTGTCCTCAAAGTTGATGTGTTAGAATCTGGAAAAATGGGCAAGCGTAAGGATTTGAGCGAGTTTGACAAGTGTCAGAGCATCTACAAAACCGGTCTTCCCGATCTGCCTATCAAAAGTGGTCCAAGGAAGAGACTATGGTGAAACGGCGACAGTGTCATGGCTCATTGATGCACACAAGGAGGGAAGGCTGCCCTGTGTGGTCTGATCAAACAGGCGAGCTACTGATTATTCCTTCTGATTATTATTTCAGTAGATTATTTCTACTGAAACAAAAAAATGTCCTGATTCCTTGGCTCAAACCGATTCATTTGCGTTGACATTTTTTATGCCATTTTGAATTTGAAAGTAGATTTTACAGAAAATTCTAAATGGCAGAAAAAACAACGTTGTCACAATTGAATCGGCTTGAGCCAAGGAATCAGAGGAAAAAAGTAAAAGATGACTACTCCAAATTTAACCAGGTGATCTTCAGATGATGCTGACAAAAAGTTATGGAATTTATGTTGATTTGTCAAACCATTCTCAAACCCGCAAACTTGATGACACAAGGAGGGAAGTCTGCCCTGTGTGGTCTGATCAAACAGCTGAGCTACTGGATCTCAAATTGCTCAAGAAGTTAATGCTGGTTCTGATAGAAAGGTGTCAAATACACAGTGCATCACAGTTTGTTGTTTATGCATAGCCAGACCAGTCAGGGTGCTCATGCTGACCCCTGTCCACCGCCGAAAGCACCAACAGTGGCACGTGAGCATCAGAACTGGACCACAGAGCAATGGAAGAAGGTGGCCTGGTCTGAGGAATCACATTTTCTTTCAGCAGGATAATGTGCCCTGCCACAAAGCAAAAATGGTTCAGGAATGGTGTGAGAAGCACAATAACGAGTTTGAGTTGTTGATTTGGCCTCCAAATTCCCCATATCTCAATCCAATCGAGCACCTGTGGGATGTGTACTGAACAAACAAGTCCGATCCATAGAGGCCACACCTCACAACTTACAGGACTTAAAGGATCTGCTGCTAACATCTTGGTGCCAGATACCACAGCACACCTTCAGGGTCTAGTGCAGTTCACGCCTTTAGGGTCAGGGCTGATTTGGCTGCAAAAGGGGGACCAACACAATATTAGGAATAATCGGTGTAAATGTGTATGTGTGTGTATAGCTAATATATTTCATATATATACCAGATATTTTTATTTATATAATGTATTGCTTACAGTGCTGTAAAATCTATTTTATTTTATTTAATATCTGTCAGTATGTCTGTGTACACTACTGTTGATAAGATCAAAGCTAAAGGCCACTACAAGTATTGAGTTGAGATGAAGGAGGTAAAATGGCTTTATTCTAACCTTTGTTCAACGATTTGATCCCTGTTAGGTTAAAGATGCTGGCGGCTCCATGGTGATCCACACTTTTGGAGCTTATTATGGTCTCTCCATTTCATGGGTTTTGTATCGGCCTGATTTGGATAAGAGCAAACATATGAACGGGTCTGTCTACCACTCGGACGTGTTTGCCATGATTGGTAAGAGTCCATTAAGTCTTGTTGAGCTTAAGCTTGTGTTATATTTTAGGATTAATTGTTTCAAGAACCAAAAGGACTATTGGACATTCTGTGCAACTTGAACTAAAGCTGGCTTAATTGAAGGCTCAGATAGTGTTTACGTTTACATTCCGGTGTGTTGTGCAGGAACCCTCTTCCTGTGGATGTTCTGGCCAAGTTTCAACTCTGCCATTGCTGATCATGGAGACGGTCAGCACAGAGCTGCCATCAACACATACCTGGCCTTGGCCTCCACCGTCCTCACTACTGTCGCCATTTCCAGCGTTTTTGAGAAAACGGGGAAACTAGACATGGTGAGCAACCATTTTTATTGTAATTGTTGGCGTTCTTCTTGTTGTTCTTCTTCCACTACTACTACTACTGCCGCTCTTGAGTCTATGGCAGCCTATAGAACCGCTTGTGGGAAAGTTATAAAATTGGCCATAGATATAGGACAGTCTGCATTAACCCCAGCAATTTAGAAGTCAATAGCTTAATCTCTCTAGCGCCACCAACTGTCCAAATCTTCACTTTTCACATTTATGATGATAACTTTGACCCGTGAGGGCTAGAAACAAAAAAATGTCCTCTGATTCCTTGGCTCAAACCGATTCGTTTGCGTTGACATTTTTTATGCCATTTTGAATTTGAAAGTAAATTTTTCGGAAAATTCTAAATGGCAACGTCGTCACAATTGAATCGGCTTGAGCCAAGGAATCAGAGGAAAAAAGTAAAAGATGACTACTCCAAATTTAACCAGGTGATCTTCAGATGATGCTGACAAAAAGTTATGGAATTCATGTTGATTTGTCAAACCATTCTCAAACCCGCAAACTTGATGAAGAGCACGCCAAAATGATTGTGAGGCTGTGTCCTGTATTCTGACCACACTTGGCGTGTTATGACAACCTTTAACTGAGGCTACTGGTCTCTTTAGATTCGGTGCATCATGCAGAGTCGAACGATATCCAATTTTTCCATATTGGCCATTTTGAAAACGACTTTTTTCGTCTGATTTTCACCCAATTCAAGTCCAATCATCCTCAGACCATGCCGGAAAAAATGCTAAGGCTGTAAAAATGGGCATTTGTTACAATACATAATGTACATAAGTTGATTGTTTATATTATGTATATTATATTATACATTTTAACAGTGTTTTACAATAAAACCATACGTTTAATTACTTGCTTGCAATTATTATATGTATTTTTTTATCATTTTAAAACCTATTGTTCACTTAGTTTTACCAGATTACCAGATTAATCATCAAAATAATTGACCAATTACTTAATTACCAAACTTATCTTTGAGTAAAACATTTCTAAATGCACCTGCATTGTGACCGCTTTCAGGCGAATAAAAGACCATTTTTCCAGATGTATATATTTTGTTGTTGAAGATTTTTTTTAAATAGTGTTAAAATATCACCCCATTTTCGTGAACCCAATATCGTGTATTGTCTTGTGGGCTAAGTGTATCGTCACACCCCTAATTATTACTATTATTATTTAGTTTTTATTATTATTATTATTCTGTAAATGCAATGATTGGACAAGGTTGACCAATGAATTTCTATGGCTTTTCCAGTCAGTAATTCAGTTGTAGAGTCCGTAATAATGCTGTATTTTAATCAGTTGCATACCCTCACTCTGACCGCCCCCGACCCGGAGCACAACCCTCAGGGGCACTGTGCATATGTACATTTGAACCCAAGTCCTGCTAGAGGTTGATGCTGTTTTAAATGCCATGTTTTCCCCCTTCCAGGTTCACATCCAGAATTCCACGCTGGCAGGCGGAGTTGCTGTGGGAACAGCAGCTGAGTTCATGCTGATGCCATACGGGTCTTTGATTGTGGGTTTCTTCTGCGGCATTATTTCCACGATGGGTTACATTTTTATTTCGGTGAGTCTTACCTCTCAGATGAATTATTCCAGCTAGACAGTGTCCGTTTTAACCAGTTTTTCTTCAATTGTATATTTAACTGGATTTATGTGATCAAGAACATTGTTACGGTAAATTGTGTCTTTTTGTTATAGGGATAGTTTGCCTAAAAATTTTAATTGTCATTTTATCCTTAAGTTGTTTCAAACCTGTTTGAGTTTCTTTCTTCTGTTGAACCCAAAAGAAGATATTTTGAAGAATGTCGGTAATCAATGGACAAAAAAAATGGAAGTAAATGGAGCCCATCAACTGTCCGATTACTGACATTCTTCAAAATATCATCTTTTGTGTTCAGCTGAAGACACTCATACAGGTTTGGAGCAACTTAAGGGCGAGTAAATGTTGACAGACTTTTCATTTTTGTGTGAATTATCTCTTTATGATTGCATAAACCTCTCATTGGTCTCTGCTCCTCAGCCGTTCTTGGAGGAGAAACTGAAGATTCAGGACACGTGTGGCATCCATAACCTGCATGCTATGCCAGGGGTCATTGGAGGAATTGTGGGTGCCATCTCAGCCGCTGCCGCCACTAGCACCGTTTATGGAGAGTTAGGGTCAGTAAACAGTAAAAAAAAAAACTACAATATATTTTGTAGTTGTAGTAGTAGTTAATTGCAATATTTGTCTGTTTCAGATTGGAAAACACATTTGACTTTACGGGACCTATTGCGAAACGGGTGCCCACTGTCCAGGGAGGATACCAGGCAGCAGGACTCTGTGTGGCCTTGTGTTTTGCAATCGGAGGCGGCATATTAGTTGGTAAGAATCTTTTGAGAGATGAATCCATTTTTAAGTGCATATTGTGATGGCTTCTCGTTGTGTGCAGCACACTTAGGAAAAGCTTACGGGTCTGAAGGGCTTTGTTGCAATTGTTTGTCGTTTAGTGGCACAGGTGTGGTGTTTGTAACATGAAAACTAGATGGGCCAGTGTAGGATGACATTTGGCAGGCAGTCTACAAAGGGTCTACAAACACACCTGATCTTCAGCTAACGTGAATGGACAGGCGTATTCGATTTCAGTCTGTAATGGAAATGTCACATTTATCATGTTGACATAACTGTATTGTTGCACCAACAGGCCTGGTTCTGAAGCTGCCCATCTGGGGGGATCCTGCAGATGAGAACTGCTTTGATGACGAGATCTATTGGGAGGTCAGACATTTATTTTTGTCTTTTGAATAATTTTTGTCTTTTGAGTCTCGTGTTTGTCCTGAGCAGTTAAACTGCCCAATGTTCTCCAGAAAAATTCTCCAGCTCCTGCACATTCTTCAGTTTTCCAGCATCTTTTGCATATTTGAACCCTCTCCAGCAGTCACTGTTATTCATTTAGTACTGCCCTTCAGAAGCAACAGAAGATACTTGTTTAGATATGTTTCCAGGAAGAGAAATTGAGTACAATTTACCTTGATCTTCAAATTGAAACGTTTTCACCCCCGGCTCTTAATGCGTCGTGTTTCCTTCTGGAGCATCAGTGAATGTTTGAACCTTTTTTAATAGTTGTGTTTGACTCCCTCAGTTTTCCTCTGTATGATTTTGAGATCCATGTTTTCACACGGTCACTACTAGAAATTATATGCTATAATAATAAATAATAAAAATAAGTTTACGGTTTCCTGATGCTGTTTAATGGTCACATGGCATGCAGGTAACTATGTATTTATGTATGTAATGTAATGTATGTATGCGTTTCTATATATATATCTTTTTTTTGCCAGTTTTATTCTCATTTTAAATGATTACTTATTAGCTTAGCTTATGAATTACTACTTAGCTTTTCATTTAACTTCATGAAATCCTGACGTAACGTAATATTTAATGCACTTCATGTTGTTGATAACAAAGACTGGAATATATTTTCTTTCTTTGTATGATTATATCAATATGGTACAAGATTATTCTATTAAAATCAATGTGATTTAAACATGTTAGGTCAAACAAAATCTAAAAGTAATCACAAATTAGTCAGATATATTACCTTAAATGTGTAATAAATGTACTGTAATAAATTACGTTACTAAGTACAATTTTGTAATTTGAAATCATTAACCAACTACAGTTTGTAAGTATATATTTATATATATTTTAAAATAAAAAGATTACTACTTTTTTTTTTTCCTTTGTCATGTGACCATTAACCAACATCATAACCATAAACTTATTTTAAAAGACTTGTACTGCTACTAATAATTTATATACTTTTTTTTATTTGTAAACATAATGTTTATAATTTTTTTGTTTTATTTAATTGCAGGTTCCTGAGGATGAAGAAAGTGTTCCTCCTATCCTGGCCTACAACAACCACATGATCCCCAACAAACATGCAAACATGTGAGTATCGAAAACCGCCACCTTTTAAAATGGGACATGTCTTCTTCAGTTCCTCAATACCTTTTCATCTCTGGCTGAGAGAGTATACAATTATATATCTGATATCCTATTACAATTTCTTGTTATACATATAATATCCACAAGGGGGCACACGAGGGCTCAGAATGCCTATGGAGGTATTCGTAAAGCATTTAAAGTTCAGTGATTTTTACACTTTTGTACACTAAACAATTTTTAAATTTAAATGATTACACCTTTTAAAGCTTAATTATGAAAATGCTAGGCATAACAGCCACTGAATTGAAAATGCACAAATGAATACATTAGTAATGGTTGTAGTTATCTATAATAATAATAATAATAAACATATTATTTAAATATAACTTGCATTTATTTTATAGAAAGAAAGAGAACTTCGAGATGCATAGTATTTCTATGCCGCCATCTCAGATCATGTGATCTCTCCACCACAAGGTGGCGCTTGATGACCGCGTTGAGTTTAGGGCCAGCAAAATCAAACTGAAAGCTGACAGTAACACATGGTTTCTCATTCAGGACAGAGACAAACTTCGTGGAGCAGCGTTGACACATGGAATCAGATCTGCAGTGATGTGAATCTGTGTCACTGGGAAAAACATCTGCTTTCCTGCTGCTTTCCCGAAGATGATAATACTCACAATTAGAAAGGAGGAGCCATGAAGCACCGATCCACAGTATCTTAATGATACAGAGAATACATTAATATCCTATTTGCAGATCCAAACATTTGCAGATCCAAATATCTACTTAATATATTTGCATATCAAAAAGATTATCATATTAATCCGAATGATAAAATGAAAAAGATAATTTTTTTTTTTTTTTTAAAAGGGGATGATTCTAGATTAAAGTGACTTTCCTGTGACTGTGTTCAGACAAAATGTGACCAAAAAACCCACAACCTCTAAACCTCCAAGCTGTTACATTTTTAATGAAATTAATTTTACAGATGTTCATTTAAGCATTTGTTATTCAAGCATTTCTTCAGTCATTATGATGTAATTATATTTGTTTTATAAGATTAGAAAATGTTTGTCTTAATAATGTAGGTGAGAAACGGCGCATTGTATTCGCATTCTTAAAAGCAAAGTTCTATAATCTTTTATTTATAGATTTTACCCAATAATTTGCATGTCCATGTCAATCAGCATGCGTGCATCACATCTCTAAATCAAACATTTGCCATTTTCTTAACGATTTAACTAATTTTATCAAACGGAAACAATGTGCAATATCTGTATGTAAATATTCCTACATGTTTTTCCTGTCTCTAATTATGTAACATTTAATTTGTTTTGACCTTTCAGTGTGTTATCTTTATTGTAAGACTATTTAAAAAAGAGAAGAAAAAAAAAGAAACTTATATTAAACCTTTCACTACTGTCTAATACTAGATTAAATTATTGAAATGATTCTTACCTCAGGTTAATGTGTTTCTTTTTTCCTTCCTCCATTCCACACTCATTCATAACACACACACACACACTATATATATATATGATTATGCCCACTGGTCTTGTGCTTAAGCGTCCATGCTATGTTCGTACTTCCAGCAAAAATCTGATTTATTATTTTTTCCACATATCCAGATTTTATCCAAATGGGTTTTTTGAATGTCTGGACAACAAAAAACAATCTTGTTTTTTTTTTTCTTCAAATATGATTCAAACCACATCTGAAGGTGCTTTGAAAAGCGATTCGACTCCTGAATCCTGGACACTTTTTACAGATTCTGGACGCTCTGGCTGCTCAAATCGTATTTCAAGTGGTCTTTTGCGTTCCTCTGAACGGGACACACAACGATAACATACACTGACTTTGTTTGTTTGAAGTTTGATAAAAATGAGTTTCTCTTATTTGGAGAATGAGATGATGCGCCTCCATTTTTTTTTTTACATATATATTCATCTATTTCGAAAGCCTCAACCTACGTCGATCGCCCCCAGGTGGCTGGATGGATGCAGTATAAACCCCGCCCTCTCCGTGAATAAAGTGGCGCAGGTATTACATCACTTTGTAGGCCAAAACTATAGACTGTATAGGAATAGGCCAAAACGCAGAAGTGAGTTTGGATTTTAGCCTTTCCGGTTCCCTTTTCCCGCGGTCAATGGGTTTTTGAATGGGGTTTTGATGAAATGTCTGTCTGTGGTGAACACGAGCTCAAGACACTTTCACGTTTTATTCCACGACATAAAATACATCATTACACCATTCGAGATTTTTTTTGTTTTTTGAAGCCGTTACATGTCTTGGAAAAAGGCGGTGGCTACAGGACTACAGAGGCTGTCAAGGAGATTAAACATCATCTTGCTGAACAGGTAAACTCACTCAGTCGGCTTTTACAGCCTCGTTATGCTCATAATTGTGCTCTTATATACTATTCTAACTCAAACTTTCTGGGAAAATGTTTTTAGATAAAAACTGAAAGAGTTAGTGACGTGACTTTGAAATCGCGGGACCGTGGTGTACAGTACATTAACGTTAGTTGGTTTAGCTTTTTACTTCTGGCGACTGCATTTAGGCTTCAGAATTAATAAATTGTTCATCTGTGAAAATTATCTTGATGGACAAAACGTGTAACAAACGTGTTGATCACAGCTTGTTTTTGCGATAATCCAAAAGCCAGTGGGAAAATTCAGTTTTTCTTGAGGGAGCCAGTGCTGCCGGTTGGCCTACGTCATACCCGAACCACTTTGCTATTGTAAGTTCAAGTGTTTTAAATATGTTTGGTTTTAGTTAGTTATTTTTACAGTTGAACGAAGTTGTCTGAAGTTGGGTTCTTCGTGAGGAGATAAGAGCTTTAACTTTAATTTCTACATTTCAATAACTGTTTATTTCACACATCAGTAAAATATGAGTTGTTCTAACCGATTCCGCAGGAGTGTGGGCGGGGCCACCACTTCACTACTGCACACACTCCGATACAGGCATAACATTATGACCACTGACAGATTACGTGAATAACACTGATTGTCTATTCATCACGGCACCTGTTCGTGGGTGGGATATATTAGGCAGCAAGTGAAAATGTTGTGCTCAAAGTTGATGTGTTAGAAGCAGGTAAAATGGGCAAACGTAAGGATTTGAGCGAGTTTGACAAGGGCCAAATTGTGATGGCTAGACGACTGGGTCAGAGCATCTCCAAAACTGCAGCTCTTGTGGGGTGTTCCCGGTCTGCAGTGGTCAGGATCTATCAAAAGTGCTCCAAGGAAGGAACAGTGGTGAACCGGTGGTGGCCAAGGCTCATTGATGCACATGGGGAGCGAGGGCTGGCCCGTGTGCTCTGATCAAACAGACAAGCTACTTTGTTTTGGCTGCAAAAGGGGGTCTAACACAATATTAGTTTGTCCATATCACTTGCAGTTAATATTACAGACAGTCTGCCTGAAAATATCTCAATTTTTGTCAAACAAAATTTGATTTGCCTGCAGTCATAAAGCTTAAAGTCCCAGTAAACCAGAAGTTGCAACTGATTTTATTTCAGTGTTGTGACGTATAGAGGGCAGGGTTTTCCTTTTTCCCCTCCTCCATTCCACACTCATTCACATAATTAAAAGTGACTTTCCTGTGACTGTGTTCAGACAAAATGTGACACGAAAACCTATATATATCTGAGAAGGATCGCAATTCCAGACCGGAAGTTACTTTTCAAATTTTGATTAAAGATTACCACAAATCATTTCATGAGGACTTTAGGGTTCTTTTAGGCTCTTCATATGTAGAACCTTTTTTGGGGTTCACATCATGGGATAATTTTATGGATCTCGTAAACCTAGGTTATCACTAGAATTGAAGTAACCTGTTAAAAATGAAAGTATTATGCAATCATTTAAAACATTTCTCCTTATATAGAACCTTTTTGGCATAAAGTGTTTAAAATTGAGTCGAGTGCAAAGGTTCTATATAGAACTCCATTAAATGTTTTGTTCTAAAGTTTATAAATGTTAATGGGAGAAGAGAGTGCACTTCTTGAAATACAGTTTCATCCTCTGAGCACTAGAGGAAGGACGTTCTGCTGTGTGAACTTTGTTTGGACCCTTTTGAGGATTCCAGTCCTTTTTGGCCAGTGACCATCTTGATGTCCCTTGTAGACACATAGTGGGGTGAAAGGTCATGACATTTGCTTGTCTGGGGTCGATTGGTTGATGTCAGAGGTGATAATGCCGCATGTCTGTCCCATTAAACACAACACCAAACAGATATCTGGATGTTGGAGGTCAAAGGGTAGGTGAATGCCACAGGTGAATGCAGTAGAAGACATTTCAAATCCAAAAAGCTTACAGTATATCATTTGTTTTTGCTGGAAATTATATTCAAAATATTTTGCAACATATTAGACTGATTTCTGAAGGATTATGTGACACTGAAGACTGACGCTGAAAATTCAGTTTGTGTGCATAACAGGAACAAATATAATTTTAAAATAGATCTTTTAATTTGGACACATATTACACAATATTACTGTTTTACTGTATTTTTTTTATTTAAATAAATGCAGCCTTGGTGAGCATAAGAGAATTTTCTTTTGATGTTTCCAAACTTTTGACAAGTTTAAAAGTTTGGAGACATTTGAATGAATTTGTTTCTCGTTTTTTAAATGTTTCGATTTGAAGGTTCATGCTTAAATGCTTGAAATGGGTTTTGCCGACAAATATACATTGTCCCTATGCATTAATAAATACATTTCATAAAGCTTTTTTGTTTTTAAAGGGACTAAACAAATGCCCAGCACGTCAACTCTTTCCTGAATTTAACATTTTGGATCCTGTTTTGCGTGATTTCACAGTTTCAAACACTGAAATATTAAGTCATACGCAGACTGTCTTCCTGTCTATCCATGAACGCAAGCCTTTAAAGGGTTAGTTCACCCAAAAATGAAAATTCTGTCATTAATGACTCTAATGTCGTTCCAAACCCGTAAGACCTCCGTTCATCTCCAGAACACAGTTTAAGATATTTTAGATTTAGTCCGAGAGCCTTCTGTCCTTCCATTGAAAGTGTATGCCCACTCTACAGTCCGTGTCCAGAAAGGTAATAAGAAAGGTATGAAAAACATCATCAAAGTAGTCCATGTGACATCAGTTAGACTCTTTTGAAGCATCGACAATACATTTTGGTCCAAAAATAACAAAAACTACGACTTAATCCAGCATTCTATTCTCTTCCGCGTTTGTTTGAATCCCGCTGGGGACGTCACTGTGGACTCGTGAATGCGGATTCAAACAAAATAAAATAAAGTCGTAGTTTTTGTTATTTTTTGACCAGAATGTATTGTCGATGCTTCAAAGGAGTCTAATTTATGTCACATGGACTACTTTGATGATGTTTTTCATACCTTACTTCCTACCTTTCTGGACACGGACTGTAGAGTGGGCATTCACTTTCAATTGAAGGACAGAAGTCTCGCGGACTAAATCTAAAATATCTTAAACTGTGTTCTGGAGATGAACGGAGGTCTTACGGGTTTGGAACGACATTAGGGTGAGTCATTAATGACAGAATTTTCATTTTTGGGTGAACTGACCCTTTAATTTCCCCTCTCTGGGAAGTCAGCATGTGACATACTTAGATCTTAGCTCCCATCTCGTCAAAGGACGTGAGGAACAAACAAACGTTCCAATTAACTGCTTTGGGTTCCTGCGGAGGGAAGCGGGAACCCCTCCTTTCTATTTGCACTCACACACCCCTTCTCCACCTTCTCAGCATTCAGAGGCCTCGCTCTCATTCTCTCCTCCCTGCAGGCCTTTCGCGGCTAATGTATATTCATTTACCACTTAAAGGACGGACACAGCACCCTGTTAAAACTAAATCAAGCTCCATTCATGACATGATCCTTTTCGCCAGGCTCAAAGGGCTCCGGTCTCAGGGGGGCCGTGACCCTGAAGACGCAGAGCGGGCTAGAGCGAGGGAGGGGTGGGTTTTGATCCTATAACCCCCTAAAAAAGACTGCAGTGTCTGCCTCGACGGTGATTAAGCCAACCAATGGCGGACGCGGCGAGCACGACGGCGGGAATTTAGAGGAGGCGTGCTGGAGATTAAAATATGTCACGCCCATTCAGAGCCGCTGGGATAAAGGAATAAAGGAGCGTTATAGGAGGGAATGAAGGGATAGTGGGACGAGATCTTTTCACGGCTGATGACTGATTGCCCGTCTTTTGATTGACAGCCAGTGTGGAGCTGAAGGGTGGGAAAGTTCTGGGTGGGGTTGATGTTGAGCTGTGAGAAATGAAGGTTAGGACATTGTGTGTGAGAAGAGAGGCTTTGGTGAGAATCTCCATGCCGGTAATTAGCTGTGACCGTTACAGACGCTCAGTAGCACGCTGAATATTACAGATAAATGTTTTACCAAGATTAGAAAGGATCATGTGGAATTAAATGTGTGCTTTATGTACAGCGGCCCCAAAACGTCTTGAGAAGCTCAAACCACACGTGTTGAAATGCGCAAAATTTTATATATATATGAGGTCACACTTTATTTTAAGGTGATGTAGTAATGTTGTAGTAACTACATGTACTTACTATAGAGTTACGTTTAGGGTTAGTTTCTTGTAAACAGTACATTTGCTACATAATTTACCGTTATTACTATAGTAAGTACTACGCAGTAATGTGTAAATGCGTCACCTTCAAATAGTGTTACTATATATATATATATATATATATTACATTTTATTGTATAATTAATATTGAGCTTTATATATTTATCACATATTATATTTATATGTCTTATAATAAATGTGAATGGTCATACATAGATCAGGCATAACATTATGACCACCTTCCTTATGTTATGTTAGTTTCCTTTTGCTGCCAAACAGCCCTGACCCGTCAAGGCATGGACTCCACTAGACCCCTGAAGGTGTGCTGTGGTATCTGGCACCAAGATGTTAGCAGCAGATCCTTTAAGTCCTATAAGTTGTGAGGTGGGGCCTCCATGGATCGAACTTGTATGTTCAGTACATCCCACAGATGCTCGATTGGATTGAGATCTGGGAAACTTGGAGGCCAAATCAACACCTCAAACTTGTTGTTCTCCTCAAACCATTCCTGAAGCATTTTTGCTTTGTGGCAGCGCATTATCCTGCTGAAAGAGCCACAGCCACCTGGGAATACTGTTTCCATGAAAGGGTGTACATAGCCTGCAACAGTGCTTAGGTAGATTGTACGTGTCAAAGTAACATCCAAATGGATGGCAAGACCCAAGGTTTCATAGCATCACACTGCCTCTGCCGGCTTGCCTTCTTCCCATAGTGCATCCTGGTGCCATGTGCTCTCCATCTAAGCGACGCACACGGCCATCCACGTGATGTTATAAAAAACGTGATTCATCAGACCAGGCCACCTTCTTCCATTGCTCCGTGGTCCAGTTCTGATGCACGCGTGCCCACTGTTGACTCTTTTGGTGGTGGACAGGGGTCAGCATGGGCAACCTGGCTGATCTGCGGCTATGCAGCCCCATACGCAACAAACTGCAGTGCACTGTGTATTCTGACACCTTTCTATCAGAACCAGCATTAACTTATTGAGCAATTTGAGCTACAGTAGCTTGTCTGTTTGATCGGACCACACGGGCCAGCCTTCGCTCCTCACGTGCATCAATGAGCCTTGGCCACCTCTCTCTGGTTCACCACTGTTCCTTCCTTCAACGACACCAGTTGATTAAGGGGCGTTTTACACAGTTTTCACCTAAAGTGGAAAGCTTTATGCATTTTGGCTGTTCATTTATACGACAACAATGTTTTGGGGCCCTGAAAATGCAAAGTATTTGCAAGTTTTTGAAAACGATAGTGCTATCATCTCTGTGTAAACTACAGTGAATTTGTGAAAATGCTGACGTCATGCATATCACGTGTTCAGTCTATAGGCCTGTAGTGTTTCCTTACAAAGTGACATCGCCATCTACTTGCCTGGCATGAATAACACCGCATTTTATTCGTTTTTGTGACGATGCTGTCTGTGTACGAAAAACACAAAGGACTTTTCTGTTTTTAATACATTGTTGTTGTGTAAACATACCCTCAGTGTTTAAATACTTGTTGGAGTGCCTTAATGTAGATTCATTATAGAAATTTGTAATTATTTATTTACCTTTGCATTTAACAATTTAATCTTACCACTTTGTTTTCCAGTGTATTTCTGCTGTTGTAACCCAATAAGATTGTGAGGTCATGAGTGTTTCTGTGCTCTCCACTCATAAAACAGCCTGTAAATCCAGACACAGCTCCATAAACACGTTTACAAAGGAGTCAAGCTGGTCTTGCCCTGTCTGCGGTCTGAGCCCTTCGCTTGTTTCATTGAGGAATCTGTTAGTATTATGGGGTGTTGGTGTAAACCTCATTCAGGAAAAGCTGCAGTAAAACATTTTACTGATTGCTGGCCCGTGTTAGGATGCAGGTCTTCGGTATTGATTGAGGTAAAAATACCTTATTAGCGATAGTTTTAACAGTCCTTTACTGAGGATGACTGAGTGATAGACCAGTGTATCGGCCAGCCTGACTATTTGGCCCATATTTGTGTATTTTGAGCTTATTTTTAAGCACTTTTCCATTTAGAGCGCAACAGCCGTTTGTAAAATGCAAATTTAAAGTAAATATTTACTCTCTTTGATTGTTTTATGAAATTCCAGGCAACCTGAAGTGAAGAAACTAGAGACAGAAGGATAAAGCTTGTGTGCAAAGGATCGAGGAGTTGCAAAAGACCAATGTATATTTTAAACTGAATTATAAGACCATATTCGATCACTATAAGATCGATTGATACCTGTATTAGCTTTATTATTTCGGAATGTTTTTTAAACGTTCAAAATGTCAATTCTTTTATGTATTAAAGTTTTTTTTTTTACTTGGTTTATGTGAATGTTAAATGAACATTCCATTCTATCATTTTGAAAAGGTTATGAAAAATTATTTCTGTACATTCAAAACATCCAATTGTCCTAACATTTACATACGTTTTAGAATATCAGTGTAAATTATGGGAACGGTCCTTGTTAGCTGGGATTGAACCAACATTACTGAAAATGTATTCACAACTTTGAGAGAACTTTGCCAGAACATTCTGAGAACGTTTCTGGGAATCTCCTAAATGCGACAATAAGGCATGAAGACTTTAAGATATTATAAACATTATAACATCATGATTTTCTGTAAAGCTGCTTTGAAGCTATATGTATTGTGAAAAAAGAACTATACAAAAAACTAGACTTTCATAAAATTATTCTCACATTCCAAAAACATTTAGCAAATATTAATAATGTCATAGACATTGAGAATGAACACATATCTCTCAATGTAATGAGAATGTTTATCATGTAAAAATAACATTGTTCAGACATTCCATGAACGTTGTTCTCACAACGTTTTCTTTTACATTAATATTCATTGAGTACAAATTACATCATAAGGACATTATATGAATGTTGAACGTTTTATGAAAACATTTAGCAAATAAAAATAAGGATGTTCCAAGAAAGTTATTCTAAGAGCGTTTTGAGAATGTATCTTAAGAACGTTCCATAAACATTGTTTTAAGAACATTGTCCTAACATTTAAAGAACGTTAGTGAACGTTATGGGAACGTTTCCTGTTAGCTGACAAGCTTGTCTGTTTTCATTTTAGTGAACTTGAAATTGTAATCATTTATTTGCATGTCATATTTCCAGTAATTGAATTGTTTTATGTACTGTATATCATTCAAGATTATTCAGTTTTTATATAGATTTTATACTAGTCTCTTATGTTCACCAAGACTGCATTTTTTTAAATAAAAAAATACAGTAAAAACAGTGATATTGTGAAATATTATTACACTTTAAAATACATATTTTCTATTGTAATATCTTTTAAAGGGCAATTTGTTCCTGTGATTTTCAGCATCATACTCCAGTCTTCAGTGTCACATGATCCAATGATTTACCGCTCTAGAACTATTTCTGATTATTACCAATGTTGAAAACAGTCGTGCTTCTTCATATTTTTGTGGAAACCATGATTCACTGAATAGAAAGTTCAAAAGAACAGTATTTATTTGAGAGAGAAATCTTTTGTGCCATTCTGAATGTCACTTTTGATCAACAAAGTATTAATTTCTGAATGCTATCAACACTTTTGATCATGTTTTGAAGTTTCTTAGCGAGATCTCTTTATTATCTTGAAGGTGTTAGATGTCGCTGATCCCATAAACTGAGGTGTTCCTGCTTGATTTATTTATTTATTTGTTCCATGGCCTCCTGATCTGTTCCTGACACTCCCCCACCTGTCATAATTGGCGACCCGCCGCCTGTTGCGCGCCTCGCACACTCCAGGTATCCGGTGACTCAAAGGGTCGGTAAGTGCCCCTGTCAGCACACCGCGGTGAGGAACAAGAGATTAACCCTAATCCAATCCACTCAATCCTTCTCCTGCGTTGCTCTCGCTGTTGCTTCAACCTGGAGGAGGAGCCGAAGCTTTCAGGTCAGCGTTGGAATCCCTGGCCTGAATAGAAGCCCACCAGAAAAAAAAGCCCTCGCTTTAGCGCGGTGACTACGGCTGGTTGGCTTCTCAATGGCGCTCTGTGACAAAGGGCCTCTTTCACAGGACGCTGGCTGCCAGCAAAGGCAGAATAAATGAGGAGGATGCCACTGCAGATGTCTGAGACGTCTCTGTTAGCGAGCGTTTGATTGACGTGAGGCTGCACACTCGGCTCCCGGCCCCTCCAGACCAGCGGCACCTGTCGAGAGCGTGTTGCATTGTCCAACCTGAAGATGGTGTGGATGCCATGCTTCCACACCATCACCTGTGAGACCGCATCACACACACACTTGCATTTGAGGCCATCGCCTCTGTAATAATATATGTGGCAAGACTCTGATAGTTTTCTGAAAGCACAGCCGTATTAGGTTTAGTAGAAGGTGCCACTTTGGTTACATTTATAGTGGATCTTCACCATATATTGTTCTTGTAATCCATCCTTGTGCATACTGCATTCAGTACTGCATTTATTATTTACGGCTTGAATTTTTTTAACCAAACTGGAGGCGAATTATCTGGTAGTTCTGAACAACTAATGGGGAGATAAAAAATGTAGGCCTATAATTTATAAATAATGATAATAAGAGAACAATAATGATGCAATCACCACTACTACTAGTAATGTATACTACTAATATATATATATATATATATATATATATATATATATATAATCAAAACACCCAGATAAAAGTAATAATAACAACATCAATTTAGAAACATTCATTTAAAAATGTTAAAAATATTTGTGTTCTTAATTTCTTAATATACATTTTTAATTATCATCAATATAAATTGTAAGTCAATCTATGAATAATATTAATATAAATATATATTTTAAAACAATGTTCAAATGTTTTTAAAATTGATCATAATGTCAAAATTCTTAGATACATAAAATAATAATTTATAAATATTAATTTCAAATAATCATTTATAGATATGGATTTTCTTAATATGTTAAAATCAAAACACTCAGATAAATGTAATAGTAATAACGACAGTTTAGAAACATTCATTTAAAAATGTTAAAAAATATTAATATTAAAACATTCAGATCATTTACTACTACTACTTCTAATAATATAAATATTCATAAAAATGTAACTAATTTATAAATGTCAAATATATTACAATATTAATAATAATACTTAAAATAATTTATAGATATTAATTTGTCATTTCTTAATATCAAAACAATCAGATAATTTATTAATAATTATATTTATAAATATTCCTTTTTTTAGTTTTTAAAATGTATCTTAACATCAAAAAACTAAGATAAGTTTGTTACAAAACAGTCTGAATTTTAATGAAATATTGAAAACAAACTTTTTTTTATCAAAATGTATAATCTGTCTTGAATATTATCATTTTTCTGCATATATTTAAATTATGTATAATTGAAATAAAATATTGAAATGTTACATTATTTTTATATTCAAACATATAAAAAAATTGTGAGCACAGTGATGCATTGTGAAACTTTCTACCAATATTTTTAACACTCATTATTGCATTGTGAAAGTAAAACTGTATTATGTGTTATCATTAATATTACAATAGCAATCATGCCATGAATAAATGTTGCTGGTTTCCCATATTGTGTCAGTGTGTGTTTGCTCTTGTGCTCTCATGTGTTTGTGTATGCTGATCACACTCATGCTGTCTGGCCCCCGCGCCCCAGTCGGGGCCCTGAGGTGGGGCGTCTCACTCAGACTTTGGGATATATGGGTACCACATTGTCCCAAACATGTCTTCTCTCTCCTCCCTATACCCAGGCGTGTTCTAGGACTGTCTGGATGGCTTTTCCCAGACAGCCACCCTCCCGACAGGGGCTGAGAGAACCGTGACCCCCTCTGTCACCACAGCCCTCCAGACAGCAGGGGTCAGAGGTCAACACCAGCTGTCACTTTACCCCACGGCTCCGACTCACTGTTGCATTATAGTCCCGATTAAGGGATGGAGGAATGCAGACGTACATTCCTCGGGACATCTCATCCGAGAGAGACAATAATGCAACTCTTCTACAGCGAATGTGCATGTATTAAAACTGCTCACGGATTAGTTTGAAATATATTTTAGCCATACAAATGTAGTTTGTGTGATGAATATAAATACTTTATTAAAAAGCTATGTTTCAAATGTACAATCTTATATGGAGCCTATTCATATTTGATTGGTTCATTTTATAATATGATGGAGTCAAAGAGCTTTGAAAGCACATTTGCTCTATGAGGAGACAGATGTCCTTGAGCTGAAGTTCAAGTCCAAAGTCACATAATTGTCTGACAAATATGCAGTTGTATGTTCAATTTACCTGATCTGAAACCTCTCCTGATACATGATACAAAAAATAAATTCATTGTTGTATAATAAAGTGTGTAAATCAGTGATTTTTTTCTGCATGTCAATGTGTTTGATGGGAAGGTTTCTCTGGAAATAGAAGAGTTTTTAGTGTTTTCTACAGCTGTGGATTTGTATGTTGGTTTTGAACACCTTATTTAAAACCCTATTCTATATTTTTTTAATCATTTTGTGAATTCTATCCAAACTAAAATTAATGTACACTAAAATGCTGGGTTGTTTCAACCCAAATTTGTGTGAAAAATCGGCAAACCCAGCAGTTGGGTTAAAATTTTTTCATTTAAAATGTTAACCCAGTGGTTGAGTTTGTCCATATTTCACCCAAATTTGGGTTGAAACAACCCAGCATTTTTTACAATATAATGAAGAATTTTAACTGAAGTTCGACAAAAGTATTTTCATAAATGTCAAGATGGGGCAAAGCTGTCACATTTACACTTGTTTTAAAGCTTGTTTTTTCAGTTTATCAGTTACAATAATTGTTTCCTTTCACATTTTTGCTATTTCTTGATTATTATTATTATTATTTTATTTTTTAGTTTATGATTGCTGTTTGGTTGAATATAATATTCGATGTATATATTTTTCCAGGGCTTTAACGGTGCAAATTTCCAATAGCAAATTTAGGCAAGACGTTGTCTATGCAGAAAATAATATAAACCCACCCTGAAAAAAATACTCACTGGAGTAAAAGTGTGACAACTAGCCCCGGTCTCCCGAATACAGCGAGAAGAGCTCAAATCAACGCGTTTTGATATGTTTTATATTTCCTTTTACCGAACTCCTAGGCTACTTCTTGTTTCACTTAACCTACAATTTTTCCCCCTTTTCTTTTACCTGGTTAGCAATAAGTTGAGGGGAAAAAATTATCGATGTTTTATGATCTGCTGAAATGTGGAAAACGAAGGTTTTGACATCTGACCATTTTTTTCGATCTCTAAATACATTATGCTTCTCTAATCCTGCATGTATCGTCATTTGTTTAACGAAAAAATGCTTAAGTTTTGTTTTCAGCACAATTGTTGCACTTTTCGTCCAAACTAAAGCTTTGTAAATGTAGCCTAATGCTGGTGTGATTGAAAGGGGAAAAAACACGTGTACGGATATAATATAATAGTATATAATATAATATAATATAATAATATAGGCTAATATAATATGATACAATGATTCAAACGAAAACTAAGAATAACAACAACAGCGTTCAGAGAAAGATAAAATAGATATTTTTACGTACAAACTGTAAAAATGCTGCTAGTCATCGACTCGAAAGTTCATATCATTTTGCGTCCTAGTTGGTTTTAAATGTTAAAATTTATTTCAAAGAAATTGACACTGGTGTTTTGTGTTGAATGCAAATGAACTTTTAACAATTCAGACAAAATAACCCCTTACATTTTCAACAATTTATTATTTTCCTTTTTTGGAAAACAGTTATAGCAGTAAAATAGTAGATTTTTTAAATGTACTAGGCTATAGTTGAGTAAAATATTACCCTATTTCTACACAGTTGTTAAAATCAGCATGCTTATCTTGTGCTTTGTTGTTTTTAATAGGTTATAGCCCTTTTTGTTATTCCGATTTGTTTTGAAATGACACAATCACAAAGTAGCTAATTAGTAATGCCTGTATTTTTTGTTTATATATCGTGGGATTAATACGGGATTTTCAAAATTTGTCTGATTTTTCCAGAACATTTCAGTCCCGTCGCGTTTTTTTCCTAAACTATAATTTGCGTGTTTATTTCATAACCATTTTTAAAGTCATAATAGTGTGTAAATGAATAACCAAGCTCATCAAAGCCACATGTGTTCATTAAGAAACGTGGCATCGGCGGAGCCTCGATCACATCATCTCACACCCGGCGCACAAAAGCGACTTGCGTCCTCGCGCTCTGATTGGCCAGTCCGCACCACGGCGCTCAACCGAGGCTGTGATTGGCCGGTCCGCGGCTCACGTCACTGCAGGAGAGAACATACTGGGCAGGATGCTGAGGACTGGTACCATAGCTGCGCGACCAGCATCAGCGGCATCATCATAATCAATATAATCAATGCTGCTTTGGAGAGTTTGCCACCTGTTGTAAATGTTCCAGCTCCAGAAAGAGTATAGCGGCTTGTTGTGAGGAGAAAGCCATTGTTTGGAGAGCCTGAGAGGCATTTAGGGAGCAAAGGAGACATTGTGGATTACAGACATGCTGCATGTTTCGTGTGTTCCATGTGCAGTTGCACGAGGATGCTGATGGTGATGCCATTTGCACGGAGGGATTCGTGAGGTAAGATGTGCACTGTTTCATCTGAAATGTCTTTTGTTTTCAGTCCATTGAAGTAAAAAATGGGAAAATCCAGAAATATTTATTATAACATCGTTATCGATAGATTTACCATGCACTATATGTGAACTATTGGCTCTTTGATAATTTAGTGGTTATAATTAAAGTGGATTCTTTATAAACACCCCTAAAAATTTTACATTTGATCACATGTCGTTCATCCTTGACCGTTGAGCCAATGTTAGATAACCTTCTGTTTTTCCCAGGCATGAAAGTTGACTAATATCCCACATATTGATGATGGTAGCCTATAATAAACGTTATATTTGAGCTTAAAGAGTATTTAGCAAGCTAGTGGTGAGAGGTTGTGTAAGTTCATCATCAGTCATATTGTCATAAAATAATATTCCCTAGAAGGGAGTTTGCTTGTGTTCTTGATGAGAGGCGTAATTATAGCATAAAGAAATAAAAGTTTCCAAAGAGGTCTTTATCACTGAATGATGTAATTCTAACACTGGGTGGCTTCAACTCAAAGCGTGTGTATTAGAAACACAGTCTTTATGACACATGTATGGTGTAATAATTCCACTAAATGTGCTAAACATATAGCATTTAAGATTTTATGGTGAGATAGATTTTAGAAATGTACATTCTTCATTAAATATGTGGAGTTTTTGCTCAACATAATTACCTTTTTTATATTCAGAAGGCTTATATCTTTTATAGTATGAATCTTGTTTGATTGTAATAATGGTTTGCTGTGTGATATGTATTTAAAAAGGCTTAATTTCGGATAGCAGGAATTGGCATTTGATAAATGTGAGGTTTGATTTTAGATTTCAGTAGAATTATATAAAAATACATACATGTCTGATCAATGAGCACCATAGAAAGAAACTGTAATCATAAATATGTTTAGTTTATTTAAAGACACATATATTACAATTGTGTTATAAGTAAATATTTAAAATGAATATTAAAAGTACAATAATCTATCTATCTATGTTTTAGTTCTATAAATGGCCTGCGGATGTGTGATTTCTTCTGTTTTAAATGATTTATTTAACACTTGTAATTTCTTTGTAGATGTCTTCTGCAGTGGTAACATCCAGACCAGCGATGTACGAGCACACGGCTCGGGCCTGAAGTCTCCTTCTGAGGGTTGGTTTCTCTCTTTGGTTATCTAGCTGTATGAGTTTTAACACTTTTCATAAAGCTAGATAACCGAAAGTAGAAATAATTCTCAAAATCTGTTGAAAATAGCCTGAAAGCAAGAGAGAGCACCTGCTTTTACCTCAGGTAATTTCACGTGAAATCAGAATTATTCCAAGATTGAGATTGGTTTTTCTTAAGTTGCCATTAGTAACTAGTCAACAGTGTAAACCAGTGGCACATTGTCTCCACTTAAATGTGAATCTGCATTTGTAATGAGAGTCTTTTTGTTCTTTTCTCTTGACAACCATTTTAAAAAGATGGACCTGCACAATTAGTAACAAAACCATGCAGTGCTTTTAAAACGCTTCGAGAGATTCCCATTTTAGAGATTTCCAGCTCATTTTGATCATATTGTCAGGTGAAGGGCATTGGATTGTGACTGGTGAGATACTCACTAGCTCGGCATTAAAAGAAGTACTTGAGGGCTATTTGTTGTAGTCTGTAGCCTAAATGGAGGCTTAAGGATAGTCCTGTAGTCCCTTTCTGCTGGATTTCCCCATGTGAAAGACAGAAACAATGGCAGCAGTGCAAACAATTATTCATTCTCTGTATATACACACAGGGAACGCGGCCTATCATCGCATTCAGTGGCTGCCGAAATGAGGCTGCATTTAATTGTTTAGTAAAAACCTCTCGATAGAACAGAAATCCATTGCAGTAGGTAATGATACACGCTGCTGGCTAATTGGTTAGACTCAATGGAGTGCATTTTATAGCTTTAAAAGCCATGAGGATATTCCCATGCGTTTCTGCAGTTCCTGGATTGGACATCTTCAAAAGCATGCATATAAAAATGCACATTTGTAGTTCATTTTTAATCAAATGAGCCTATATATTCAATACAATTACATATAATAACAAAATATATATATATAAAATAAACATATTACATAATATTACATTTTAAAAAAATTAAAACAACTATATATTTATTATTATCTAATAAATCTAATCAAAATTTTTTTAGTTAAACTAATCAATCAGAATAATATATATATTTATATATATATATATATATATATATATATCATATTTTTATTGCTATACATATACACACACACACATATATTATATGTGTGTGTATTATATATATATATATATATATATATATATATATATATATATATATACTATTACACACACACGTACATACACATACACACATATATATATATATATATATAAAATGTAACATGTTTTTTAAAGCTGCTTTTTCATGTTGTATCTGGGTTCTTGCTACTTTCCATCTCTTTTTCTCTCTCTCACTCCTTCTCTCTCGCCTTTTATACAGACTCTTATTTCCATCCACAACATGGCACAATAAAGACAACAAGGGCACAGCCATCAGTGAGAGAGATGCTTGGAGGAACATGGCAGTTTCCATTTGCTACATCTTCCTTTCTCCGCCTTTACCCAGAAACCCCCAGTGCCATCTGTACCCCTGTGGGGTGCGGGAGAATCCATGCCAGTGCCAGTGGCGACACAAACCTCGTCAGCGTCCTGGAGCCCCGACACAGACGGCACAGGGAGAGAAGGGAGGCCATCTTGACGGAGATCTTACACGAGAAGCTAAGATGGCTGGGCTGGCACATGAGGTGAGTTGCATCATGGTCTTTTTTTGTGCTTGTGTGTGTTTATGGGGGATATTATAGCCCCCTTCATTTGCCCCCCTTGTTTCTAGCCTATCTGATCTTACTACACTAATTAGCAAAAGGGTTTTGGCGGGGGCTTGGCGAGGAAGGGGGGAAGCAAGAAAATAAATTAACTGGCAATGACTGTAACAGCGACAGCCATCTTCCTTTGTTAAAGCTGCACTCTGCCTCCCTAATATATTAACAGAGATCTCAGAGTCTTCATTAAAGTCTATTCGGATTCAAAGACAAAAAATTGAACTCTAAAATTCTCATTGTGTGTATATATATATATACACACACACACACACACACACACAATTAATACTAATGTGCTGTTATCTTGTTATCTTATATATACACACACACACATAAATATATATATTAAGATAACAGCATATTAGTGAATTGTTTCGGATATATTTTATATATACATTTCACAAATGTTCTGTTATCTTATGAAAAACATATATTTAAATGTAAAAAAATTGTTATATTTATAATCATATAATGTATCCTAAACAATTAATTTCATCTTATGAAAAACATATAGAAATTATATATAAAATATATTTTTTATAATTATATAACAATATATAAAATAGTATAATTTTTTTGTCAGTTTAAATATGTACTTGGAATTTTCTGATAATTCTTATTAAACTTACAAAAAATATTTATATATAATTTTAAAATTACTCTCTCTCTCTCTCTCTCTCTATATATATATATATATATATATATATATATATATATATATATATATATATATATATATAATTTGAATGAGTTTTTAATAAGAATGATCAATTACAGGTGTAATTAGATATTTTTATGAATTTGCAGGTTGCTGTGCAGTTCAATAATCAACATTAAATCCATCAGATGTACCTACAGAAGTGAAAAATGATGCTACACTTTTGTTTTTTGTTCGTTTCATTCCCCACAAAAAGAGAAATGTACTTCTATAGCAGGCTTATTTACAATTCAGATTTTTCCCTTATAGCACAGTTTTGTAGCTGAGGACGGATAACGAGGGGTGGGAGGATAAAAAGGAGTAAAATAATGAAACTAGGGCTGCTAATGAGTGGCGCTAAGCTAAGATCCTCTTGACATAGATGCAGTGAATGAGAGTGAGGGTTTAAAGAGACAGCCGGCATCCCAGAATTCTCATGGCTGATGAGTCCTGTTGCATTCGGCGGGATTCATTCCCATTATCACACACTTAAAAGTTTTACAATATTAAATCAGGCTACATAAATGTGAACGAACAAATGCATGAATGATTGAATTAGTGAATGTACGAGTGAATTTATGTAATATTTGGAAAAATGCAATCAATCCGAAATGTAGATAATACATAATCACATTTTGTCAAATGCATGCAATTTAGAATGGCTTTGAACATTTGTCTCTCATTCAAAATACATAAATTCATACCTCATATATATATATTTGGTTCATGCTTTTGTATGACTTTAGATCAATTATCAATTGAGAGACTAGCTAGAATATATGACTGTAAAAATGCATGTATCATACTTAAAATAACCTACAGTGAAAAAAATATTTTTTAAAGGTAATAATACAAAGATTATTGAGCATGTTTTACAAGAAAAAAAAACATAATTTCAGTCTTTTTTACTTTAAAATGGTAACACTTTACAATAAGGTTTCATTGGTATAAATTAACATGAACTAACAATGAACAAAACTTCTAATCCTAGTTAATCTCTAATGATTTACTAATACATTATTACAATCAGAAGTTGTATGACATTAGGCTAGTTAATACGTGAACATTTGTATCCAGCAACGGATAATTAATGTATTACCGGTGTGCATCTCAAGACAAAAAAATAGCACTGACTTATTTTAAGATATGCCAGTGCAAGTTGCTTTCAGTTAAAACAGCTCAAACATGCATTTTAGTCTGGGACTAGACTTAAGCCTTGCCTTTAAAACCGGGGGATGTATACTTTCCCTTATATTAAAATGAGTCTTAACCTCAAATCTTTATAAAAAGCTGAACTTGTGGAAGTCACAGTATCGTTGCTCTTTGGCCTTCACACAGACACAATGCAATTTTCCAAACAGCATGGGTCTCCCCTCTGTCTCAGGCCCTGGCAGAAGCGGCACGTCGTGCCCCTGGCGATCTGGTTCGGGGGTTTTATGAAGGGTGAAGCTGGTATGAGGGCCGGCAGCTGCAGCATGCGTGGCTTTAATGAACAGAACGTGTTGTCGACCATTAATATTCTGCCCAGCTCGCGGCTGGTCCCTCGCTCTCAATGGAGGCCCCCCTCCTTTATAAAGAGCTCCGCTTTCCCACCATTGTCAGGGCCGCTGCTCCTGCGGCACGACTGGAGAGGGGGCAGGGTGGGAAACACCGATGCAGACCAGACACCACCAGATGCCAAAGACACGAGACGGTTATGCAGATCGCAGGGCCCTTTGTGTGCGTGTGTTTGTGTGTACAGGGGTGTGTATGTTTACAGACGGAGGCTGTACGCCACCTGATCATCTTAATTAGTGTGCATGTAGTTAATACGTGTCTGAGTGGGATGCAGATGTAAATGTGCCAAGTGTGTTTCTTTGCCTTACAGAATATGCTGAAGATTGTCATTTCTTGATTCGCATCCAAATGTAGCTTTTTAAATAAACACTCTATTGTTTTAGATGTTTACATTTCATTCATTTTTAAAAGAAATGTAAAAAATAAAATAAAAATGAAGCTATAATTTATAAGTTCCAAAAGTTTAGGTTCAATAATATATGTTTTTTGTTTTGTTTTTAATGAATACTTTTATTCAGCAAGGATGCATTATATTGACCAAAAGTGACAGTGAAGACATTTATAATATCACAAAAGATTTAAAAAAAAAAAAGTTTCAACATTGATAATAATAAGAAATGTTCCTTGAGCAGCGAATCAGCATATTAGAATGATTTCTGAAGGATTTCTGGATTAATGATGCTGAAATTTCAGTTTTGAATTACATTTTAAGCTATATTAAAATAGGAATCAGTTATTTCAAATCGTAATATTTCATAATATTGCTGTTTTACTGTATTTTTGATCAAATAAATGCAGTCTTGGTGGAAATCATAAAAAAAATCTTACCAAACCCAGATGTTTTAACTTTAGCGTGTGTATGTATAAACATATATATATATAAAAAAGTCAAGTATATGAAATCCACCAATATATAAAAATTGCAGTATATATAGCCTACTTTTATTCAGCAAGGATGCATTAAATTGACCAGAATATCAAATAAATGCTGTTCTTTTGATCTTTATTTTCTAACTGTGATAATAAGAAATGTTTCTGGAGCAGCAAATCAGCATAAATTATTAGAATAACTCTAGCTTTAGTGTGTGTGTGTGTGTGTGTGTGTGTGTGTGTGTGTGTGTGTGTGTGTGTGTGTGTGTGTGTGTGTGTGTGTGTGTGGGGGCACTGGTAATCCCTACGGTATGGGGACAAAGATGGCAATATCAAATCCTTGTCCTTGTGGGGACATTTTTTTGGTCCCCATGAGGAAAACATCTTATAAATCACACTAGTGATGTTTTTGAAAACGTAAAAATGCAGCATGTCTCCTGTGATGGGTAGGTTTAGGGCAGGGCAGTGTAGGGGATAGAAAATACGGTTTGTACAGTATAAAATGCATTACGCCTATGGAATGTCCCCATAAAACATGGAAACACAACATGTTGTGTGTGTGTGTGTGTGTGTGTGTGTGTGTGTGTGTGTGTGTGTGTGTGTGTGTGTGTGTGTGTGTGTGTGTGTGTGTGTGTGCGTGCGTGTGTGTGTGTGTGTGTTGTGTGTGTGTCATATTTCCTATGTTCATATATAATTTTTTTAAATATAGAAATCCAACAATATATGAAAATCATTGCAGTAACAACATTTTTTACTACACAAATAAATTTTTTTCAAGCACAATACTTCACAAACTTATCAAATGTAGGCTATTTAAGTGTGACTTAGGAGTCCAAATACTTTTTGGGGCCACTAAATATCACATTGGCAGTGAATATTATATGTTTAACAGGCACCCAACAATAAAAGTTGATTACAGTGCCAATGCAACTGCAGTGATGTGCTTATTGTACTTATTGCTGGTGAAAATAATTGAGGAATGTCCTCAGATATCAGTCTTTTCATATACAGTAAAGAGCGACACTGTTTGTTGATGAAATTAATAGACCTCTGGGAAGCGTACAAGGCTGCATGGGTTGGTGATTTGCATCGGCAGCGAGATGAAGGTCATATGACATCAGAGGCGGGCACCTCGTGCACCGTGAGCAGCGCAGAGTAAAGAAACCATCAAACAACAAGCGCACCTCAGTTTCACCTCATCAAAGACAGGGCAAAGAGAGCGCAGAGACAGAGGTAAAAGACAACCGTAATGCTGATAATACCCCATTACAGTGATAAAGGTTTGAAAATTAAAACAGAAAAGGCGGGAAATAGGGACGGGTTTAAGTGGCACGTTGCGAGATTGATAGATTCAGAGGATGGCAGGAAGGAGGGGCAGACGTGACGAGGAGCCATGTTTTACTTCCTCTGATGCTTACGGATACTGTGGGCTAAACGACAGGTCTGCAGCCTCTACTTCCTCTGTGCTGAGGGAGGGGAACATTTATCAACAAAAAAAATGCATTTGTTAAAGCGACACAAAGTCACTTGTTTGCGCTCAGAATTTGAGTACATAATTAATCCATTTTTCAAACCGTGTTTTGGTCTTATTCTGAATCCTACGGTACCCTTATAATAAGTGTTTATATTCGGACTATTTTAGTCCGGTTTGGGTCGGCACCGCTGGGAAGCAGCCCAGTACCTGTGTGATTCTCCATACAGAGAGAAGTAGTTCCGGCAACAATGTTCTTCCGCAAGACGCATGCAGTTCTGCGTTGCGTTGCGCATGCGTTTACCAGTGGAGCGCCAAAACTTAGTGTTGTTTTAATAGTTAAACTGTTTAAAAGTTTGGGTTTGGTAAAAATGTTATAATGATTTTTTTGACGCCGTCTCATGCTTACCACAGCTGCATTTTTTGATGAAAAATCCAGTAAAACATTTCACTATTATAATAACTGTTTTCTATTATAATATATTTTACTGTAATTTATTCCTGTGATGGAAAGCTGAATTTTCAGCATCATTAGTCCAGTCTCCAGTGTCACATGATCTTTCAGAAATCATTCTAATATGATAATTTGCTGCTAAAGAAATATTATAATTATCAATTTTTATTTTTGTGAAAACCGTGAAACATTTTATTTTTCAGAACAGAATTTATTTGAAATATAAGTCTCTGGTAATATTATAAATATCTTTACTCCCACGTTTGATCAATTTAATGTCCCCTTGCTGAATAAAATAATACATTTCTTTAAAAAACGTACTAACACTGGTGGTGTGTTATGTAATATCTGAAAATAATGGTGTGTGTGTGTGTGTGTGTGTGTGTGTGTGTGTGTGTGTGTGTGTGGACTGGTAATCCCTACGTTATGGGGACTTAAAATAACAATAATAATAGTCATTTTAAATGAACCTCTTATTTGGCCTTCATATTCTTATTATAAGTTCCTCTGACCTAATTAAAACCCAGCAGGCGGATATTATTAAAGCTTTAACCCTTTGTTTAATCACAGCAATCAGAGAATCTTAGTGTGTGAAAGGAAATACAAAGTGTGAAAAAGGTTTGTGATTGGGTTATATATTTCATTAAACATGCTATTATTTACATTAAAATGTGCATGTGAAGCAGTGGACAGACTTGTCTCTCTTTCCAGTGTCTAATAATTAAAGAAAAAAGTCCCCAGAACAAACCAGGGTTTATTTCTAATTACAATTATTTTAGAAATAGTTTAGCATTTCTCTGTTAACCAAAACTTTGCCAAAACATGCCATTCGACAGAGCTTAGCTTGTATTTAACCTGTGATATTCAATCAGAAAATCCCTGCGTCGCCTGCTTGACTAGACAATCGCCATGCTTTTTGACCATGAGCTGGATTAAGAGAAGCGTCTTGCTTTATCGGTTAACACAGTCTGGTAAGATTAAATCAAGATCATGTCTGCTGTGTGTGTGTGTGTGTGTGTGTGTATTATATTTCCATAATCTATATATATAATTTTTTAAATATAGAACTAAATAATATATAAAAATCATTGCAGTAATAAAGATTTCTTTACTACACAAATATACTTTTTTCAAACTGTTAAAGTCATAAACTGTAACACGTAAAGTAACTTATCACCAGAAAAGAGTTATTTCTAATAATAATACAGGTTATACTGTGCAATTCCTTTATATAGCCTATCATCAGATCTTTCTTTTAGGTGTTACAAATTGTAAGGTATATTGTGCGATAGAGAGATAGAGAGATAGACAGTCAAATGACAGACAGATGATAGAATGATAGAACAATATATAGAACAATAGATTGATAGATAAATAGATAGATAGATAGAACAATAGACTGATAGATAGACAGACAGATGATAGATTAAATGATAGAACGATAGATAGAAAGAAAGAATCTGTAAGGTTTGTCAAATCCGTCATGTGTCATTCAGTAATCTTAGTCTCTTAATGCAACTTTGGCTGCCAAGATCTAATCTATTAAGAAGGCCAGATCTTAAGGATCTTTAAAGTACAGACGGATATTCCTCCATCCCCAGTTTTTGTGATTATGACGCGAGGGAACCCCTTAAGACGAGTGGGAAAGCAGAATAAGCTCACGAGTCACGACCAGCACTTGACCTGATTTGTGAGCCGGATTTCTTCTGGGACAAAGCCAACGTATGTTGGTTTGTTTATGTTTTAATCGCTGGAAATGTGCATTAGCACACGAGCCCATTCAGTTACCCGAGTATTGAAAAAGATGTTTATAGTTTATTTATTAGGGCCACTCATTAGCTGATGCAAAGTGCCTGTAAAGCTCGAGGCTTGCGAGTTTAATTGAGCCTCTGTGGTGAAACGCAGGAAAAGCCTGATGAAGACAACAGCTCAGATATTAGCCAAACCACGACTTAAAGAGATGAAAATCCAGTCATCATTTACTCACCTTCATGTCTTTCCAAACCTGTAGGCTATGACATTCTTTTACCTCTGTTTTGTCCATATAATGAAAGTTAAGGGGAACTTTGAGACATTTTTTTTACCCTTTCCCGCCACAGCGTTTTTGAAAAAAGTTGCCAGCCAGCACCAGCATTTTTTATCCTTTCCACAAAAGTTTCATGGCCCTCTGAATATTTTGTTGTATGAATATCTGAACGTCAATCAAAAGAAAGAGCAAAAAAAAAAATGTTATGCATTCTTTATATCAACACTTGAATGTGTGTAAGTTTCATAAAAAAAAGCTGGGAAAATAGCGGTTTTGTCAAAAACGACGTCTGGATCAGATCCACAGTGGTGGTAAAAAACACAGATGGAGTGGAAGGAGTCCATCAACACCCCTAATGCTTGCATAGTCCTGTATCTCGTCATGGGTCAGCATTTCATTCGGTAACATTAAGCAATTTTGATATGCCGTTTAATGTTGATGATCACATTATTTTACATATGCATTTGATTACATACGATATTGCTTGTTTCTGCTTCTTCTTCGCTTGTTTTTGGATCGTAAGATTCTGTACTCTTTCAGAAGATGCATAATAGCGCCCCCCCTACTGTATAACAGTGAAAACACGAAAGCCGGAAAAGTCCATCAATGGCGGGGAAAGGGTATTAAAATATCTTATTTTATGGACATCAGGAGAGCGAGTAAAAAATTGTTTTTTTTTTATGTTGGGGTTAACTATCCCGTTAAGGTAAGACACTACAGGCAAAACCTTTAAGTCTATGTTTACACGATAATGCTGTGCTAAAAACGAAAACGTTTTTCTTTTTAAAAAAAGTGTCGCTGACAGACGCCGATCCCCGTTCACATGGAATGCGCTAAAAGACTAAAACTGCGATATTATTCATTCCAGGCCAGTAATTTGGCCATGTTACTTTGTAAAGAAACGTGCCTATAGAAAGATATGTAATACGCATGCATGTGACGTCACAATTTTTGTTATTTACATAGAGATGGTAACGGTATTGTTTTCAAATCTTCAAATCGAATCCCGTTTTGAAAGGTTGCATTGTCAGGTCCCCAAAACACCATTCTCATTTAAAATGACGGCCAAATGGTTTTCCATTTTTAGTTGAAAACGGTGTTGTGTAAACAGCCCTAATAGCCTACCTCAGCAAATGAAACCACTTTTTTTAACACAGCTTTAGCCAATGTTCAAATTGGATAGTTCTGGAAATGTATGCAAATTGCTGCATTTTTAGGTTGAGTTTTAATGTCTTAAAACACAGTGATTAATAGGCTACCCGATTCACCTGTGGTGTCTTGCCTTAACTTATTTAGCCACTTCTGAAGCGTGATTGATTTTACATTTATGAAATGATACGAACAGTCAATGAAGTCAAGTTCAAGTTCGCAGATGTCTAGACACGTCCCGTTCAACATCGTCCCTTATTCTTTACATTCAGGGGGTCTACTTGCCCTTTGACCCGTGTGTAAGTTGCTATGGAACGACGGCGAGAGGGTTCAGTAATGTTCCCGTGAAAGGGCCGTGCTGTCAGGGCTGTCTAGTGACGTCCCCCCTCCCCGCCTCTCTCCGCAGCTGGGCACGGTCCCGGAGCCTGGGAATCTTCGGGCTCAGACCTGGTCCACCCCCCACCGAGACTCAGTCTAGCCGTATTCTCACCCCGCCATCTGCACCATCCCATCTTGAGGCCAAGTTCAAATCTAGTCCTGACTCCCATAACGCACAATATCGAGGTGCAAAGGTTTAGTTGTAATTGCGGTAATGCATGTGTGTGTTTACGCACTGCTCAGTAAATATAAATGGAGATCTGCCAAGTAAGGCCGGTGTCGCTTGTCGGTTTTGTAATTGGTTGGCGATGCTCTGAAGGTGTGTGTTGGAGTCGGAAAGAGAATTACTGTGTGTAAGAATGTGTGTGTGGCTGTCGGGCAGCAGGAGGGTATAATAAAAGGAGTCATTTGCATAAGCTGCATGGAGCCCAAAGAGGGTGTTCGGAGGAAAACAACAAGAAAGAAAAAAGGACAAATCCTACGTTGTGTGGGCAGAAAGAGAAAGCGAGAGCTCGCGTATATGGGAGAGGGTGGAAATTAACAGAGAAAGACTTGAAGCTGCTCCCCTGTGGTAATGAAAGGCATCAGGAACCTCTATGCATAATATTTGAACACTGTGACAGAGCGCTTACACTGTTTACAAAGACCCATTGAAGAAGAGAGAAAGAAATTGATTACGGATCATTTATTTTGCTTTTGATGAGCGCGGAACGTGAAAATATTAAAACGGTATCATCGTCGCTCTCTGTACATCTCTGTGTGAAGCTGTAGCGGATTGTGTTTTGAGCGGCAGGTACAACAGCACTGATCATTTGACTAATAACGTCTGTGCAATTCAAAAAATCTCTGTTTGAGGAAGCAGGTCTTTTAGATTCGAAGTTAATGCACCTCTGGTAAAACATCAATCTGTTTCTCTTTTACAGATGGATACACACTTGTGGGATGAAAATCAACTAAATATGCATCCTGAGAGAACAATGGGACCCTCAAGCACCTGAAAGTTTAATGATGATGCAAAAGTATCATCTTTAATAAAAAAATTTTTTATTGTACTGCATTGTATTTTCATTTAGATCATGTGAACCATAATGCTTCTTATTATTTATTTTATTTGCATTTATTTACAGTTGCTTAAATATAAATACATATTTCTAAACTGTTGGAAAAGTAATTTATTTCGTTAAAACTGGGTTTTAAAAATTTACATTTTCTATACACATATTTTAATTTTTTACAACAAAAAAAACTTTTCCATGTATTTTTTTGTTTTGTATTTTGGATGATATCTATGAATAAAATATTTATTCTTTGTATAGTATTTTACTGATAATTAAATAAAATATAAGTGTGATTCAAACGTGAACGAGTTATCCATTTTAGGCTTTGTATTTGATTGAGTCCGGTTTTGTCACACCTGACTAACGTGTTAATTACTGTGAGTTAATTGCCTATTATCAGTCTACATTAAACACTTGTATAATGTTGAGCTCTATGATCATCTTAAACGGTAAACGAGCAGCGAGCATGCAAATTTGTGTTTCTTCACGTTTTGTAAAATATTTAAGCAAAACACTTGAAATATAATAAATAATGTTCGTACGATTTAAAATCGAAATGTGTTAACATGTTTTAAATTATTAGGTAGCCTACAGCTTTAAGAAATAGGAAAACACCCTGCAAAAATGTAGCTGATTTAATTTGTCATGAAAACGCTGTCTTTGTAATTTAGTAGGCCCCTACTATAAATGGGAGGGTCTATACGTGGATATCTGGATCTATATTCATAATATTATTTATCATAAAACAAATTTCACGAAAAGCACGTATAATGTTCTGCTATATCAATTTCTCTCATTCCACATGCATCCATGCAAATGACTGTGAGAAAGTCTCTATCAGTGACCTCTGAGCCAGCTAGCATTAAGTGTTAATTAGCCAATGAATGGAAGAGATGTGACGACCAGACGCTAAAACGTGCCGGGAATCCTGCACGCGAATTCACTAATCCTATTTTTTACAGTCTATGATAGCCTACCATTGCGAAGGATCGTCAATTAATATTCATAAACTAAGCCTTCGACATTGGAAGGATAGCGAGCAACGTCAGCACGACCTACTTAGTATTCAAGACACAAACGTTCCCCATTGGACCGTTACGAATTTCGAACTACGAATCAACGTCAGCGAGACTCGATATCAAATGAATATTCAAAACACGAGCTTTCACCATTGGATGCTTTACCAAGAGACGTCAGATGTACTTTGTTAATATTCAGAATTTAACTTTCGTCATAGTAGGATTCATAAATTGTCGTCAAAAGATGGATTTCCGTAACAGACACACTGATAAAATAAGATAGGTATTTGTGTGTACATGTGTAGAAATTAGGGGGAAAAGTATGCTACCTTTACACACAATGAACTAATCATGTTATTTAAAAGAAAATGACTCAGTAGCCCATCCTACCCACAGATTCAAAACATTTGAGATTTTGTTGGATCTGTAATGGTTGTTATACAGAGAACAGTTCGTTTAAATAAGAACAATCACACCTTTGAAGCATTCATAACCTTTAAGACCTATTTTCAACCATAAACAAATGTAATATAATGAATTATATTAAGCTATAATAGAAATAAAATAGAATATTACAGAAATACAATTTCAAATCACATCTTTAGCTTAGTCTTGAATAAATATTGGTTGACTATGACACTGGGAATTCAAACTATACTAGCCTAATGTTTCCTGAAATTATAGGCCTATACACACATATTGTAAAGAATACACTATAATCTATATTATAGTGTATTCTATAATCTATACACTGAACACGAAATAGGCTACGCATGCGCATGACGTCACTTTTCCCACACATTTGCGTTCTTTCTTATAGTTTACACGGAGATGATTAGGATATTGTTTCTAAAAAGTTGCATTTTCAAGCCCCCAAAACGCCGTTGTCGTGTAAATAAGAGGTCAAAACACATCAGAAGTTTTCTAAAGCTAAAAAACAAACAAACAAACAAACAAACAGTGTCGCGTAGATGGCCACTAATAGCTAGGCTACTTCAGGAAAGAAAAAAATATAACCTGGCTTTATCCAAGGTTTATATATAACATACACACTCACTATTGAATTTTGAGGTTACAACTTATATGTACATTTACAGGAAATATTTGTAGTAATTTTCATTTATGGACTAAATTGAACAAAATGGTTTCATACAATTTAATTCAATCATTGTGCTAAAAGAAAACCCAACAAAAGAAATGAATAAAAACAAATATGTATCAATTTGGTTCTCTACTGGTAATGACCTTGACTCCTTTAGACCAGACCACTAAATGAATATCAGATGGACAGGGACCGGCTGGTCGCTCCCTAGAGGACAATAAACTGGACCAAAGCCACAGGTCAGAGTTCAGAATGACAGGTCAAGAACTGCTAATTGAGTGGAGATTTCCTCTTTCTCCCCAGTGACCAGTGCAAGCTGATGAGACTGGATAGATAGATAGATTGATAGATGATAGATGGATAGATAGATAGATAGATGATAGATAGATAGATAGATAGATAGATAGATAGATAGATAGATAGATAGATAGATAGATAGATAGATAGATAGATAGATGATAGATAGATAGATAGATAGATAGATAGATAGATGATAGATAGATAGATAGATAGATAGATAGATAGATAGATAGATAGATAGATAGATAGATGATAGATAGATAGATAGATCATAAATAGATAGATAGATAGATAGATAGATAGATAGATAGATAGATAGATAGATAGATAGATAGATAGATAGATAGATAGATAGATAGATATAGATGGATAGATAGATAGATAGATAGATAGATAGATAGATAGATAGATAGATAGATAGATAGATAGATGATAGATAGATAGATAGATCATAAATAGATAGATAGATAGATAGATAGATAGATAGATAGATAGATAGATAGATAGATATAGATGGATAGATAGATAGATAGATAGATAGATAGATAGATAGATAGATAGATAGATAGATAGATAGATAGATAGATAGATAGATAGATGATAGATAGATAGATAGATAGATAGATAGATAGATAGATAGATAGATAGATAGATAGATAGATAGATAGATAGATAGATAGATAGATAGATAGATGTTTTCCTTCCACAGCTGTTCTTTGATTTCATTCCACAACTGTTGATTTTCTTTTATTTAGCAGGATTTCTGTCTCTTCCTGAGGATATATGTATATTGCACGTTAGCATACCAATAGAGCCGGAGCCTGTGAACCCCCCTGACCCTCTGACCCCTCTCCCCCAAACATGAATAGCATCACTCAAGGCCTGGACAGGCTTTTCAGCCGGCCTGAGCTCCTAAACATGATGATTTAATGTATCCTCAGCCCCCCGGGTAGCTTTTGCAAGGACTAACAGAAGTTTGTTTAAGACACAAACCCCCTCTAAAGACATGCCTCCCCGTCTAACGCTCTCTCTCAGTTACACACAGGCAAACGTCCCGCCCCTCCTCTTCTTCAGCCTCCACACTTGGCAAAATTAAGGGTCTGATCTAACAAGGGCTCTTTCATCCGCTGAGAAAGTATCTGTTCAACTGGCTTCTATAGGACTACGCTGGCAAAGAAAAGAAAGAACATTTACTCATTCTGAACTGAACCCATAATAATCTACATATTAAATCACTGGAGAAGACATGAGAGAATGACCTGTAAAGGCAAAGTAGAAGAAAGAGAGAGAGATTTACAAAGAGCTAAAGACATGGTAGACATGTTGTTCTAAATGTACAATATTTATTGTATTTTTTTGTATCATTGCAATTATCATAAACTCTAGAATGTAAAGCTGAATAAGTTGGCCAAACTAAAAAAAAATTGAGGTAAACTGTTACATCCATATTTTTAAGATAAGAAATTAAAAGTTTAAGTAAGTAGAACTGGCAGATGCACTCATGTGCTCTTATCTTGAAATTTTGGAGTTAGTTCATTCATACATTTAACTTAAAATTATCAATTTAAATATTTTTCAATAGTGGCATTAACTATAACTAGTTAATTCAGCAAATGCTTATTGGTAGCACAATGTTTTGATAGCATTAGCATAGCATAGCATAGCACTTGCTAAAAGAGTGCAGCAATATAGAACATTTAACATATGATGGTAACCCTAAAAAACCCATATAACAGAAACTCTTCTATTGCATAGCTAAACATTAAACACTACGAAATGTCCCACTTAGCATTATTCTTGCACAAACACACACAAAAATACAACATCATACAGTCCCTGACAAAAGTTGTGTCGCTTGTGTCTTAATGCACTGAAAGGAATTAGTTTCACTGAAAAAAGATTTATAATAATAATAATAATAATAATAATAATAATAATAATAATAATAATACATTTTATTTATATTGCACTTTACATTTAGAACAATCTCAAAGTGCTACAGGATCAAGAATTAAAATTAAGTTTAAGAAATTAAAAAGTAAATTGTACATGTCAGTTGTATGCTTTTTTTAAAAGATATGTTTTTAAGTTTTTTTATAAAAACATCTGTAGTCTGTGGGGCCCTCAGGTGGTCAGGGAGGGCGTTCCATAGCCTTGGGGCAGCAGAAGCAAAAGCCCTATCACCCATGCTGCAAAGCTTGGTTCTGGGGGTTTGGAGGGTGTGTGAGGTTGCAGACCGGGAGTGTGAGGAGGTCTGGGGTGTGAGGAGTTCCTGTAAGTGAAGGGGGCATGTCCATGAATGCACTGGTGAGTGAGGAGGGAGACCTTGTACTCAATTCTGAGTGGGACAGGGAGCCAGTGTAGAGATTTCAGAATGGGGGTGATGTGGTCATGCTTGCGCACCCTCATCAGGATCCTGGCAGCGCTGTTCTGTATGTACTGGAGTCTCTGGATGCTCCTGCCAGAGATCCCGATGAGGAGTGCATTACAGTAGTCCAGCCTGGAGGAGACAAAGGTATGGACAAGCTTCTCTGCATCTGGTAGGGTGAGTGTTTTTACGGAGTTTGGCGATGTTCTTGAGGTGGTAAAATGATGTCTTACAGAGCTCTTTGATGTGGGTGTCAAAGGTGATTTGTTGGTCCATTTTAACACCCAAGTTGGTGACAGATGTGGAGAGGGAGATGGTTTGGCCAGAGAAAGTGATAATGGTGATGGTGGAAGAGCGGAGCTGATGTAGTGTGCCAACCAGGATGGCCTCCGTTTTGGAACTCTTGAGCTGAAGAAAGTTGAGCTTCATCCACGCCTCTATCTCCTCCAGGCAGTAAGTCAGTGTAGAAGTTGGCAGAGGAGCAGAAGAAGTGGGGGTTGTCTTGAGGTAGAGCTGTGTGTCATCAGCATAGCAGTGAAATGCAATGCCATGTCTGCTAATGATATTGCCAAGGGGGAGCATGTAGAGGGAAAAGAGGGTGGGGCCCAGCACAGAGCCCTGAGGAACACCGCAGGGGTTTATCATTTAATCAAGACAGAATGGTCAAATTTTGGCAAGACAAAAGAAATTGAACAAATTTACTGCAAATACAAAAATGTCAGCAAATTAAGTAGTGGTGCTGTGAGATCCAAATGTAATATCTTGTATGACTTCCATGCGCTTGAAGGACTGCATCCATGCGGTTTGGCAAGGACTCATACAATTTATTGATGAAGTCATCAGTTATAGCAAAGAAGGCAGTCTTGCATGCCTCCCAGAGTTCATCAATATTCTTTGGTTTCGTCTTCCATGCTTCCTCTTTCATCCTACCCCACATATGCTCAATGATGTTCATATCTGGTGACTGGGCTGGCCAATCCTGGAGCATCTTGATCTTCTTCGCCTTGAGGAACTTTGATGTGGAGATGGAAGAATGCGATGGAGCACCATCCTGCTGCAGAATTTGGCCTCTTTTATGGTTGGGAATATAAGAGCTAAGAGCTCTTATAGAGCTATAGTAGCTAAGATGTCTTGGTATTTTAGACTATTGAAGTTGCCTTCCACCCTCCAGATCTCTCGCACACCCCCATACTGGATGTAACAGACCATGATTTTCCCCCCACCAAACTTCACTGTTTTCTGGGTGAATCTCGGATCCATGCCGGCTCCAGTAGGCCTCCTGCAATATTGCGGCGACTGTGGTGTAATTCAACAGAAGATTCATCTGAAAAATCCTTCTGCCACTTTTCCAGCGTCCATCCTTTTAGCAGGCTGTGGGCTTTGGCAAATGCCACACGGTTTTTCACCAAATTATCTTTTGTTTAGTGCTGGCTTCTGGGCACTGATTCGACCATGGAGGCCATTTCGAGACAGAACCCGACAAACTGTTCTGGTTGACACAGGGACTTCAGGTGACCAGGTCTCGTGGAGCTCTGCTGCAGTGGAAAATATAGGCTGGCCTTGGATTTTCGAGCCAACAAACGGTCCTCTTGAGCAGTTGTCTTGCAGGGTCTGCCTGAACTGGGTTTGTCATAAACGTCTCCAGTCTCTTCAAATCTATTTTTTATCCTTTGTACTTGACGCTGAGACACTTTGAAGGTGTCTGCCACATCAGCAGTGGATCTGGTCTTCAGGCTCTTGATAATCAAAACTTTAGTCTCAGGGTGAATCTTAGGCATGTTTGCAGAGGTCTAGTTGCAGTTGATGTGAAGATCTAGTGTACTGGGGTTCTTTTTATACACACCTGAGATCTAATTGATCCATTATTAGTCACAGGTGAAGCTCATATGACAAGGCGACAACACTTATGTCTTTGCAAAAATTGACTCAATGGGCTTTACCAAGCTGTGAATATTAGAATATTTTTTGACAGTTTCATTTTGCACTGAAACATTATTACAAAAGCTGTTGGGATTAAAATGAGCCATTTCTTGTAAAAAAATCTTGATAAGAAATATATTTCAGCGGCACTTCAGTTCAATTTGTACACAAGCGACAAGACTTTTGTCAGGAACTGTATTACACTCGTCATTTTTGCATTTACTCTCCCTTTAGAGTGCCATGGCAAAGCATGCTGGGAAATAGAAATCCCAGCCCAGTTAAATTTAAGTTTGTCTAAATTAAAAGAAACAAGTTCATAAAACTCAAAACAATGAAACTATTCAAATTACTCAAAATTTGTCAGTTTCGTGAACTCTAAAGAAAAGGAAAGTTCTAAATACTCATAAAAGTTAATTTGATTTAACTAATTTGTTTCATTTACTCAAATGACCAATGAATTATTTGAGTGTTACGGTTTACAGTGAGTAATTAAAATGTAAGGAGTCTTTATTAATCAGCTTTAATATTGTTTTCCTTATAACTTTATTCAAGCGAATATAGCTATTATACATATATAGCTATACTAATACGTTGGTATTATTTTGGGGAAAAACTAAAAAGAACATTGAGATTTTTTTATTATATTGTATTATATTATATTATATTATATTAGCCTACTATTATATTAGCCTACTAGATATTAATTAATTCACTCAATATGCTATAGGCTATTTTCGATGTGAAAATGCATTTTTGTTTCAGTTTCTATATTATATTATAATATATTATTATTTGGATGTAACGTTAAAAAAATTATAGTCTCTTTCTGTAAGACTTTTTCATTTCTTTTGACGATAGCGCCCTCATGCGACAATAGTAAGACGTTTTGGACATTGAACATTAGACATTAGACTGTGGTTCCGATCTAGACATTTTCCAGATCGACTTGATAAAGTATTGCACACAACTGGTCTTACTACACTATGTTAATATATATATATATATATATATATATATATATATATATATATATATATATATATATATAATATATAGCGTCTTGTTTCTTTTTTGGGTGGAGCATTCCATTTTAAACAAATCATATGCTGTATCAAAGCCGAGAAGTGACATATAAATCCATATTACATACTCACGTGCAAATTAATGTTATTTGTTTCTTGCGAATGTTGATTACGTATTTTAAAATGTCTAACCATATGAACAAGAATAAGATACGTAAAGTGAAATAGAAGAAAAAACAACGACCCCGGCAGGACTCGAACCTGCAATCTTCTGATCCGAAGTCAGACGCCTTATCCATTAGGCCACGAGGCCACTCATTAGAGCAATAGAAAATATTGTCTTCTATTTTTGAGAGATGTAATTATCTGCGATACTTTATCTCTGAAAAAGCTATTAACAGAGGATGGGATTAAAAAAAGCTAAATTATAAATCCCAATAATATATCTATGGGTATCTCATGAATATTAAATAAGTACTTCTGACGTTGCACGGTAAACTTCCACTCACCTCACATTTTTTAAAAATGATTTGAAAGTTTCAGCTAACGGACAGTCACTGACAAACGTAAAGGTTAAATCAAAATATGAAAATGTTTACAAATCGAAAGACATTTTATATCTTTTTTAAATGGAAAACCGAGGATTATTTCCTCCAAATGAATACTAAATTTAGCTAAGAGAAGTAGCAGATTAATTAAGTAATATTCTTTATGGTAAGCTTCGTCATAGGAGAAAAGCCCAAGTGAAACATTTTAAAGTACAGTTGACAGCTGTGCATGATGCCACAACATTTACAAAATATATTAGTCTCGGATTTTTATGGTTTCCAGCGTCTCCACCGTTGATGACAAGTTGTTGACAACTCGACAGTCGTCGTTATCATCACGTGGTACCAAACCACTGGGTGTCGCTGTGGGGCAAGTCAAGCTTAATAGAAACACATTATTTCTTCGGATAGCGCTACAGTGTGCATGTGTCCGAAAGTGTTTGATTGGGTCATTCGCTTCATTTGAGAGGAAAATGTTTACATTACTATAAAGAAAGCTGTTTGCAAGTACAGTAGCATGGACTACCAGACAGCGTCACATTTATCCAACGGTGGTTAATCAGGTATTCTGAAGTAATGTGAAAATTGAGTTTGTGAATTCTCTGATTGAATAAAATAAGAAGCATGCTTAATCGAAATATTTAAAATACCTGTCTTTGTATTTATGTCTACAGTAAATAAAACCGAATTTCTCATTGTAGCCCCAACAATGTACTTTAACTTGTAGCTTAGGAAAATAATAATAAACCATTATTCATAATAAAAGCAATAATAATAAAAACAAGATATATTAAATATTATTAAAAATGTACAATTATAGAATGTAATTACATGTAAAAATGTAAGTATGAATATTTATATTACATTTATAAAACTTAAAAATACTATTGCTTTGAAATATGCTTGAGCTTTGCACAAATAACAACATCTTAAAGTCTAAGGAAATGCATAGCCAGTCTTGACACCTTTATTTGTGGTCTGTGAGATGCATCTCTGTTTATTTTTCATTTGCCAGGAGTATGTTTCATCCAAGGTCCTAATATGATGCTCCGTCTGATATCATGTCACCGGTGGCAGACTGTTGTACAACCTGGTGTTTGGTTAAGGTGGTGCTCCACCTCTGTGAAGCCCAAATCCCAGCAGGGCTCAGATCAGACCCGTCTGAACCCCCTCAGCATCCAGATGCTCTCCAGGAACCTGCAGGAGCAGATATTCCAGGCCCAGGACGCAGGAGTACACGGATGAGGATGTTGAACGCAGTATAAGACATTTGAAGCAGCATGAACTCTGGGGGAAAGAAACAGACCTGTTACCTGAAGTAGAACTCAAATTACCTCAGATGTACGGCAATGACATTGATGAACATTTTCGATTACTTGCCCAAAAGCAGAGCCTTCCTTACCTTGATGCAGCCAGCCAGCTTCAGGGAGCACAGCTTCCCGGGATGCCCAAGGAATGGGCTTGGGAAGTGGGCTGGACTCGGTATGGAGCGAGCGGAGAGAGCCACAGGGTGAATTTCCCGGATGAGAATGCTATTGTGTTTGATGTGGAAGTCTGCATGGCGGAGGGACACTGTCCTACATTGGCCGTGGCGGTTTCCCCAACTGCCTGGTGAGGGTTATTTGCCCTAACAGGTCAGGACCTTTCATTTCACCACTGATTCCAGAGAAACTTTTTGATTTGTTGTTTCAGGTACTCATGGTGCAGTAAGAGGCTCGTAGAGGACAGATACACCTGGTCTAGTGATCTGACGCTGGCTGATCTCATTCCCTTGGAGACTCCAACAAATTCCAGCCAGCCGCGGGGCGGAGAGTGGCAGGAGAGGCTCGTGGTTGGACATAATGTGAGCTTTGATAGGGCACACATCAAAGAACAGTACTTACTGAAGGTGAGATCCATTTCAGGCTAATTTGAGTCTCATTTCAGATCTCAGTCAGATTTCAGATCAGTCTCGTTTCATCCATTTTCTATCGTTTCTAAGGGTGCAGTGACATTACAATTCTACAGTATTTGGTCATAAAACATTAATAAATTAAAACTGAAACTGTAAAATCTAAAATGCTAATGATTTTACAACAGGCTTTCCCAAATTGGTAAATTTAAGTTGATAAAAAGCTAATAATTGAGTCAAATCTGAAAACTGAAATAAATAATAAAAAATGACAGCTAAATAGAAATTAAACTAATAAAAAAGACAAAAGCACATAAAAAAATGACAAATAATGAAACAACTGAAATTATAACTGGAAATATAAAATAAATAAAATAGTTTTTTAAGATTAATTTCAAGTGAAGATACACAATTGACAAGCATAAATATTCAAAATTAACTGATTCTGATAAATTCAAATCTCTAATATCAGCTGATAAGTATGATTCTTTATATCATGCATGTGCTGTTGGGTTGGTCTGTGCAGGGCTCCAAGATGCGTTTCCTAGACACAATGAGTCTCCACATGGCAATCTCAGGGCTGACAGGATTCCAGCGCTCGCTCTGGATGGCCAGCAAGTACGGCAAGAGAAAAGGCCTACAGGAAGTGAAGGAGCACATGAAGCGCCTCGGCCGTCGTTCTGAGGGCCCGAAGGTTTGTGCAAACCTTGCAGCTGTTGTCAGATCTGCCTTAATAGTTTACAGTGCTGTAGACAGTATTAAATTGTATGCATATTCTCATGCAGATTGGCTCTTGGGAATGGGTTGATATCAGTAGTATTAATAACCTTGCTGATGTTCATGCTCTCTACGTGGGAGGAGAACCGTTGAAGAAGGAACCAAGGGATGTGTTCGTGAAGGGCAGCATGTCTGATGTTAGAGCCAATTTTCAGGTGAGCAGGATGTTTTTTTGGGTCTACTAGAATAGGTTTTCATGCTGTCTGTAACGCTCTGTTTCGTTCCTGTCTCTATGAAGCCCCTCCTTCTGAAAAGCACAATGTGCTATGATTGGTCAGCTGGACCAGTGGGTTGTGATTGATTAACCGTTTTTGCTTTGAGCATGTTTTGGAAATGACACACCCCTCACCATAACCGCAAGTTTTAGCTTCTCGGGTGTAAACATCAAGGCTGTGTATGAAATCGCATACTTCCCTACTATATAGTAGTCGAAGAACAGTATGTGACAAAAGAAGTCTGAATTCACAGGTAAGCGATGCACATGCACCCGGCCATTCACGTGATGTTAAAGAAAACGTGATTCATCAGACCAGGCCACCTTCTTCCATTCCTCTGACGTCCAGTTCTGATTCTTGTGTGTCCACTGTTGAGGCTTTCAGCAGTGGACAGGGGTCAGCATGGGCACCCAGACTGGTCTGCAGCCCCATACACAACAAACTGTGATGCACTGTGTATTCTGAAACCTTCCTATCAGAGCCAGCATTAACTTCTTGAGCAATTTGAGCTGCAGTAGCTCGACTGTTTGATCAGACCACACGGGTCAGCCTTCACTCCCCACGTGCATCAATGAGCCTTGGCCGCCCATGACCCTGTCACCGGTTCACCACTGTTCCTTCCTTGGAGCACTTTTGATAGATCCTGACCACTGCAGACCGGGAACACCCCACAAGAGCAGCAGTTTTGGAGATGCTCTGACCCAGTCGTCTAGCAATCACTATTTGGCCCTTGTCAAACTCGCTCAAATTTTTTATTTTTCCTGCTTCTAACACATCAACTTTGAGGACAAAATGTTCACTTGCTGCATAATATATCCCACCCACTAACAGGTGCCGTGATGAAGAGATAATCAGTGTTATCCACTTCTCCTGTCAGTGGTCATAATGCTATGCCTGGTATAGAGCATATAACTCCCTTTGAAGTGACTTTGTAACTGTGCAAACCTTTTTCATGTTCATACAGCAACATAACACACTAAAGAAAGCTGAAACTGTAAAAAAGAATAAATGTAGAATGTAAAAATGTAGGTCCTCCTTAAGGATGCTGCATAAACATGTTATACTATTTCATTAAGTAGTATAACTACAGATAAAGGAACAAATCAATGAATAATATGTCCTCTGTTTATGTGATGCTTTAGGAGCTGATGCAGTACTGTGCTCTTGATGTTTTAGCCACACATGAGGTCTTCACAGAGCAGCTGCCTCTCTTTATGGAGAGGTATGACACTCCATTTATATAAACCCGCCCACATCTTTACATTGTGGCGTATTATTGTTTAGGTGACCTTGTCTTCTGCATTTTTCTAGGTGTCCTCACCCAGTGACACTTGCAGGTATGCTAGAAATGGGCGTGTGCTACCTTCCTGTCAATCAGAACTGGAGGCGGTACTTAGAAGATTCCCAGGCCACTTATGACGAGCTGCAGAGAGAGATGAAGAAATCCTTGATGATTTTGGCTGACGATGCCTGCCAGTTATTAGAGGACGATCGGTAAACATGCATTGTTTTACCTTTTTCTTTCATAATATGTATTAGAATCTCTTAAAGGGCCATGAAACCCCCAGTTTCAGCAGCACTCGGTTCTCACAACAGTTTTGAAAAATGCAAAAAAAGTGGTTGTGGTAAGCCGAGGAGCAGAGGGGGAAGAGGGGAGACAAATAAGGCAGCAACAGCTTCGATTCATACAGTTTTATTTCGCCTTCATTGAGTTAAAAGCATCAAAGCTTTTTTACAAATGCACTCTGCAATTTACCTTTACACACAACACAATATGCACATGGTTTTGAGAGAATATATGCGACAGAAACTCTTACAAAGCAAAAACAAACACCCATTTTGACCTTTGACTTACTGTACAGTTTGACTTACTGTATGTCATCTCACTGTTTGAAGCGCCTGTCAGTGGGAAAACAATGTGTGCTGTTGTGAATAATTAAGCGTCTTCATGGTCGACATTGGATAGTTTTGAGACACAGAGTCATCCTGTGACATTGACACGAAGACTAATTTAAACCCGGAAGTTGAATGTAGCGCAAAAAAGACTAAAATGTACCTGTTCTCTCCTACTACTAAAACTAAGGGATGGTAACATTGTCTTCTATTATGTTCAATGCAGCAATGTTAAAATCTCAGGATATGTAGTTTAGGGTTTCATGACCCTTTAAGGAAGATTATCCACTTTTACAGACTAACCAGGTCTTTATTTGCTTACTTATAACTGGACTGGTGTAAAATTGATTATGCTAACCCATATTTGATGATCAATGATCCAATATTTTGTGATTATTGGTGTGGTCTGTTGTTCAGGTACAAAGATGATCCCTGGCTGTGGGACTTGGATTGGGACATTCAGGACTTCAAGCAGAAGAAAATGCCTGTAAGCAAGAAGAAAGCCAAACAGGAGGCCGAGGCAACAGCAGCAGCCAATGAAAATGTTCCCAAAGACTGGGACGAGGGTAAGGGTTTTTTAATTCCACATTTGATCTTGCATTATGACGATTTATCATTGCATGAACATTTTGAACACATTTGGTGCTGATTTTGCAGTAACTGGATTTCAATGTTGATTTACAGTATTTTTCTTTCCTGAAATGTTTGAAATAGTTCACAGTCAACGTTTCTTAAATACACTACAGTTCAAAAGTTTGTGGTCTGTAAATGTGTGAAATAATTTTACAGTTAAATATATAATTTATTCCTGTGATCAAAGCTGCATTTTCAGCATCATTACTCCAGTCTTCAGTGACACATGATCTTTCAGAACACACTCAAAACAGACATTTAGCAAATATTCACAAAATGGTTTGTTTAGGTGTTGATTTTTAGGGGTTTCTCAGAAATCACTTATTGCACCTTAAATTGATCAAAATGTGTGGAACCCTGAATCTGGATAAGAGGAACAATAACATTAACCCTCTGTTTTAGACCCAGGTCCTCCTTCAGAAGATGATGAGGCTGGTCCACATCCCAGAAGAGAGCTTTTACAGAGACTGAAGGAGACAGTCAGCTGCCTGCCAAAGAGGAGACAGCACTTACCAGCCCACCCCAGGTGAGTGCCGTCCCCATTATCACATTTGGGTAAAACAACACAGGGTCCACATGGTGCACATTTTGTGTATTGTTTATGGCCAGTTGGTACCGTAAGCTGTGTGTGAAGCTATCTGAGGCCGAGGAATGGTCTCCTGGAGCCAGTCTCATCAGTCTGCAGATGAGGGTCACGCCCAAACTGATGGGTCTCACGTGGGACGGCTTTCCCCTGCACTACACCGACCAGCACGGCTGGGGTTACCTGGTACCAGGCCGCAGAGATAACCTGGACATCTCAGAGGATAGTGAAGGACCTGTATGTCCATACAGGTAAAATATAGCAAGTATAATAATGTGTTTATTAGGAATATATACAGTGGCTTGACAGAATTTTTTCTAAAACTTGGTTTCCAGGGCGATTGAGAGCATTTATAAGGAGTATTGTGAGCGGAAGGGGAAGGAACAGCCCCAGTATCTGGACAGCCCACTTTCTGATGACCTCATGTTGACGGACAGTGCCGTGTGGCAGAAGGTTAGAGCTTTGGCATGTTACTGAACGGGGGTTTTTAGGGCCGGTATTTTTTTGTGACAGTATCTGCATATTTTTGTCACTTGTAGGTTGAAGAAGTGAGTCGAATGGAGGTGTTTGATGATGAAGTGCTTACTACAGCAGGCCCAATCAAAAGGATCAAGGTTTGCTGCATTTAAGCTCATGTAACCAAACAGAAAAAAATATATTTATAAAAAAAGATTATTAAATGTTATTTTTTAAATATAATTAATATTACATTATATATTAAATATTATTAAATTATAATTAAATATTATTTTTAAATATTATCAAAAAATATAAACATGATTCATTTTATGATATATTATCATTTAATACACTGTAATATATAATTTAAAATTAATGATATTTTTAACAAATATTTGTAATCATATTTTTTCATAATATAATACTATGATAAAAATATTAACATTATAAAAAATATAAAAATATAATTCATATTAAATTATATATTAGATGATTTATTACTATCTAAAATATTTTGTAGCATTTAATATTAACAATATTAAGTAATACATTTTTATATTTTTTTATATACATTTTTTTTTCACCAAATATTTTAACATTAAAATCAATTGAATAATATGATTAAAACATTACATATTATAAAAAGATTATTCATATTATAAGTTGTATTCAGTTATGATTATTTAAAATATAAATTACAAAATAAAATGTATATATTATAAATTACTACTATGTAGTATATCATTTTAACATTAATGATATTTTTAACTAATATTTTTTATATTTGTCATAATATAATGTTAGGACAAAAATATTATTAACATTATATAACATATTTAAAAATCGAATTAGTATTAAATCGTCAAATATATAATTTAATATTATCTCATATTTTTTAGCATTTAATATTAGCAATATTAAATATTAAGTAATACATTTTTATATTTTTAATATTAAAATCAATTTTGTACTATGATTAAAATATTAAATATTATTCATATTATGATTTATTAATTAGTATTGCATTATGATTATTTAAAAGTATTAATTAAAAATACAGAAATGCTATTAATGTTTTGCAAATGTTTTTGTAATTCCTTTATTTGCTCAGTAGAAAAAACAAAATTCATTAAGCGAAAACGGGAACGGCGAGTGTCCCTATCACCATGGAAACGGACCATACAATGATGTCAACATCCCTGGGTGCTGGTTCTTCAAACTGCCTCATAAGGTACAGGATTGCACGTCTGACCTCGTTGTACAATGCAGTCATTGAAGTTTTAGTCATATAGACTCCAAATTGTTTAAAATAACAGGACGGAAATGAGAACAATGTGGGCAGTCCATTCTCAAAAGACTTCCTGTCCAAAATGGAGAGCGGTACGCTTCAGGCAGGACGTGAAGGCACGAACGCCACACGGGCGCTAGAGATCAACAAGATGATGTCCTTCTGGAGAAATGCCCATAAACGCATCAGGTTTGAGACTTCCAAATGTGCTCTTTTTTAAATATGATGTTTTGAATGTCTTCCAGCTGATATTTCATCTGAAATCTCTTATTTTGTCTCTCTTTGCAGCTCCCAAATGGTAGTATGGCTCCGCAGGGCAGAACTGCCGCGCACCGTCAGACTGTGAGTTAACAGCGTCTTCTAGTGTGTCTTCATGTGATTACAAGCACTGCAACTCGTCTGATGTTCTCTTTGCTCCTTCATCAGACATCCTGACTATGATGAGGAAGGGCAATATGGTGCTATTTTACCACAGGTCATCCCAGCTGGAACGGTCACTCGCAGGGCTGTAGAGCCCACATGGCTGACTGCAAGTAATGCTCGGGTACGACAACTGCAGTGGAGTGCTGTGCTCGCTTGCTCCGATAAAAATGACAATTCACAATTAATGAAGATAATTAATTACTTCATTCATTAATGTAAATATTTACATTAGGAAACAATTTTTTATATGTACACTACTAGTCAAAAAGATTGGAATAATTAAGATGTTTTAATGTTTTTGAAAGAAGTCTGAAAGAAGAATGCATTTATCTGATCAAAAAAAATGCAAACAGGAAAATTGTGAAATATTATAGTTTAAAATAACTTTTCTATTTTAATATAGTTTAAGAGGCAAGCAAGATTTAAAAAAGGATTAATTTTTATTCAATAAGAATGCATTCAAATATGATTTTACAAAATATTTTTATTTCAGATAAATGTTGGATCAATAATTTTAAAATTTATTAAAATATATTTAAAATATATTAAAAAATGTTAATGTAATGTTTCACAATATTACTGTTTTTACAGTTTTTATAACCGAATAAATAAAGCCTTAGTGACTATATTACACTTTTTTCTTATCTTAATTATCCCAATATTTTGATCTGTACTAGTGTATATAATATATAATTAATTTATTAACTATAACATATTCATAACTATAACATCTGCCACCATAAGGAAAAAAAATCATGCTTTGGTAAATCATAATTATGACAGAAATTGATAAAAATGTTGACAAAAAAAAAAAAGATGACATATTAAGTCATAATGAGGTAAAACATCACAATTATGACCTAAAAAATAAAAATTATGGCAATTTCGATATTATGATGTATCAAATTTCTACTTAATTTATTTATATTTTGACATTTGGTCAAAATTATGACTAATTTGGACAATTTATTGGTGTTATGTTTTATGCTTGTTAGATTTTTTAAATAGTTTTAATCTATTTATAGCACTTTGATCCATTTTTATGTTTCTAAAATTTGATTTGAGTTGAAAAGTTCTGTTTTATGAATTTGAAGTGCATTAAAAAGCCAAGCAGTTTGTGTTTGTCTTGCAGAAAGACCGTGTAGGCAGTGAGCTGAAGGCCATGGTGCAGGTTCCTCCTGGTTATCACCTGGTGGGAGCAGATGTGGATTCTCAAGAGCTGTGGATCGCTGCCATGCTGGGCGATGCACACTTTGCAGGAATGCATGGTATTCCAGAGGCTGTTTCCTAGCCGTTCGATTCAAAGAGGCAATTCATGATGCTTCCGTAGGTCATTCTTAATCTCTGATTTCCAGGATGCACAGCGTTTGGATGGATGACCCTCCAGGGAAAGAAAAGTCAGGGCACGGACCTGCACAGCCGTACCGCAGATGCTGTGGGCATCAGCCGCGAACATGCCAAGGTCTTCAACTACGGACGGATTTATGGGGCCGGCCAGCCGTTTGCCGAGCGACTGCTTATGCAGTTCAATCACCATCTGAGCCAACAGGAAGCAGCCAGTAAAGCCCGGCAGATGTACGCACTCACCAAAGGACTGCGCAGGTAGGCAATTTGTTTTAAAATATATTTAAAATATACAAAAAATATATATTTTTATTAAATTCTGAGTTTGTTTCAAATATTATTTAAATAAATATATAAAAACGTTTTCATGTGGTGCTTTGCCTTAAATAATTGAATATGTGCAGATATCACAGTTATTGATGATGTGCAGATATCATCTGTCTGAGGAAGGGGAGTGGTTGGTAAAGAAGTTGGATGTAAAGGTGGAAATAGCTGAGGATGGCACCGTCTCACTCGAGGATTTGCGTAAAATCTCAAAACTGGCATCTCAAAGGTCTGCTGACTATGCTGGCTACCACGCAAGCCATTTTATGAAAGTCTATGTTGGGCAAATTTGCATGTTATACTTTTGTTTTAATCCTTGAAGCACCACCAGGGGGAGCAAGAGGAAGTGGAATCTCACAGGGCAGCGCGTGTGGACAGGCGGGACAGAATCAGAGATGTTCAATAAGCTGGAAAGTATCGCCCACTCTGAGGAACCAGCCACTCCAGTGCTGGGCTGCAGGATATCCAGAGCTCTGGAACCTTCTGCTGTTCAGGACGAGGTGAGGAAACCCTTAAGTTCCTTTAAGGTTTTTTTTCCATTAAATATTTTTTTATAATTCATTATTTCAACAATCTTGAAGCATTGATACCTCTGAGTTGATGTTTCTAACTGCATGCAGTGACAAATAGATGATGAATTAACTAAGCAACACTTTATAACAAGCAATTAACAAACAAAATGTGATTGGTGATTTCTCTGCAGAATCATGGGTAATGTAGTTTTTCACCAGGAATTCTGATTATTTGAAAAAAGTGAAATAATGTGGGCTGATGGAGAATTTCCTATGGAGAAAATGAATGATATTTTTACTTCTGGAACCTGACTGTTGCGCACTATTATAAAGAGCTGTTACTGAGTTCACAACAGACTCTTTTTAATGCTTATGTGTATTTCAAATGAACTGGGAATCAATTACATTTACATTTAGTCATTTAGCAGACGCTTTTATCCAAAGTGACTAACAAATGAGAGTAATAGAAGCAACCAAGAACAGTCGAGGGCAATAATATGCAAGCGCTGTAACAAGTCTCATGGAATCTAGCACAAAACACAGGACAGTTTTTTTTTTTTTAAATAACAAACAGAAACTAATAGAGTGACAAGTGCTATTCTTTATTGGTCAAGTGCTGCTGGAAAAGAAGTGTCTTGAGATGTTTTTTGAAAATGGCTACAGACTCGGCTGCTCGAACTGAGACAGGCAGGTCATTCCACCAGGTGGGAACGGTCCAGGAAAAGGTCCTAGTGAGGGATTTCATGCCTTTTTTTTTAGATGGCACCACTAGGCGTCGTTCACTTGCAGAACGCTAGCTTCTGGAGGGTGTGTAAGTCTGATCAAGCGAGTTTAGGTATACTGGTGCAGAGGCTGCGGTTGCTTTGGGTGTTGTCAATACTGTGATGCATACCTTACAGTATGTTTGAGAAACAGCATTTTTTTTCCTAACAGTTGTAAATATGATAGTGTAAGTGAAGGTAAAATCAAATATATTACACACATTGTTTTGCAAGTATGTTCAGCTGTTAAAGTTAATTTGGTGTTGAACCAATGTACATGTATTTTTCAAAAACATTGATGTAGCACAAATGCTGTAGTATGTAAATTGATGAAACCAACCGTCTTTAAAGAGGGCCTATTGTGCCTTTTACCAAGTCTTGAGTCTGTTTTTGAGGTCTACTAGAATAGGTTTTAATGCTTGAATGGAGAAAAAAAAGCCACATTTTTCACATATTTTCCATTGTTGCAGCTCCTTTTCAGCTGTCTGTCAGTAACGTTCTGTTTAGTTCTTGTCTCTATGAAGCCCCATCTTCCGAAAAGCAAAATGTGCTCTGATTGGTTGGCTGGACCAGTGTGCTGTGATAGGTCAACCACTATGAGCATGTTTCGGAAATGTCAACACTCTACTAATGCAACTAAGCCAAGACACGCCCACTTTTTTGCATATGCCTTAGGTGGGAATTATTTTAATGAGGAATATTGTGCGTTCGTTCCCGGAAGAAGGCAATATAAGTATTGTGTATAGTTTGTTTCAATGGTTTTAGCTCATTTAGTTTTCATTTAATTCATGATGGTTCTATTATGCTTTAGTTTATTACCAGCAGAGTCAACTGGGTGGTTCAGAGTTCAGCGGTGGACTATCTTCATCTGATGCTGGTGGCTATGCGCTGGCTGTTTGAGGAGCACGACATTGATGGGCGCTTCTGCATCAGTATTCACGACGAGGTGCGTTACCTGGTGACGAGTGAAGATCGCTACAGAGCGGCACTGGCCCTACAGATCACCAACCTGCTCACCAGGTGAAGACCCACCTTTGAGTTCTGCTGCTTGTGTCATTACTCTGTGAGGTCCATGCTTGAATATTTCTGTCCGTTCTCAGGTGCATGTTTGCCTATAAACTGGGAATGATGGATCTGCCGCAGTCAGTGGCTTTCTTTAGTGCGGTGGACATTGATCAGTGCTTACGGAAGGAGGTGACCATGGACTGTGTGACTCCATCCAATCCCACAGGAGTGGAGCGGAGATACGGGTTACCACAAGGTAAGACTTAAAGTAGTTTCATTATTCTCGCTTTTTCTAAATATTTTTATAGTTCAGAGAAGTTGTACAGTTAAAGGATTAGTTCACTTTAAAATGAAAATTTTTCTGATAATTTACTCACCCTCATCTCAAAATTTAGTTTGTTGAGGAAAATATTCCAGGATTTTTCTCTTTACAATGGACTTCAATGGCAACCAATGGTTGAAGGTCCAAATCAATGCAGTTTCAAAAGGCTTTTAATGGCTTCAGAAGCTCTGCACATCTCAAACGAGGAATAGTCTTTTCCAGCCAAACCACCTGCCATTTTCAAAAATAAAATGTAATTATACTTTTTGACCTAAATTGCTCATCTTGCGCTGCTCTGTGACGTGCCATGGATTGCATAATCACGTCGGAAAGGTCGGAGCTAGACGTAGGCGGAAGTACCACCCCCAAGCAAATGTGCGAGGACTGATACAAACACCCTTTACAAAAAACTTCTGCCTACGTCTAGCATGACCTTTCCGACATGATTGCGTAATCGTTGGTGCACAAAATGAGCAATTTAGGTTAAAAAGTATTAAAAAAAAAAAAAAATGGCCAATGGTTTGGCTAGATAACATTCTATTCCTGGGATTATACAGAGCCTCTGAAGCCATTTGAACCTTCATTGATGTCCATTGTGTGGAGAAAAATCCTGGAATGTTTTACTCAAAAAACTTCTTTTCCATTGAAGAAAGACAGACCATGAAGATCTTGGATGAGATGGGGTGAGTAAATTATCAGGAAATTATTTTGAAGTGAATTAATGCTTTAACATGAGGGTGAGGAAAATGACTATTTTTTGCTGAATGGTTCCTTAAGCAATTCACCAGATCACATGTGGACATTTGTTTATTAAGATTATAGCAGCATTTTTATGAACATCAATAACTGATTAAGTCTAAAACACTTGTGTACACTTATAAGACCACACATGTATTAATTAAGCAAGACTTATGCAGGTCCTCTTTAAATATTGTCGATGTGCTATCGTAACTCATGTTTTTATGTCAACAGGTGAGGCGTTGGACATTTATCAGATTATAGAGATCACCAAAGGGTCTTTGGCCAAAGGAAAACGACAAGCTACAAGGTTAAAGTAATATCTGTGGAATGAAAGGATAAATGCAGGTCATGTGGACTGACTCAACACAAATGGCCGTCCCTGTTGCAAACTCATAAAAAGAATGATGTTTGTCTATGAATGTGGATGGAGAAAGTGCAAAAGGAGGACTAGAAGCTTTTTTCACTGCTTCCTCCTCTTTTTCTTTGGTGCTTGATTTTCCTCCGGCGGCAGAGAATCTTGAGTCTAAGGAAGAATGGACACCATTAAAGATGAAGTCATTCCTAGAGATCTCTCAGAGAAAGAACATGTTTGAACAAAGACACACCTGTTGGCTTTCATCCTGCTGCTGTTCCTGCAGTGCAGCATCCAGCGTGGCAGCGTTGATTCTGAAGTCTCTGGAAGTGCTCAGCTTCATATACTGCATCAGATTGACCTGTGTAAAGACATTCACAGATGTGCCACAAGGTTTCAGAGGTTTGTTACATTTGTTGTTGTATATGCTATGCATATGGGATAAGACTTAATGGGCTAGTTCACCCAAAAATGAAAATTAGTCCATGATTTACTCACCCTCATGCCATCCTAGGTGTAATATGACAATCATCCTTCAGATGAATACAATCAGTTATATTAAAAAATGTCAAATCCAAACTGAAAGATGAATGTCATATACACCTAGGATGGCTTGAGGATGAGTAAATCATGGGTTTTGGGTGAACTAACCCTTTAAGAGACTTTACCTTGGATTTCTTGGAGAGAAGAATGAGAAACTTCTCATACTGTTCAATGTTGAAAATGAGGTTGGATGGCTTTGGTCTCACGAAGAACTTTGGCCTAGAAATCACATCAGATGCACAAAACATTTTCAAGTAGACTTTGCACTCCAAGGCCTAAATTGTTACTAAAATATTTTCATTACCTATAATTTATAGGTAATGAATTTAAATGGTTCTCACTGAAGCAGCAGCTACTGCCTCATCTTCTTTTTTCTTCTTCTTCAACTTCTCTGGGCCTCCAGCCGTCAGCTCTCCACTCTGTACGAGACAACATTTAATAATATGTTAAGAGAGTGTTTGATGTTAAAAACATCAAACAGAAAGAAAACAGACTATTCATAGGCACATACCTGTACATATGTGATGAAACAGTAACACTGAGGAGTGAGATGAGACCCTGACAGCCTCACCTGGACACAAGAGATGTTTGTGAGTTTAGCATTTAGGTTAAATGACATGATTTAGGATGTCATTTAGGTTGAATCTGGATCTACAAAAACACACCTCGAATATTTTTACAAAAATGACTTTTTAGTTATGTTAAAGATTCTGAATCTACTTGACCATGGCTATTTGGACAAAATGATGGTTCCTTTGGTATGAAATGGTTAAAAGGTTTGTTTTTATCCCAAATAAAAGGTATAAAAGTTGAGAGAGATATCAAACTTTACATCCTTGATACATTTGAAGATAAATGTTGTCAACGTCATAAGGTTCTGCACGTTTTTTTAAATGTATATGGAAAGTCTCTTATGCTCACCTAGACTGGATTTATTTAATCAAAAATACCATAAAAACAGTAATATTTTGAAATATATTACAATTTAAAATATTGTTTCTCTATTTCAATATATTTTAAAATGTAAATTTTTTTCTGTGTTGGTAAAAGCTGAATTACTCTATCACATGATCCTTCAGAAATCATTCTAATGTGCTGATTCGCTGCTCATGAAACTATTATCATTATCAGTAACTAGTCTCAGAAGTCTAATCCAGGGGTTTTCAATCTTATAGATGCCATGGACCCCCAGATATGAACATCCCTGTGTGAGGGACCCCCATCCTAAAATTTATGAGGCATCTGTCTTTTACAAACACCCAATTTATACACTGTAAAATTTATATTATAAATCTAAAATTAGTTTGTTACATTATTATTTGGTTCTACTCACTGTAGTAATATATGTTTTATATTAATCTTTTTTTATTTTAATGTAATTTAATAGATTAATAACAAACTTTTCATTTTATTTGAATTAATTATTATTATTATTTGACCAGTTTTTCTCTAGACTTTTCCACTGACCCCGTCACTCCCTTGCGGCCCCCTGGGGGTCCCCGGACCCTTGTTTGAAAACCCCTAGTCTAATCCACTGGAAATCAGATTCAGGATTTAAACAGACTATCATTATCATATTACATTTGTAAGTAATAATTTCAATATCACACTTAAATGGTTCATTTCTGGCCACCCTCTATACTCTAAAGAATTTGATAAACCTTACCAGTTTCTCCAGACGTGTGGGGAGCTGGCCAGGTTGGGTCGTGCATAGCTGAATATACTGAAAAAGAAATAAAAGAAATGTTTAATTGTATGCACTTTTACATATTTGTGTGAAGCTCTGAGCTGTAAAGATTTCCCAAACCATATAGAGCAAATCAAAAACACTGATTATGAATCATATTACAGTCGTAAATCAGGAAGAGACTCACATATTTGGTAAGTGTAGTGAGGATGCTGTAGGTGCGACTGAGCTCTTTCATTAGGGTGTCCGTGCAGGGTCCCGTGGGCAGAGCGGTCTGAACCAGCTCATGCAGAGCCGTTAACAGTGTGCCTAACTGAACCGTGACAGCCTTCTCGATCGGGTCCTGCTGGCCCAGTGCCTGCTGGGTATTTCCTAATGCACATACAGGAAGTTGCCATAATGCTCTTTATCTTAGATCAGGGCTGTTCGATCCTGCCTTTGGAGTTTAGCTCCATCCCCAATAAACACACCTGGCCCACTTATGTTACTAAATTGTTATCCCACACATAGCATTGTTTCAGATTTTCAGTCTAAGTTCCATCTCAAAATAGGCAATACGTCATAAAAGCCGACCAATCAGGTTGTGAACGCATCCCGATGCCTTAAGGTTTGGTAATAAAAATGCCTATCTGAACACAATTTTTTTTTTGGTCCGAACCGAACTATAAGTGTGAACACTCCTAGATTAGGGAAATCCAATCCTGGTCCTGGAAGGCTATTATCCTAATTTAAGACACCTGAGCAAGCTAATCAAGGTCTTTAGGACTGCTAGCAACTTCTAGGTTGGAAGCCTTCCAGGAAAAAGATTGGACACCTTATGAGATTTCTGGTGCATTTTACCTGAAATGGTTCTTTCTGAGCTTATCTGTCCTTTCTTCTTGGCAATCAACCAGTCTACTTCATCCAACACCTTTCCAACCTGAGACAAGACTAGAAGCTGGAAAAGAAGAGAGGCAGACGGTGCGCTCTTTTAACAGGCATGAAGATTTGAAAATGTGTTTCTGAAGTGTGTCCGTTCTTACCGAGGTTGGATGCAGCTGTTTTAATGCTGATGATGGCAAATGAGATTGTTTCTCCACCTCTACATCCTGCTCAGAAACAGAGATGGTTTTTGAACACAATTTTGCTGATTTAAGAAGACCTGAGCACACTAGAGAGATTTCCTTTTTAAAAGAGGCCACAGCACCTGGTCGATGTCTCCCAGCTGGCTGTGTATGTCCTGGCACATCTCCCAGAGCAGAGACACTGGGCTTTTATGCAGGACATGCAGGTTGAACAGCAGGGACAGCAAGCCCTTAGTGAGAGAGATGTCCTCTGATAGAGAGAATATGGTGAAAGAAGGGTTGGGGACACAAAATAAAGCAGCATTGTGAATATTGTGATGATTTTAACCAGCTTTTTTTTATTTGATCACATTTCCTGAATACTTTTCATAATCTCTCATCTCATCCATTACTTAAAGGATTAGTTCACTTTAAAATTAAAATTTCCTGATAAATTATTCAGCCCCATCTCATCTAAGATGTTCGTCTTTCTTTCTTCAGTTGAAAAAAAAAAAATTACGTTTTTAAGGAAAACATTCCAGGATTTTTCTCCACATAATGGACTTCAATGGCAACCAACCGGGTTGAAGGTCCAAATCAATGCAGCTTCAAAGGGCTTCAGAGGCTCTGCACGATCCCACCCGAGGAATAGACTTATCTAGCCAAACCATTGGTTGTTTTGAAGAAAAAATAAACATTTAAATACTTTTTAACCTAAATTGGTCATCTTACGCTGCTTTAAAAAAAAAAAGATAGATGGTTTGGGTAGATAAGACCCTATTCCTCGGCTGGGATTGTGTAGAGCCTCTGAAGCTGCATTGATTTGGACCTTCAACCCGTTGATTGCCATTGAAGTCCATTATGTGGAGAACAATCCTGGAATGTTTTGACCGAAGAAAAGAAAGACACAAACATCTTGGATGAGATGGGGGTGAGTAAATTATCAGGTAATTCTCATTTCAAAGTGAACTAATCCTTTAAAAACTAATTCAAAATTAGTTTGTTTCCATAAGTTTCTGAGTCATTTTTCATATATTAAAATGTTTTAGTAAGTATACTGTTGTATTATTACGGAAGAGGATTAGGGCCAAGATAATTTTTTTTTTTTTAAATGCATCTCGAGATTAAAGTCATTATAATGCGAGATTAAACTTGTTAAATTTAGAGAAAAAAAGTCGAAATACAATCTCGAGAATAAACTCATTAAATATCGAGAATAAAGTCGTTATATTTCGAGAAAAAAAAGTCAAAAAAAATCTTGAGAATAAACTCATTAAATATCGAGAATAAAGTCGCTTTGTTTCGAGAAAAAAAATCTTGAGAATAACCCCTGATACCAAAAGATGCATTATTAAACTTGTTGATCCTCAAGGTGTGGAATTATGACGAAGGAGACGCTTGAGAAGACGCCAGTACACTTGCACTGGCCCAAATGCACTCTGGCATATGGACAGCTATGATAAATTAAAACCTTACGGTATTGCCATTATTGGCTGTATAGATGGTTACAGTCGTTACATTCTGTGGATGGACGAGTTGATGGAATTTAACGAGTTTTATCTCGAAACACGACGACTTATCTCGATATTTAGTGAGTTTATTCTCAAGATTGTATTTCGACTTTTTTTCCCTCAAAATTTAACGAGTTTAATCTCGCATTATAATGACTTTAATCTCGAGATGCTTCTTCTTTTTTTTTTTTTAGCTTGGCCCTAATCCTCTTCTGTAGTATTATAGTATTAACAAGACCATTGAAAATTACTACAACTTAAAAATAACTGTTTTCTATTTTAATATATTTTAAAATGTCATTTATTCCTGTGATTCAAAGCTGCATTTTCAGCATAATTACTTCATCTTCACATGATCCTTAAGAAATACTTCTTATTAATGTTGAAAAGTTGTTCTGCTTAATATTTTCGCAGAAACCGTAACATTTTCTTTGATGCATGGACAATAAATGAAAACGGAAATATTTTGTACCATTATAAATGTATTTACTGTCACTTTTTATCAATTTAATGCATCCTTGCAGATTACAAGTATTAAGAAATGTCTTTAAAGCTTACTGGCCGAAACATATTTGATTGGACTGTCCTGCTTTTAATGCAAGCAGAAAACATTTTTATGAATAAGCTCACTTAAGGACTAATTTAGCAAGATTTTACCAGAAAAGGTTCTGTATTTTTTCTGTTTGTTTGGTTTTTGATTGTATATATGTAATTATTGTATTTTTTGCAAATCAGTTTTTGCCATGAAGATAGCCACAGATGTTGACATGACATTAAATAAAACTATACTGATACTGCTTACTGGCCGCACACTTTTTAACAGTATTGCATTTTGTATATTGGTAAACAAAAAAATCTGTTCATTTAGTGACAAACAGTATTAAAACACCATTCTTAAACTAGATTTTTACTGTTTTAGTTATGCTCAATATTTTGAATCTGGTTCTTTTGCTAGGAAATGGTTAAAAGTATTATTTTTATCACAAATGCATAAATTGAGAGATATATAAATGCTGAGATAAATGTTGGTTTGAAAGCATCTTAGCTGCCCCTAATAAATTTTTCATCTTTGTCTCTGGACATGAATCACTTACCAAAGTTGGTTTCCTTACAAATTTTCACAGTCCATGTGAGCATTTGCGCAAACTGCACATAAAAACAAAAAGAAAATGTATTGAGATTCCTGACAGCCAACACTGCAACAGCATGAGTGTTTTGAAGAGTTACCTGCTGAGAGGAAGGATTGAGCTGTCGTGACAGAACGCTGAGGATGCTGACCAATAACTGAGCTTCTTTACTGTTGAACTCCTCCTCACCCCCGCTGAGCTGGTTCATCAGCGCTCGCTGGACAGAAAAGGTCAACTTACAACACATGCTGGTGTGCGTTTTGTCTCCAACTTTCTCTTACGGGTGAAACAGACTGATTGAGCAGAGCAAATGGAACATGATGGACAACCTGGGTTTGAAAATGAAGCTGGTACCTGAAACTGGCGGATGTAGAAAGCCGTTTGCGATGTCAGATCAGACCCCTCACCCTCTCCCTCAGCTTCCCCTGACACATCTTTAAGACAGATTGTGTTTCATTAGAACGGCACTAACATATAAAACTATTATTTAGAAGTCACATGCAGGAATGCTAAGATGCCCACCGAGAGAAGACAGGAAGTTGCTCATGCGTGTCGGGTATCGCTGAAGCACTGTGGTGAAGACTCGCAGCAGACCCTCCAGACATAATAATGATACACTCTGACCCTTCTCCTTCTTCCCAGCATCCTCCACGGTGGATGGCACGTTAGTGTAGCGCCACATTAGCACACTGCATGCAGAGAAAAGGGAAATTAAGAAATGCAGCTTCTTTTATTCACTGTACCCCTAAGAAAAACTAAACACGAAGCTTTTATGAGGTTTTTAAAGTCACCATGAAATCTAAATGGACAATTCTTATTTTTTTTATGGAATATTGCAGTAGTTATTATAAAAATGTATCTGTTTATCTCTTGTCTTCTCTGATGACATATTTACTGGCATGAGGGCAGGACAACATGTCACTCACATGAGATCAACCAATAGCAAACTACAAGCCTCCAATCAGTGGACAAAATCAAGGACAAAAATCAAGATCAAGTCCCAAATCAAGTCCCGTCCTACACTCTTTCTGGTTCGAGAAGCCAGGATGTACACTGATTAGGCATAACATTATGTTGGTCCGCCTTTAGCTGCCAAAAAAGCCCTGTCAAGACATGGACTCCACTAGACCAATGAAGGTGTGCTGTGGTATCTCGCACCAAGATGTTAGCAGCAGATCCTTTAAGTCCTGTAAGTTGCAAGGTGGGGCCTCCATGGATCGGACTTGTTTGTTCAGCACATCCCACAGATGCTCGATTGGATTGAGATCTGGGGAATTTGGAGGCCAAGTCAACACCTCAAACTCGTTGTGCTCCTCAAACCATTCCTGAACCATTTTTGCTTTGTGGCAGGGCGCATTATCCAGCCACCAGGGAATACCGTTTCCATGAAAGGGTGTAAATGGTCCGCAACAATGCATAGGTAGGTGGAATGTGTCAAAATAACATCCATATGGATGGTAGGACCCAAGGTTTCCCAGCAGAACATTGCCCAAAGCATCACACTGCCTTCACCGGCTTGTGTTCTTCCCATAGTACATCCTGGTGCCATGTGTTCCCCAGGTAAGCGACGCACATGCACCCGGCCATCCACGTGATGTAAAAGAAAACGTGATTCATCAGACCTGGGGTCCGTTTTATCCTTTAATTCGAATAACCATGATCAATGGAGCTCAGAAATTACAATTCATCATGGCAACAGCACCCGACAAAAAGACATCTGCATACTTCCGAGTCAATACAGAAGTTTAATTCTTAATTAGTTAAATTTTCATGGTATCCCACAGGAAAAAGAAAAACGTGGCAGCAACTAAAAATTAAGTATAAAAACATAATTCAATCAGGTAAAGGATAAGCATAAAAGATCCCTGGGTGTATAGGCTACATGACTGTACAAACATTTGACATATTTAAAAAAATCATTCAGTGTCTATTTCAATGTGCAGCAGCTTTTCCTACATAGTCTAATGCTTTTTTCACATAATTAAATGTTCTCCAATCCAACCTGGGTGTGCCTCACTCTCACGCTCTTTCGATTAGCCATCACAATTCGGCCCTTGTCAAACTCGCTCAAATCCTTACGCTTGCCCATTTTTCCTGCTTCTAACACATCAACTGAGGACAAAATGTTCACTTGCTGCCTAATATATCCCACCCACTAACAGGTGCTGTGATGAAGAGATAATCAGTGTTATTCACTTCACCTGTCAGTGGTCATAATGGTATGCCTGATTGGTGTACTTCACCATAGGGAAGAAAAGACTAGCACAACATTCATTTCATGCCAACTTTAACAAATGTTTCTTTTTTTGGATTTTTCAATTGAAGTCCAGTTGTTTACATAATGAAATGTGCTGCCCAATAATAAAAAGCTGAGACCTTGTGATGTCACAGAGGTGGCGGAAGGTCTTGTCAGGGCTCTGTCCCTCCGGTCCGTCTGTGTGTCCGGTGTCCTCCAGCTGCTGGATCTTCTGCAGGGCCACGCTCACACAGTACCTCAGGAAGTCTCCACTGGAACGCAACACAGACAGGCTCTCCTCACGGCTCTGAGTGCTGTCTCTAAAAGAAATTAATACTTTTATTCAGCAAGGATGCAATAAATTGTTTATAAAGACATTTATAATGTTACAACATTTTCCCATTTTTAAATGATGCAGTTCTTTTGAACTTTTTATCAAAGAATCCTGAAAAAAATGCATGCGCACAAAGCTGCCTCTCGATATTAAATTGAGTTCTTTTCCGCTGCTTATTGCACTCAAACATTTAAATGCACACAAAATAATGCTGGTCTTGGCAAGTATTCACATAAACACAGTCAGTTATGTTTTAAGTGAATGTAAACAGTTGAGAAAGGAAATGTATGTGTAACAGTATAATAGATCCGTGCGTCAGGTCTTAAGGTGACAGCAACCTAATATACCTGCAGACAAACTATGAGATAATATAAAAAATATCTATATGGCCATTTTTCCACATGGTAATGATGCTGAAAATTCAGCTTTGCCATCACAAAAATAAATTAAATTACTGTACCTGTCAAGTCAAACTGTACCTGAAGAGAGCAGTGAGCAGTGTGGAGATGAAGCCTAGAGACAGCAGGCTGCGAGGGGTTTTGCTGGACGACGTGACGCGTCCCTTTCCTGCCCGCTCCCTCAGGATCTCAGACACTTTATGATAGCGCTTGAACAGCTCCAGAATGTCCTCAAAATGGTTCTTACTGCTCAGCATGTGTACCACAGAATATGTTAAACACATCTAGCATGTCATGCCTGATTTAAAAGTATTTGGAAACAACGCTTTCACAAACACGCACCTGTAATTAGCAGTGATGAAGTTGTACTCCATGAGAACCTCATTCAGTCCCATCACCAACACAGCGTAGATGCTGTTCTTTACTCCAACGCTAGAACTCGTTGAGAATTCAGCACACTTATCCTGAGACATGAGAATGAATGAAAAATACATTTATTTGATCAAAATACAGTAAAAACAGTAATATTGAGAAATATTATTACACTTTAAAAAATCTATTTTAATATATTATAAAATGTAATTCATTCCTGTGATGGAAAAGCTGAATTTTCAGCATCATTACACCAGTCTTCAGTGTCACATGATCTTTCAGAAATCGTTCTAATATGCTGATTTGCTGCTCTAAAAACATTTCTTATAATAACTTGTTCTGTTTAATGTTTGTTGTAAAACAGTTTTTTCAGGATTTTTTTATGAATAGAAATGCATCCTTGTTGAATGAAAATATTAACTTCTTTTGAACGTATTATCTAAGTAAATAACATTTTCAGCTATATTAGACATTACCAACCAGCAAAGATGGGAATTTTGGCGTACCAACTCAAAATCCTCTAGTTCGCTTTTAATCATGCGCTTCGTTATGCTTTCTAGTATAGTGTGCAGTTCACTTTGGACTCCACCCTCCTCCTCTTCATCATCTTCATCATCGCTCACACTCCCACTTGACCGTACGCTCTGGTTCCACAGCAGGCAGTGAACCGTGCAGCACAGCAGATGAGCCTGGATAAACATACATGACCTGAAGTTTCATACATGTTCAAGTGCAGTGCTTCGATGTGATTGAGGCATGGTATGCGTACCAGAGGCTCCTGGAGGAAGACCTGATCTCCATGTGCGCTGATACATGACTCCAGCTTCAGAGGCGGAAGCAGATCTTGCTCGGGTTCAAAGTATCGCTTCAACTGGTAAACACAAATAATCATTGGATCAGTACTATTGTCAGAACAGGAAGGCATAGATGCTTGTTTTGATATACACACTTGTGACTGGAGGGTCTGCATGATGGAACTCGCCAGCTGAGAGTTACGACGAAGGACATCATGGAAACCCTTTAAAATCAAACAAATCACATTCTTAGTACAGCACAGAAGTCAAAAGGCAAGGAGCGATGAATTACAGATATATTAGTTCACTTTTTAATTCCTAAAAGGGTAAATGAGACGGTCAGACACAGACCTCATAAAGCATGAGTCGGACATCAGCCTGCTGGTTAAGGCACCGGCGTAGACTGCTCAGGATCTCCAGGCAGAAAGCTTCATTAGCGGCAGTGTTATAGCGTGAGTGGACGTCCGCCTGGACCTGCAATGGGAATCAGATATGGTCACACAGTTAGAGGATTCTTAAACCACTACATCACAGCGTAGTAGCAATAGTAGACCAACAGAAAGTTTACTGCTTACCACCACCATGCCACAACGTAGCACTATTTGAACATATTCTAACTTATAATTATAAATACATTTAGACATTTTTATTGGCTGTTTGTTGTTGCATCACCATAAACTAGCATATTTACTATAAATAAGTATTTTTATGTTAGGGCTGGTATTAAAATCTTTATACCGGTTTCTCAAATTGGTGTAATTTGGTTCTTATTAAACAAAACACTAAGGCTAAAAGTGCTGGATCAATTTGTTTTTCTAAAAAAATAAAAAATTTTTTTTTGAACCTCTTGGTTTCCTGCGCTTGTTTGTAGGGCTGCACAATTTTTATAATTTATATATCAATATATTATATATTATTTTATTTATTAATACTAAAAATAAATTATGAGAATAATCTTTTTAATATTTCATTGTAAAACATATATGAGTATTTCAAAAAACATATACATTAATAATTATTTTATTTTACAGTACAACTATAAAATGACATTACATTACTAATATTTATTGCTGTCTTAATTTCTTCCTTTCAAATGTTTGAACATCAAGCTTTTCTTTTGTTGACAAAAGACTCGATTTCAGTTTTATTTTGATTAATCATGAAGCCTTACTAACTACTAAATTCAATCTTTTTAAATGCAAATTTAAAGTAAATCAACACAATGAAAAAAAACACAAATGTAGAACACAGATGAAGATGTTTAACTCTAACCATACTCAGTCTTATAATATATGTGAATGGTAACAAAATATATCAGAGTAAAAAAAACATGCACAGGCAAATCCATATTAAACACTGCGGCTCGTGTCGAATCATTGATATCTTATGACACTTTCTTGTGCGAGAAACCAAACAGTATTTATAGAATTTTTTGTTACCTCTAATACACCACTATGTCCAACAGCCTTCAGTGCGCGATCACTTCCGATAAGTGAGGTCAATGTACACGATCTGACGCGCTTGCGCAAACTATGCCATATTGTGTACATTGACCTCACTGATCGCATGCTGAAGGCTGTAAAAATTAAATAAATACTGTTCGGTTTCTTGCACAAACCGATCGTTCCGTGTCTTAAGACATCAATGTGTCGAAACAAGCTGCAGGGTTTAATATGGATTTGTATGTGCATGTTTTTATTTTACACTCATCTAATCGTTTCCATTGACATGCATTATACGACTGGCAGACAGCAACGGTTGGAGTTAAAAATCTTCATTTGTGTTCTACTGTAGAAACAAAGTCACCTATATCTTGGATGCCCTGGGGGTAAGCAGACAAACATCAAATTTTCATTTTTGGGTGAACTATCCCTTTAAGTCAGCGTTAGATGACGGCAAAGGTAATCAAAATATTAAAACAGGGGAAATGAGCCACACAGTTGAATATCCAATATCAGTGATAATGATAAATAATAATAATTTTTTTAAAAGTCTAATATTTGCTGATAACTGACATTGTGAATTGTGAATCTCCATTAAACATAAATTCTGTTTCAACTGGCTTTGATTTTGTTGTTTTTTGTGCAGAATTTAGCTCAGAAAAAATTATTCTGGAAAAAAACCGACACCAGTATGTAATGTAAACAGCATTGCTCATAGACGCGCAGAGTAAAGCAGATGCGATAGTTTACCTGGCTGGATGTAATGGCCTGACTGGCCTGGCTGGAAGCTAAACTCCCCAGAATACGAAAGTTCTTCAGCAACAACAGGAAGCCAGCCACTGCTGACTTCCTGCCATCTAAATGACTTCAGAGAGAAGACGATTCATTAGTACTTAGTCATCATTCAACAATTGCTTTTGGATGTGTGGACCATTCCTTACTCTACCTTGAGAACATGGCCTTCCGGAGGACCAGGATCAGAGCATCTTTCATAGACATGCTCACTTTGAGCAGGGGCTGAGCAGAGGAAACATTAAACACAGTAAAGACAGATGAAAACGTAAAAAAGCATAATAGGTCCTCTCTAATATCATGTGGGCCACACAGTTGTCACCTGCACAGCTTTGAGGAGCCCCTGTACAGTGCTAAGGGGCAAGTAGGAGAGCTGGTCAAATGTTTCTGTGACCTTCGAGGAAGATTCCAAGAGGATCATGGGAGCCGATATCACAATGCTGGAAAGAAGGTCTGCCAAAGTGATAAAGCCAAGAAGAACACGACAAAATTTAGATATAAATCAAACCTTCATTAGTGAGGGTGAATAAAAAAATCTGCAAAAAAGATGACCCCCTAACCAATGAAATGGGTGACAGGTGAGGCTGTTTTAGTCACTAATCGATTCAAAACTTGTTCTAGGATCTCTCCTCTGATTGGTTCATGCATCTGTACAAAAAAGAAAAAAAAAAAAAACATACACACACAAAACTCAAGCTTCTTGTCACATATTTGGAGCATGATTTATGTATTACAAGTGGAAAAATATCTAATGTATCTGGAATGTATCTAATCTAATATCAAATGTAAGTGGAAAAATATCTAATGACAACTATACTATACCTTGAAGCTCTCAAGTAGAACTTGTCCACCAAGTCGACACGCTAGCTGGTTTGGCGTTTTAGTGGTGGACGTTCCTTCTGTGACCTTCCCAAATGCTCCAGGTTTAGGCCCAAATGAATCCATAAGTATAAATCCCAGTTGCACCAGACCTTGAGTGACATGATCCCAGCCAAACACACTGCAGATAAAAAGATAACACACTGAACAAATCTACACAATAAAAAAAGAAAGAAAGAAAAGAGCACTGCAGTTTAACCGGACCTGTTTTTGACGGTGTCCAGAATCATGCTGGAGACGCTGTTACACGGAGGCAGCAGTTCCTGCAGAAACTTCGAGCTGTGCTGAATCTGATCATCCTTGAAGTTTTTTGTGATGGCGCCCTTCAGGAACTCAAATACCTAAGAATTATGGGTAATATTAAGAATGGGACAAAAGTCTGAGTCAGTAAAACCAGCATATTTTGAGCATCACAGGCACATTTTGAAGCATTTTGGGGCTTTGGATGTTCAAATGCACCCATGATGCATAAAAATGCTGTCTTGGTAGTAGTGCTGGGTGATACATTAAATATTGGCGGAAATATTATCACAGTATATTTTCTTATGAGGGGTGTAACAATATATCGCGTATAGTTCTCCAAAAAAGAAAATTACACAGAGTTTTAGTGTCACTGACTGAACTACTTTATATATAATGTTGACTATAATGTATAATAATGCAATGGGAATATTTATATAAATTTTTACTGGAAGCATAAGACATTTGGCATTATCAGGATAGATAAAGCCAGATGTCTCATGTTACCAGTGAAAAGTGGCCTACATTAATTGAAATAACATCTAGTCGGTGACCGAGTGCAAGCATTCTCGTCTGAAATAATTCTGTAATTTCAGCTTTAGAATCATGAATATTTTTATTCTGGTGTCATCATTGTCCTGTGCTTTAGGTTACCAAGTCGAAGTCCAAGCCTATTCATTTCCACACCCAATGTAAAACCAAATTTAGCATTTTTAATCAACAGTAAAAAAAATGTATTAGCCTTTTACTATACGTCTTGGAGTATCACAATAATATCGTATCATGAGTTCAGTATCGTAATATCTATCGAATTATGAAATGAGGGTATCGTTATACTCCTATTTCTTATTATATAAAATTACGGAATATTGTGCATATCACGATAATGTTTAACTTATGAAGACAGTTGAGTTTAATAAGCACACTCACATACTATGTTCTGCATAAGTGGTTCTCAACCTTTTTTCAGTGATGAAATATTTTTATCCCCTGTGAAATATTTTTTCAGCTAAGCACCCCCTAACCAGCACAAAGCATTTTTGGTTAAAAAAGAAGACTTAAAACAGAGCACTGTGCCATCAGTGTCTGATTTATTCAACTTGGGAACAGTTAAACACATACAAAATTAAAAAAAAAAACTATTTTGAACATTTTAAATGATAATAATACATGACTAAATTCATTGCAAATATTTCTCATCACTAAAATGTAGTGATTCAAACTAATGTAGTGAAAACAGAGACCATATTTCTGAAATGGAAACCAGGGACATTTCCTATTTGAGTGGTCAAAATATCACTAAAATCTCATTTGTTATTATATTTTAATTAAAAAAACAGGGACAATAAATTTTATAATGTTTTTGTTGTGGAGTCCCTATATTATTATTAACATTAATAATTATTATGATGATTTAGTTTGATTATTAGGATTTTTGGTCTGGATTTAATACAATTAAAATAAATAAAAACAAACAAACAATGAATACAGTTATGGTAAGCTAATCATTGTAAATAAGCAGTTCAAAACAATATTGTAACATGACTTAACAAAACACATTACAAAAATAAAACATAAATATGATAAATAAAACTATTCAACAAATATTGTAACATTTTATAATTGTATTTAAGTTTATACTAATATTACTTCAAAATTTTACTTCAAAAGTTGTGTTACGTTTATGCTTGAAAATAATTCTTACTATCCTTAATTGGTCTTGTTATTTTGTATTTTAGGCTTATTTTAAGCAGAAAGTGTATGTATTCTGCTCATGTCTTGGTTGCGAGTGTAATTTTTTTTAAGTTATAGTTCAGATGTGTGGTAATCACTGCGTTGTGACTGTGGAACTTTTGGGGACAAAATTCCACATCTTGTTGAGGCTCTGTTATAAAGCACATAAAACGAATAGTTAGTATGTTACCACCTTGAAAGCGATATGGAGGTTTCTTTTGATATTTGACGATAATGGCGCTCTGTCTGCTCTTGACTCGGTAACGTTACGTTCGTCTTAAAGTAGTAGCGGCGCGCACGACCAAGTAGAGTCAGCGTAGCTCACAGCGCCATCCGCTGGTGAAAATAATCACTACACGATTGCTCCTAAAACCAGCAGCTGCTGTATGATGTTGGTTTGGCGCTTTTTTTCCAATATATCTGCGGGTTGTTTGGAACGAGCTGTAAAACGGGGACAGCTCCAGTTGGGGACAGAACATTAAAAACCAGGACTGTCCCCAGGAAACGGACATCTGGATCGTTGATCCAAGTGATTGACAGGTGATGCCAGGTGGCATACGACAGGTTGGGTCAAACCATCCTGGTATGGGTGTTTAGGATATGAATTTGAATAGCCTACTGAATATTAAATAATTTATGAACTTATACCTATATTTTCCTGAAATTTTTATTAAATAATTATTTTTAAAGGATTTTTGCATGAATGCTAATTTTTAAATATATGTAGGCTATATCTCACGTATCCCCTGGAGTGCCTTCACGTACCCCCATTTGAGAACCACTGTTCTACATCAAAGTTTGGATAAATATTTTTAGCTACATCGCCAAATAACTACCATGAAGACAGCTCACTAGGTTCTAAGAGGAGGAAGAATGGAACCCAGACGTACCTGCTCCTCGTACCGTTGGATACGAGCCACAGAGAGCAGCAGAGCGATACTGAAGGGACACAACGGATCACTCTGGGCCACCTACAGAGGAAGACAAGCAGCTAACACTCACAGATTCACAAAGAAAGGGTTGTGATTATACGTGAGGCAGGCGGACGCTCACCTTGAGGTTTTTAAAAAACTCCCTGCCAAGCTCATGGTCAAGACGAATGGCAAAGACTATGTGGAGGATGACTGTTCCCTCAACGTGTCGTAGCTGATCCTGTGGGATGGTCTGCACTTCCACATCTTCACTCCTAAAACACAGATTTATAGATAAAATGATCTGTCCAATTAAATAAAACCTATTGAGCAAATGAGATACTCACTCTGCATTCCTCTGCTCCTCTTTCTGAAGTTGGTCTTGCTTCTTGAAGTAACTGATGATTCCCTCTAGAACCAACTTCTTACAGCCCTGTTGATGAAAAAATAAGAATCTGACCACGTAGACACATTGTTTTTAAGTACTTTTAAAGCATATCAACAGACCTTGGCAGACAGCAGCAGCAGCTGATAGACCAGAGGTGGAATCTCCTGTAGATCCAACTTGAGGAACATCCGTAGAATCTTCTCAATCAAAAACTGAAGCTCCTCAACAGATAACGGAACATCCCTGACACAAAAAATACATGTTTTTGTGTCTGTGTGTGTGTTTGTGTTCAAGACACAAAGTTAATAATTAGCCAGTAAACGTTTCGACATACCTGAACATGGTCGTAAGGTGTATCACACACTGTGGATCCCATCTGTGTGAATTGGAGATATGTTACTAATATGATATGTTACTGTGCAGTATAGTTTTAGACAGAACATTGTCTTCCTTTTGTGTTCTGGCTTTACTTGGAGAGCACTGTCACTTCATTCCTTGATTGTCTTTATGGATTACTTTTTGAAAACCAATATTAAAGCACTTAAAATGCAGATTTCACCTGCTAGAGCAAAGACTGTTGATCAGCTGTTTCTTGTATTCATCTCCACTCAGCTCACCTGAAGTAAAAGAAATATAAATGTGTATATACACTGCTATAAAATAACATCAAATGAAAGTAGTATTAAAAATGTCTTCACAGTCTCAATCCTTCAGAAATCCTTCTAAAATGCTGATTTGGGGCTTAATAATTTTAGTTTTGTTTATTATCATCAATGTTGAAAACCGTGCTTAATATTTTTGTGGAAACAGTGATCTGTTATTTTCAAATTATTTAAAAGAACAGCATTAATTTAAAATAGAAATCTTTTGTAATATAAATGTCATTGCTGTCACTTTTAGTACATTGCTGTGTACTTGCTGAATAATAATAAAAAAAAACCTTCCTGTCCTTAAACTTTTAAATGGAAGTGTACATACTTTTTTTTTTGCCTTTTTGTGAAAAATCTATAAAGTTCAAAAGCAAAAGAAATTAAAGCCAAAAAGATGTCAATTAAAAAAGGTATATTATCTCTACTCCAGAAGTATTTCATCCAAATTCATTTATTTAACATCCCTTGTTGATGTTTGACTCTACAGAGTTAACAGTTTGGGCTTAGCAAATAACAGCTTACCTTTCCCATAAGCTAATGTTTCTGTAGCAGCAAGAGCTGTTAGAATTGTAGGAAAAGTTCCAGCGATCTCCCACTGTTCATCTCACCCACTTTGATGGCATCCACATATAGAGACGCTAATGTGGCTAATGCGTGACCAGGTAGACTGTGTGTCTAGGGTACAGAAGAAACCCATATTATACAGGTATAGTATTAAAGTCACCATGAAATCAAAATAGACAATTCTTACTTTTTATGGGATATTGCAGTGTTTAGTATGATTTATCTATGCATTTTTAATGCATGTGCCCTTGTAATCTTTAATCAAAATAACTTTTCTTGACATCTTTTCTCTGATGAGTTTTCTGGCGTGAGGGCGGGACAACCCGTCACTCACAAGAAATCGACCAATAGCAAACCACAACCTTCCAATCAGTTCTGGACAGAATCAAGTCTCAACCTACATTCTTTCTTGTTCGAAAAGTCATTTCTCTCTGGTATAAGTCACAATATGGAAGAAAAGATTCAATTTCATGTTGACTTTAATACCAATTTCAACCTCTTTAAATCAGGTTTTTTTTTTTTTACATCAAATATTTATTATCTACAAATAACAAGAGTATTCATTTAGATAACACTTTAAAGGTACACTATGTAGCAGTTAAAAAAGTCTCTGCATGACTGATAAATATGATAAGCCTAGTAGTGAATGTTTTATGAGTAGTAGGATAAAGAGATTTAACCAGTTTAGACTAGTGGTGACACGGTTCACAAAACCCACGGTTCGGTTCGTATCACGGTTTTAGGGTCACGGTTTTCGGTTCTTGTTGTTTTCTCTTTTAATCGTTAACAGAAATGTACCTCAGCATATGATATATAGCTTAATTATCCACACTTTAGGATACAGTATTATTATTTTTTTATTTCATGTAGAAGGTGTTTCCTAACTGGCTGTCTCCTGCTTACTCTGTCTACCGAGTCCGACACATTTGCGTGACATTGTTCATGTTAATCATGTCAATTTTGATCAGAACAATGCACTGTGGCTTTAATTCAGTGTGAACAGAGTTTTGACCAAACTTCAAAGGCCTGTTTAAATTATTAAAACTAGAAGCATATCTTAACTTTAATGTCACATGTATGATGTGAACTACTTACAGCATGTTATATGCATGTGTTTATGAGACAGAGGGGAACACGGTCGCATTTGCAGCAGATATATACTTATCATAAATCAAAGCACGAGACAGACAGGGTTCAGAGGATAACACCGTAAATGTGACAGTATGGACAATATTCGTCTGTATTTGCAATACACGAGCCACGGTTCAGCTGCGAGAGACAAACGCTGCCAGTGTGGATGCATTACGGGCGCGCACGCCCCCATTCTGCCCTGTCAACTCACTGCTTGCACGTGCTGTGTAAGCATAAACGCATCCACCAACTCCGGGCAGCCTTCCTTATCTCTCCCACTCGCCATTTTTACATGTGACAGGACCCGGCCTTCAGCACTCCACTTTTACTGTCTTTTAATTATTTTAACTCTTCTATTTCACTCTGAAAGGACACCCACTGTCTGAGGTAACATACGGGCACATGCTCCGAACCGAGACATGCAAACCAAACGGTTCGGTTTTTTTTCATGTACCGTGCCACCCCTAGTTTAGACTGAAAGGATCTCAAGCTGACCAGCTGAAGATGTTACTGTAGCTATACATATTAATAGATACTGTGATTCCTTGATAAATAATCTCAGCACAGTGAACAACAACAACAACCCATAATGAAATGACCCTTGACAATAGATAATACTTTACATTGAACTCTGTTAGAGAGCTAAATATGGCAATTTATCTGTTTAATAAAACATCTTACTTACCTGTTGAGTAATAAAAATGCAGTCTCTGTGTCGCTTTTTCAACATTTCAGATCTCTTAGTTCTCGCCATCTCCGTCAAGCCACTGTTGCTTTTCGATTTATTTTGAGCTCTGTCGCATTCTCACTCTCCTCTTTTAGGTGGTTTTTAAGATGATTTAGCAGCTCCCTGTCAACCTTTTTTGCTTCTTTTAACAGCTAACCTACACCACTCCTGCATAGGGTTGGGCGATGTCCCCTAAATTGGCAGTTGACGATGTTTACAGTAAAACATTGCGATGGACGATGATATCGTCGTTTTTTTATTTTTTTAAATAAAAATATATAATTTACTATATCTGTATTTTACTATCTCTTTACATGAATACTATTTTCTATTTCGTTATTTTGCTAACCCAAATAAGGGCTCACCCGCGCTAGGTTGCATGTGAGGGGAAACAAAGTAAAGAGTTGTGCACTTTTTATTTTAATATACCTCCTTAAATACTATTTTCTATTTAAAACTATAATTCCGTTACAATCCCCGTGTTTTGTATGTGAATGCTGTTGTACGTGAATATATTACCACAGGACAGAAGCACAAAGCTTTGTTTTCAAAGGAAATAAATTCGCAGTTACATCGCAGCCATGAAAACATAAGGATTCATGCCGAATGAGAGAGGGAGGCTGAGCCCAATCAAAGATTTGCCAGCTTTTCAAATATGTTTGTACCTTCCGCGAACTTTAACAATAGGCATAACCAAAAGGCTAACAGTTAGTCCATTTTATCCCACTGGACATCACGTTTCTTTTCATAAATCTTCACTCGCGTCACACTCATTTTCGCAGGGAATTGTAAACGCTTTCTTCCTTTCGCTTTGCTAATAATTAAGTCTATTAGCCTACCCATTCACATGCTTTTCTGTGGTGAAGTAGAAAAAAACAATGTAGGACGAATACCTTTTACTTCCAATTTAATTTAATACAGTTTGTTCTTGTTATTAGACTTGGCGCGTCACGTTTATTTGAATAGCGCAATTCACGCGCACACACACACGCACGCACGCGCGCACGATTTTAATTTCGTTTTCTCGGGCAGTGCATGATCAAACAGCCTAAATGTCTTGACCCTGTGGAAGATAAAATTTGCTCTTCAGACGTTTTACAACACGTGTTGCTTTGCAACATCAGGAGAACACATGAAGACGAAGATATTCGAGAAGGTGTATCCAGCTCGTGTCCCACATTCATCTCAAAGCTGACATATTTGCGGGGAAATAAAAGATTTTTTTTTAAACTAATATTTAATTGTCTTAATCTTTATGTTACCATTATTAACTGATAATCGTTTAAATGTTTTACAGGCTGTAGTGTGTTGTTTCACTGACGGAAGTGCTAAAATAAACAGGCATGCTTATGAAATGGATTATTTAAAAATGTAGGCAATATATCTGGCATAGACTACAGTATTTAAAATAGCATATATGCTTTAGTTATACTCTCAATTTAATTTACAGAGCAATCCCTGCAAAGTTTTTAGTTTAACTATAGAAGAGGATTAGTGTGTGTCGCACTCGCAACGGGGGGCGTGGCATCACGATGGTGGCGCTCCATCGTGATGTTGGTCAGCCATTACGATGGACGATGATATCGTCCATCGGAACAACCCTACTCCTGCATGCATCAAAGTAGCCAAAGTAACTTTTCTCTATTTAAGAATATAATGAGACACACCAGGGCGTGACGCAAGTATGCAATTTCATGCAAAAAGCATTCCTCTCAGTCTAAAATATAAACACTTATAACAGGGCTTACCATTGTGAATTGATGGTGTATTGACTTTTTAACAAAAAAAGTTACACAGTGTACCTTTAATTACAAGTTCAGACCCATGGATCTCCCCATATGGGGTTTGAAAATTCAACCTACCGGTTACCTACTATGTCACTATTAATTTGTGAACAGCAGTATGGTAAGTAACCCACCTCCAACATCAGAAGCCCGATGATATCCGAGGCCACTTCTGTCTGCAGGTCTCCAGATTCACACAGTGGAATACAGTGCTTGTACACAAGCAGTCTTCGGTTAGCGCCATGCGAGACACTTACCGGTGAACCTAACATCACACACAAACACAATTTGATATCATATAGAGTCATTTTTAGTTTATGGGTCGTTACATTTACACGTATTATGCTTTCTAAAGCAATTTCAGCAATCCTATAAGAGCATTACAAATCACACTGCACGACATGGATCTAATAAACATGAGTATGACATGTATGTAGACTGTCTGATGATTGACTCGTAGGCTACGATGCAAGTTAGTATAGAAGAATAAAACAACACTAGCATGAGCTAGTGGTAAACAAATAGAGCAAGATGTATCATACTTTGGTAATTGTGGTTTTTATGTGGAGAATATGGACATGGTCACGGCTAGGGAAAACCAACTTAGCATTTTGCAAATGGAGCTTGAGGTAAGTATTTTAAGTTATAGCTCCATGTTGCGTCGATCACTAGAATTTCATGTTGCATTTATACTGGCTAGTCAGTAAATGTAGTTTGTAGCAGCAAACACACTGTGAGATGATCATGCTAAATTTATGACACTGTCATACAATGATTGCAGTATATCTTTGGTCGCAAGACCGTGACAATGGCTATCTTTGAACCGCTCTTACTGTATGACGCAGGTTCACCGTTTAGGAGCCACGACCACAGAAATCGCCACAATTCTTCATCTTTCGTATAAATAGGACAGCCCAAAATTGTACAATATGTACCGGCCATTAGACATGGATGCAACATCATGCGAGAGCAAGCTTTTTTGGTTGATGATACATGCTGATGAACAGTGTTATTTTTAGTATTATTGAAAGAAGATACTATTATAGTTTTATTAATATTATTTTTTTATATTTTCCTGATTTATTTTAATTTTAGTAAAGGCATCTAGTTGAAATGTAATAAGTCTTGGTATATTTTATTTTATTTCAATAATGGATGATACAATTGTTGAAATACTCTATTCATATGTGTATTTGGTACTTTAAAATTAAATCAAATGGACACTGTCATTACCTTTAAATATGGCTTTGATCAGAACTCCAGTATCCTTCCCTTTCAGAGCACTATTAGTAAGCATGGTTGTGAGCTGCAGAGGGAATAAAAAAACACATTTGAAAGTCATCTGAACATAATTAGACATGATTAGACTATTTGCATCGTATACAATCTCACTTCACCTATACACTACAGTACACAGAAAAACAAACCTGATCATCAGACAACAAAGTGAGATGCTTCTGTAGCTCATCTACACCATCACTCTCCGATAAAGATATGATCTTATCCACAGTAACCTTCATCTTGGACATCTATGTGCCCAGACCTGTGAGTATAAGGTCACATAAACACATGCAATTCAAACACGAGGAACACAACGTCCTAAAAAGAGAATTTGATCTGTATCATTTCTGTGTTTATGGTGCTTAATGCCCTTTGTGGAGCTTGACAGTTCATGATGCCTATGAACTGCCAATGATGACAGAAAAGTAATTTTTAGGTTGAATTATTCCTTAATATTCTCTGCTTACTATAACGTTAGTTATTTGGCAGTTTAATAACGTTATAAGCAAGAAAACAGAACGACGGTCATACGGACCTTTACAGTGTCAAACACTTGCCTGTTTACGCGAATTTTATGTTGTATTTGTTTATGAATATTCCTTTTCAGAAAGACTCGTTGCTTAATATCTTTTGCCGTTTGCAGACGGTCACCCGTTAACGTTACCGTGTTTAATAACAACCGAAACTCCCGCCAGTATGTGCATGAAGAAACACTTCCTATTACGTCATTTCACTTCTGTACATTTGATTGGCCCGTTTGGCGGGTTAGAAGCCAATTCCGCTTTTTCCATTATTTTTTTATTTTGTTTTATTCATTTATTTTACTATTAACTGTCTATTTTCAGTTTACTTTGCTATTTATTAGCATTAATACGTTTAATTATTAGGTTAAAATTACTATCCATAGCTGTTCCTAGATTGCATTAATATGTGGTACCAGTAACTTTTCTCAGCGCTTGATAGAATGGACCAATCACCATCGTTTTTGTTGATTACAACTCGATTTTGTAAAATCTTTTTTTTTTTTTGCAATATATACATAACAAGACATGGAACAACCAACAATGTAAGACACTTCCATTGGGACAAACACAGAGATTGAATATGCGAAGGAATCAAAAAATATATTAATACACAAATAAAAGCTAAAAAATAAAAATAAATAAATAAATAAAGACACAAGGAGCAAGGGTCGAGACAAAAAGGTAGCCAAAATAAACATTTTAAAAATACAAAAATAATAAATATTTTGACAAAGAGAAACATAAGGTTTCAGACTTTCGATTATGTTTCTTGAAACATGTGAAGCTCTGAAACATTTTAACAAATATATTAAATAAGGGCTTATTTTTTTTTCATTTACAAGTACACTGTAAAAAAATATTTTAAAAGTAAGTTACCTGGTTGCCTTAAAATATTGATTGTAAAATATTGAAAATATTGACATCACCCTTTATTAAAATATTATTAAAAGATTTTGTAAACATGTTGTTTAATTGTTTGTTTTATTTGTTATAATGCAGTAAAAAATGCCAAATTGTGCTATTTTCATGATTTATCACAAACATTTTTTATTTTTTTATGTGGTTCAGATACAATTATATTTTGAGTTTCTATTTATTAAACCAATTTCCTTTATTGTATTAACTACATTTTGTATTTATTTAAATTAACTCAACATTTTTAAGGCAACCAGGTTACTTATATATATATATATATATATATATATATATATATATATATATATATATATATTATACAATATCAGAGAAGGATGATTTTAAATCACACTTAAAGAAGATGACAAAATCATTTATCACTGCGGCAGATTTATGAAATGAGCAAGTTCTTGAGATATAAAACGTAAAATATTACACAACACCTAACTGACTTTTTCTCAGTCATGTTTCTCTGAAATTTTTGCAATTATGTGGTGCCGCTAGATGCAACCTTTTGGAACTCCTTGGTGGCAATCTATTTTTTTACAGTCTATGTTGGCAACAGGTGAAACCAAATATTGGTGTACAAACATGTAAGCCATATGGATATATGGATGATGGATTTTCTTGACATAGAGGTGAGTGGATGTTAGATGGAATTCATCGGCCTCCCTTCATTAATAAATATTTTATCTTTCATAGTCTGGCTGAAGTCTTGTATTAGTATCATGCTATTGTAGGGATAGGAAATATGATTATTAGTCGTCAATATCAATTATGAGAGCAGTTATTTAGAAAACATATGATATGATATTCAATTATATTAAACCTATTGTAATATTGTATTGTTATATCGTATTGACATATGTTTGTTTTCCTCCTTGAAAGAGTTATGAAGCCAGTGTTTACATATATGATGTATGATGTGGTATTTTGTATCGTATATAGGTTATTACTTTTTTGGATTGGACTTTTGAGAAGTCTCTCAAGTAAACTTGGAGGCTGAAATTTGGATACATTAAGGTCCGAGCAAGTTTTATGATCTTCAGAAGATATTCATACATTGATTTACTGACTGCAGTAAAGTATCTGGAAATGTATATTCGAGGACTAGCCTACAGTTGTTTGTCCTTTTTCAGTTGCGTGATATTTTGACTTAAACCTTTTCTCTCAATTTCATTTTGGAGGAGACAAGAACATTTACAAGCACAACTGAGAATGAAACCAACTTCACTGAGACAAAATGGAATGCAATAAACTTTGTTGCAGGTTAACTTTTTATTGTGTTAAATATTCAGATAATTTATATAGAAGAGAATTTATCATATCATAGAAGAAAGAAAAAAGCTTGAAAAAAAAAACCTGTGAAATAAAAAAGAAAACCATAGAAAACCCTAGATAAAAGCATGAATCAGTTTTTGTTAGATTATTCTAAACACAACTTAAATTGATGTAGTTCTGTTTATTACTAATTGAGCTCAAATAAGCAATAATGGATGGAAAAGCATGCTTTATCCGGTCTTCAGGTCTTCTATTCCGCACACTTGGTAGGAGTGCATGTGCAGCTCTCAATGTAAATGTAGTCATGAAGGATCTCGCTGTCATCGGCACACTTCATCGTCACCTGTCGACGACTGACTTTCTCTTCTCGGCAACAAGAACAGCTGTGCATCATGATGTTCTTCTCCATTGAATACCTGTGCAGGTTTCCAAAACGAATATTAGCAAATTAGCAAATACTTCTGTATTGATGAATTCAGAATAAAACAGATTTTTGTTGTGGGTGATTTGGTAATTGATATGCTATCTGATGGAAAAATCCCTGATTAATCTACTGTCATCTAAGATATTCAATGAGTGCTGTCAGTCAGTTTCTGGAATCTTAGATGCATATGTGATGGTTATTATTACTGTGGTGAATGATTGCATAATCAAGGCAATTCATCTCAGGATTTAAAATGCAACATTTTCATGATCAATTAGATGTGCTCTTACATTGATTGGGTGCCACAGTGACCACTGCAGGACGTCACTACTATGGGGTTGATGGACTTGCAGTCATTTGCATCCACATGGGTGGTGTTCTTCAGAACAATGCAAGTCTTCGGCTCACCTAAGATAAGTGAGAGATGGGGAGAAAGAGGTAAACTTGTGACTCAATCTCAGGAACAGTGTGTCTGATGTATTATTTATATGATGAATTTTTCTTTAATCTTTATTGAGTTGAGGGAGAATTGCAATGAAACTAATTTCTACAATTCTTTAACATTTACAGTATGATCTGCTGTAAACATGGTAGGATGGCAATGAGTGTGGTCATTGAATCTGAGGTAAAAATGGACAATAATTAAAGAGTAGCTTACAGGTCTTGCAACATCCATCTGCATCATATCTCTCAGTTCCCTGTGTAAATATAAAAAAGTTACACATTTCAGCATTAGTGAAAAGTATACAAACCATACATCATACAAAATGTTGAAGCTCATCATTAAGTTATCAGTGATGTGTTGATCTAGTAACCAATTTTACTTCTGTTATTTTCAAGTGAAACTTTTAATTAAGAAAAATATTTAATTAAGAAAAAGTGTAGGGTCGTATTTGGTTTTATCCATTGGGAGTTTTAAATAATGCATTAGTGCATAGTAATAAAAGGAGAGAAAATGCGGGCAATTGCAATTGCTACATGAAAAAGTTGGTAAGTAAATTCTATATTAGTACTCAATTGAAGCTAGTAAAAATGTAAGCGTAAATATTACATTATAAAAACTTTTCTGACAGTGGTATTCCCATCATGCACTAGGTATAAGGTTGATTTTTGCCTGTTTTTCAGCTGTATCATTTGTTTTATCATTAGTTTTTTGTTATTAGGTTCAGTTACTTGCCATTTTGTGACATAATTTTCAACTAAAAGTGACACATTCATACTCAAAAATGATCCATCGAATGTTGAACCGTCATTGTGTATTGGTTACCAAGTATTGAGGTCTCTATGTTCAGTGCCATGTTACTTTTATCATGCAGATATGGTGTCTACACATATCTGCTGTATTATTTACTTAGATGTTTCTAAGTTGAGCATACACTTTAAAAGCGTGGTTTAATTCAACTTAGTATAAATTACTCAACATTTTAATGGCCAAGTTACAGTCACTTATTTCTTTGTTAATTTTACTTAACTTAGTTAAGTAGAGTTTACTTAATTCCGTATGTTGAAATTTAAATAAATTAAGTACATTTTACTTAGTTTTTTTCAGTGTATTCACTTACTTTAACTGTACAATACACTGACTTTAACTAACTATAGAGTTACATGTTTTAAAGCACACAGTATATATTGAATATTTAACTCACAGGCTCACAGTCATCTGGATTAAAGTCAGAACATTTTGGTGTGATCCTCTCTGTTACAAACAAGCCATTGATTTTACTGCAGGTAACATTCTCGCATTTGTAATTTTTCACTTCTCCAACCTAAAACAAAAAAGGAAGACAGGCAACATGAGGACTGAAGTACGATGAAGGTTTACTGACTGGTGAAAAAGACGGTTTGAGAATGTTTGAGAATGTACTTGGAGAGTATGTGTGGTGTTGTCTGGTGCAGTATAAACGCAGGACTTTTGCTTGCATATTCCGCAACACTCTCCTTCTTGTTCCACACGCTCAAAGCCCTTGAAAGTGCAAAAAGAGTCATTTAAATTTAATTTAAAAGGGTTATATATCAAGGAATCAATTTTTACTTGATCTTTTTAGATAATATGATGCAGGCTGCTATGAAAACATACTAGCTTTACTAGAAGTTCTGAGTTGATTGTTGGAGTTTATAATATTAATCAATCCTAATGTACTCTAATCACAAGAATAAATTGTAAATATTACCTCAGCACAAGGTGTACAGACTTTATTAACACATGTCACAGCATGTAGTTGAGTCTGTGGGTCTTTGTCCATTTTACAGTAGCATTCCTGACAAGGCTCTGTATGGATTTTAACTCCAGGCTAAAAAAGAAAATGAACCCATCATTACAGAAAATGATTCTTCTTTTAGATAAAGATGAACTTTTTAATGGTGAAAAAGGATATAATGTACTATGTGAAATTTCCATTTAGTTGATGTTACAAATTATTATAAACACATGAACTCATGCAGCAGCTCACCTGGTACTCAGAGTTATTGTACACACAGACGTCTTTGGGCACTGAACAGAAAAATAAAAAAATACAGTTTTGTAAACAGAAATGTTTTGAACAACTATAATGTAATCAATTTAGCAACCTTTGTCGTATTGGATTTTGTAAAAGTAGTCTAGGTATCGGTATGAAATTTGAGACTTACCACAGGGTGGACAGCAACTGTTCTCAGGTATTTCTGCTGCTAACTCATATCCCACATCACATTTCATTGAACACTGGCTGGTATCACACACTGAATGGGCAGAGGGGGGATCATGCTTAAATTATTAAGGAGTGTTTTTTGCATTTTGACAAGTTTGCAGCTGTGGCTCCAATTCTATATGTACAGACAATATCTGCTCTTACACAAAGTCTGAATATCTTTGATTGTTTTCCCCAGGAATTGGATTACAAATTTCTATGAAGGAATTGAGTCAATTTGAAACCCCATCCGCACCCACTTTCAAGGATACTTTGGCTCAGACAGTATCAAAATCTTTTCCTTAATTATGTTAACATTACTATACCCTGCATTCAATTACTATTCATTATTGGCAAGATTTCAGAAATGCTGAAAAACACCAACATAAAACCATGATTAATTAGCTAGTTAGCATTTAGTGGCTTCAGGAAAGTTGTTTCCAAGTTGGAGCTTAATGCATTTTGATGAATGATTATGAAACTTCTTTTCCTTTAGATGATGTATCATGCACAGTTAGACCACAAATGTGTATTAGGACAGTAAATGAGTTCGGTTTTGTAGTCATGTTTATTTTGAATTGGTTACTCACCGCAGGTTGGACAGCAATTTTTAATCACGCTTTTGTAGTTGTGGCCACAGGGCTTCATGGTCGGACAATTCATAGGCTCTTGGACCACACCAAAGCTCTCACTGGAGCATTTGTATGTTGTACAGTTAACGACCCATGTCTCTCCAGGCTACAGGAGAGGAAATAAGTTAAAGTGTAATGGTTAAACTCTGCTATTTTTACATATGTTTCAATCATATGTATTGGTAGGACTAGAGGTTCACTTTCCTGCAGAGTTTTGCTCCAACCCTGATTAAACACACCTAGACAAGCTAATCTAGGTCTTTAGGATTACTAGGCTGTGTCCGAAATCGCCCCTATACCCTTAAATAGTGCACTATTTGAGGGGACAGCCCCTTGTAGTGGTGTCAGAAACCATAGTTGATCTTATCAAGCGCACTGATTCAATCCCACAATGCACCGCAATAATGAGTATACAACCAATGTGTGGGCAACGGCTAGAGAATACCCATAATGCACTGCAAAATGAATTCCAGCGTCTAACAAGAAGATGACGCTTGCAGCTGAATCATCCATCCATTTTCTAAACCGGTGGTCCAATGTGGGTACATCATAATATCATACAGATATAAATCCCTTTTTGTTTGATTTTGTTTAATAAGGGTTTATACATAACTTCCATAACCGAGTTCATGATAATTATTTAATACTGGAGCAGCTAGTTTGCTAAGTTTCAAATAATTATTAAACAGCAAGCACAAATAAGCAAAAATGTCAGTCCTTCCGGTACAATCAGTGTCCGAATTCTTTGCATTCACTCCCTCAAGTAACTCCCTCACTAACTATATTAGTCAGTGGACTAATGTAAGGAAAAGTGAATGAGGGTATAAGGGGCAATTTTGGACGCAGCTCTAGAAAGTTAAAGGCAGGTGAGTTTGACCTGGGTTTGACCTCGAGGGCCAGAGTTGAGAACCCCTGGACTAGAGTTCAAAATCCTAGTAAATATTGTGTAAATTACTACTACTAAAAGATGCATACCTGTCTTGGCACTCCATCAGGGCCGATGCAATCTACATGTAGGGAATGAAAAATGCATCAACATTTTGACTTCAATGCACATTAATATAACAAATACTGTAAATATAAGTAATATTGCTTACCGCAAGTAGGTGTACACTTATCTGTTGTTGAACTAACTAGATATGTGTTGTCGGGACAGAAACAACCTTCCATGAATGTTTGATTATCTTTTTTGCTTTGGTTATCCACAAACATCTCATTGTATCTGGTTGTAAAGCAAGCACATATGGCATGACGATTTTTAATGCAGTGAAGTCTGGACAATTCAGTATTATATTTCCAATTATGGATATGAATTGTTATCGAGAGAGTGGTTACCTTGTACTGCAGGTTTTTTCCACTTTAGGCCCACATGCCTTGTAGACTTTGTGATCGGCACATTTGTATGCTATTAACCAATGACAAATCAAGAGATTCAGGATACTTTCAGACTAAAGATCCAACATTGTGTTAAGGTGGGTTCATTCTGCTCTCTTACCGCATAGCCCGTTGAGGTCGGCTGAGTTTCTCCAGTCCACACAGGTAGACTTCTGGCCACATAGCTGTGCATAGGCCTCCACACTGGCACAGGCCATGGAGTCATTTTTCTTGTAGCACACATCATATTTACATGCGTCATAGTATTTTTGATAGGGAATGATGTCATGACAGCTCTTGAACAAACTGAACAAAATACAGAAGTTTAGGGAAAACTAAAGTTAAACATGGTTCAGTGGTACTGTATATTTTAATGTAAAGTGTGTAATTTCTGTGCCACTTGTGGTATCAAATGGAATTGCAATTTTTTTAAGCGATCTAAGTGGATTGGACACAAAATCACATTGGCACAACTACCATTTTGCCACCCAATGGTGGATACAGGGGTTTTAAAAAAGCCATTATTTTTGCCATTGTATTTGGTGCAACTAGTGGCAGAAAAATCCCCCAATTTCTGAAATTTGACAGAGTGATTGTTTTTATATTTTTCTTACTCGCTCTTGATGACATCACAGATTTGTGCTGTGCAGGAAGGAGTGGGTTCGCTTGGATGTGGTGGAAGGGGTTTACATCCTGGAGAGTCCGCCCACAATCCTGCCGTTTCCTCACATGACTGTTCAATTGTTCCATCGGGACGCCTGCAGTCATTTGTGGCATCATTGTCACAAACCCCTAAAAATAATTACAGCATTTCAAAAATTAAATGGACAGAAACACTAGACATTCTTATTTAGGTACATTTAACATTTATTCTAGATGGTTTTGAGATACTAGACTAATACAAAGTAATCCCTATTCCAAATCTGTCTAAATATTTCTATTTGAGAAAGCCGAGAAGAAATACTGTTTGTCATGGTTATTTTTATTGCAACAAGGGCACCAAATTTTACTCACCGCACTGTCCTTCTGTATTACCATGGAAGTACGAGAAGGGGAGATTGATCTCAAAGCCTTGATGACTGACTAAAATTTCAGCTTTGATTTCATTGATGTTCAGAATCACTGCCATGCCAGAGGTGGTAATGCTAAAGTCTTCATTGAAGAAAGTTGGGACCTTTATGACATCATTGACATAGACCTGTAGGCAACAAGGGTTTTTGAGTTTTAATGAATATTGACCCTTCTAGTGTAGGTGTTCTAGCAGTGTTAAGTAGAGCTGGACATTGATACAATTTTCACGATTCAATTCGATTTCAATTCACAAGCTTGCAATTCAATTCAATTTTATTTAATATTAATTTTTTCTCAAGGAAAACAAAATCTCTCAATGCTGTAAACTATACAGAGAACCCTTTCAGTTGGTACATTAGGTGCACTAAGATATTAACTGATTTGTATAGAAACATTTAAATGGCATAAGGCGTTATAATAATAGCATTATAATAATATTTTTAAGGCAATTGTGTTTCTACTCCAATTCTGATTGAAGAATGGGTAAAAAATATATAATGAATATGTAATATAGGCATTGTGCAGATATTTAGCAAAAATGCTCCTCTCTAGTGTTCATTTTACTGGTAACACTTTACAATAAGGTTTCATTAGTTAACATTAATTATTAGTTAATATGAACTAAGAATTAACTGCACTTATAAAGCATTTATTTATCTTTGTTAATGTTAATTTCAGCATATACTAATGCATTATTAAAATCTTGTTAGCATTAGTTAAAGCACTGTGAACTAACATGAACAGACCATGAACAGTTGGATTTATATTAACTAATGTTAACAAAGATGAACTAATGCTGAACAGAGGTGTTGTTCATGGTTAGTTTATGTTAACTAATGTTAACTAATTCAACCTTATTGTAAAGTGTTACCATTTTACTAGCTAACAATTGAGCTATGGTAATTGAATGGCTTCTCTGAGGTAAAATGTTGGGATGCACAATATTGGATTGTTGTCCGATATACAGAGATGGCTGCTATATTTTTGAGGTAAAGTTTTGAAAATAACAATAATAAGATCTGTATGTTTTATTTGAAGATGCAGTAACCTAAACATTTTATTTGTAAATTTAACATCTGTAGATTATCTACAGTAATAGAGTTGTCAAGCCATGAAGAGTGGGTGGTGTGACTTCAGTAGCAAGATGCCATCTTAAGTCTCATATAAAAATACTAAAATTATTTTAGAGCTTCTTTGATTCATTATTTTCATCATTAGATGAATAAAGGGTATATATATATATATATATATATATATATATATATATATATATATATATATATATATATATATATATATATATATATATATTAGCACTTTGAGATTTTGCCTAATGTAAAGTGCATTACAAATAAAATGTACTATTATTTATTATTATTATTATATATGAAATTGAATCATGTTTGGTTATATTAAGTCATGTTAAGTGTCATGTTTGTGATTTTTGTTTGTCATGTAAGGCTACAGCTTCTGACCATTAAATCAAATCAGACTTGTGATTATATGGCAATTACTGCCTAATTATGTAAAAATTACATAATTTGTTTATAGCATAGTTGTGACACTCACCTGCATTTCTTTACTGTTACTTGCTAGCTTGATTTCATAGGATTTGTACTTCACAGTCACATACTCTGGGCAAGCAAAATTATTTGTAACATCGCAAAAATAGTTTTTAACATGGACACTGATATTGTATTTTGGAATGATTTCTTTGACCAGCACATAGTCGCAGTTGCCTTGGAAAACATAATATGTTCCATCAAAAGTATTGTAATGAGGGTCACCCCAGCCACTGCATCGACCTGTTATTTCAGAAAACAAGTTAAAACAGAATTAAATAGAATAAATTGCTATGGACAATGTTAATTATTTGCTTAGTGGAACCATCATGATTAATATTAATAAACTTCTATTTCCTAGAGCATGGTTTAAACTCACATTGACACTCATACTTAGTGCAGCAGCCATTGTTATAATAGACCTTCTCAGGTTTAAGTCCATTGACACATGTAGGTTTGACAGCATCTGCTGGATCACACTGTACAGGGCTTGTGGTGACAGCCCCATTTATGCAGTTTTTAGTGGTACATCCTTCATTCCATGACTCTCCATTCTGTTAAAGATTCCAACAATATTGATAAACTGAGATTATTACAACAAGCTTATCTATTTCAATTCCATTGTATTTTCACTGAAAATCTTTATTTTTATGTAAATTGTACATAAAAACTTTTTTTTTTTTTTTTTACCTTTCTGTTCACATCAGTACAGTCATTTTGAACAGTTGAAGCTGGAACCGTAGTAGTCTGAGGACACGGTTTCTGTGTTATTTCACTTAAACAACTGGAGTTGCAGTAAGCAATGAAGCACCAACCCGCTTTATCAGTTTTGTTGTAGATCACAGACTCTGTAATTAGAATATTAGAATGCGCATCATTGATATGCTTATCAATTGTTTGGGGATTTAACAAACTGTAAATAAACAAAACTGTATGAAAAAATTAGAAATTATCATTCATGCATTTCTTACCGGGTGGAAATGTTTCATTTGCATATGTGCAATGACAGCTTGTTGTGATGACAATTTGAGGTGATGTGACATGTGTTATTTCAATCGTTGATTCTGTATGCACCGTGAACATTGTTGATGGAGGTGGTGTTGTCAAAAAGGTTGATGTAACAAATGTTGTAGTTGGTGGCGTTTCTGTTCCTGTGGTAGATGTTTCAGTCGTAACAGCAGTAGTAATTTCAGGTGATGTTGGTGGAACTGCAGTTGAAGTAGCTGTTGATGGCTCTTCTGTTCCTGTGGTAGGTGGAGATTCTGTAGATGGTGTTGTTTCAGTAGTTACAGCATTAGTAATTTCAGGTGATGTTGGTGGAACTGCAGTTGAAGTAGCTGTTGATGGCTCTTCTGTTCCTGTGGTAGGTGGAGATTCTGTAGATGTTGTTGTTTCAGTAGTAACAGCAGTAGTAATTTCAGGTGATGTTGGTGGAACTGCAGTTGAAGTAGCTGTTGATGGCTCTTCTGTTCCTGTGGTAGGTGGAGATTCTGTAGATGGTGTTGTTTCAGCAGTTACAGCAGTAGTAATTTCAGGTGATGTTGGTGGAACAGCAGTTGAAGTAGCTGTTGATGGCGTTTCTGGTCCTGTGGTAGGTGGAGATTCTGTAGATGTTTCAGCAGTTACAGCAGTAGTAATTTCAGGTGATGTTGGTGGAACTGCAGTTGAAGTAGCTGTTGATGGCGTTTCTGTTCCTGTGGTAGGTGGAGATTCTGTAGATGGTGTTGTTTCAGTAGTTACAGCAGTAGTAATTTCAGGTGATGTAGGTGTCGGAGGAACTGCAGTTGAAGTAGCTGTTGATGGCTCTTCTGTTCCTGTGGTAGGTGGAGATTCTGTAGATGGTGTTGTTTCAGCAGTTACAGCAGTAGTAATTTCAGGTGATGTCGGTGGAACTGCAGTTGAAGTAGCTGTTGATGGCTCTTCTGGTCCTGTGGTAGGTGGAGATTCTGTAGATGGTGTTGTTTCAGCAGTTACAGCAGTAGTAATTTCAGGTGATGTTGGTGGAACTGCAGTTGAAGTAGCTGTTGATGGCGTTTCTGTTCCTGTGGTAGGTGGAGATTCTGTAGATGGTGTTGTTTCAGTAGTAACAGCGGTAGTAATTTCAGGTGATGTTGGTGGAACTGCAGTTGAAGTAGCTGTTGATGGCTCTTCTGTTCCTGTGGTAGGTGGAGATTCTGTAGATGGTGTTGTTTCAGTAGTAACAGCGGTAGTAATTTCAGGTGATGTAGGTGTCGGTGGAACTGCAGTTGAAGTAGCTGTTGATGGCGTTTCTGTTCCTGTGGTAGGTGGAGATTCTGTAGATGGTGTTGTTTCAGTAGTAACAGCAGTAGTAATTTCAGGTGATGTAGGTGTCGGAGGAACAGCAGTTGAAGTAGCTGTTGATGGCGCTTCTGTTCCTGTGGTAGGTGGAGATTCTGTAGATGGTGTTGTTTCAGTAGTAACAGCAGTAGTAATTTCAGGTGATGTAGGTGTCGGTGGAACTGCAGTTGAAGTAGCTGTTGATGGCGCTTCTGTTCCTGTGGTAGGTGGAGATTCTGTAGATGGTGTTGTTTCAGCAGTTACAGCAGTAGTAATTTCAGGTGATGTAGGTGTCGGTGGAACTGCAGTTGAAGTAGCTGTTGATGGCTCTTCTGGTCCTGTGGTAGGTGGAGATTCTGTAGATGTTGTTTCAGTAGTAACAGCAGTAGTAATTTCATTTGATGTATGTGTCGGTGGAACTGCAGTTGAAGTAGCTGTTGATGGCTCTTCTGGTCCTGTGGTAGGTGGAGATTCTGTAGATGGTGTTGTTTCAGCAGTTACAGCAGTAGTAATTTCAGGTGATGTAGGTGTCGGTGGAACTGCAGTTGAAGTAGCTGTTGATGGCTCTTCTGGTCCTGTGGTAGGTGGAGATTCTGTAGATGTTTCAGCAGTTACAGCAGTAATTTCAGGTGATGTAGGTGTCGGTGGAACTGCAGTTGAAGTAGCTGTTGATGGCTCTTCTGGTCCTGTGGTAGGTGGAGATTCTGTAGATGGTGTTGTTTCAGCAGTTACAGCAGTAGTAATTTCAGGTGATGTAGGTGTCGGTGGAACTGCAGTTGAAGTAGCTGTTGATGGTGCTTCTGTTCCTGTGGTAGGTGGAGATTCTGTAGATGGTGTTGTTTCAGTAGTTACAGCATTAGTAATTTCAGGTGATGTGGAACTGCAGTTGAAGTAGCTGTTGATGGTGCTTCTGTTCCTGTGGTAGGTGGAGATTCTGTAGATGGTGTTGTTTCAGTAGTAACAGCAGTAGTAATTTCAGGTGATGTAGGTGTTGGTGGAACTGCAGTTGAAGTAGCTGTTGATGGCTCTTCTGTTCCTGTGGTAGGTGGAGATTCTGTAGATGGTGTTGTTTCAGCAGTTACAGCAGTAGTAATTTCAGGTGATGTTGGTGGAACAGCAGTTGAAGTAGCTGTTGATGGCGTTTCTGTTCCTGTGGTAGGTGGAGATTCTGTAGATGGTGTTGTTTCAGCAGTTACAGCAGTAGTAATTTCAGGTGATGCAGGTGTTGGTGGAACAGCAGTTGAAGTAGCTGTTGATGGCGTTTCTGTTCCTGTGGTAGGTGGAGATTCTGTAGATGGTGTTGTTTCAGCAGTTACAGCAGTAGTAATTTCAGGTGATGTAGGTGTCGGTGGAACTGCAGTTGAAGTAGCTGTTGATGGCTCTTCTGGTCCTGTGGTAGGTGGAGATTCTGTAGATGGTGTTGTTTCAGCAGTTACAGCAGTAGTAATTTCAGGTGATGCAGGTGTTGGTGGAACTGCAGTTGAAGTAGCTGTTGATGGCGCTTCTGTTCCTGTGGTAGGTGGAGATTCTGTAGATGTTTGTTTCAGCAGTTACAGCAGTAGTAATTTCAGGTGATGTCGGAACAGCAGTTGAAGTAGCTGTTGATGGCTCTTCTGGTCCTGTGGTAGGTGGAGATTCTGTAGATGGTGTTGTTTCAGCAGTTACAGCAGTAGTAATTTCAGGTGATGTAGGTGTCGGTGGAACTGCAGTTGAAGTAGCTGTTGATGGCTCTTCTGGTTCCTGTGGTATGGTGGAGATTCTGTAGATGGTGTTGTTTCAGCAGTTACAGTAGTAGTAATTTCAGGTGATGTAGGTGTGGAACTGCAGTTGAAGTAGCTGTTGATGGCTCTTCTGTTCCTGTGGTAGGTGGAGATTCTGTAGATGTTTCAGCAGTTACAGCAGTAGTAATTTCAGGTGATGTTGGTGGAACAGCAGTTGAAGTAGCTGTTGATGGCTCTTCTGATCCTGTGGTAGGTGGAGATTCTGTAGATGGTGTTGTTTCAGTAGTAACAGCAGTAGTAATTTCAGGTGATGTCGGTGGAACAGCAGTTGAAGTAGCTGTTGATGGCGTTTCTGTTCCTGTGGTAGGTGGAGATTCTGTAGATGGTGTTGTTTCAGTAGTAACAGTAGTAGTAATTTCAGGTGATGTAGGTGTCGGAGGAACTGCAGTTGAAGTAGCTGTTGATGGCTCTTCTGGTCCTGTGGTAGGTGGAGATTCTGTAGATGTTTCAGCAGTTACAGCAGTAGTAATTTCAGGTGATGTTGGTGGAACAGCAGTTGAAGTAGCTGTTGATGGCTCTTCTGTTCCTGTGGTAGGTGGAGATTCTGTAGATGTTGTTGTTTCAGCAGTAGTAATTTCAGGTGATGTCGGTGGAACAGCAGTTGAAGTAGCTGTTGATGGCACTTCTGTTTCTGTGGTAGGTGGAGATTCTGTAGATGGTGTTGTTTCAGTAGTTACAGCAGTAGTAATTTCAGGTGATATAGGTGTTGGTGGAACAGCAGTTGAAGTAGCTGTTGATGGCTCTTCTGGTCCTGTGGTAGGTGGAGATTCTGTAGATGGTGTTGTTTCAGCAGTTACAGCAGTAGTAATTTCAGGTGATGTAGGTGTCGGTGGAACTGCAGTTGAAGTAGCTGTTGATGGCTCTTCTGGTCCTGTGGTAGGTGGAGATTCTGTGGATGGTGTTGTTTCAGGAGTAACAGCAGTAGTAATTTCAGGTGATATAGGTGTTGGTGGAACAGCAGTTGAAGTAGCTGTTGATGGCGTTTCTGGTCCTGTGGTAGGTGGAGATTCTGTAGATGTTGTTGTTTCAGCAGTTACAGCAGTAGTAATTTCAGGTGATGTCGGTGGAACAGCAGTTGAAGTAGCTGTTGATGGCGCTTCTGGTCCTGTGGTAGGTGGAGATTCTGTAGATGGTGTTGTTTCAGCAGTTACAGCAGTAGTAATTTCAGGTGATGTAGGTGGAACTGCAGTTGAAGTAGCTGTTGATGGCTCTTCTGTTCCTGTTGTAGGTGGAGATTCTGTGATGGTGTTGTTTCAGTTACAGCAGTAGTAATTTCAGGTGATATAGGTGTTGGTGGAAGAGCAGTTGAAGTAGCTGTTGATGGCGCTTCTGTTCCTGTGGTAGGTGGAGATTCTGTAGATGTTGTTCTTTCAGCAGTTACAGCAGTAGTAATTTCAGGTGATGTCGGTGGAACAGCAGTTGGAAGTAGCTGTTGATGGCTCTTCTGTTCCTGTGGTAGGTGGAGATTCTGTGTTGTTGTTTCAGCAGTTACAGCAGTAGTAATTTCAGGTGATGTAGGTGGAACTGCAGTTGAAGTAGCTGTTGATGGCTCTTCTGTTCCTGTGGGTGGAGATTCTGTAGATGGTGTTGTTTCAGCAGTTACAGCAGTAGTAATTTCAGGTGATGTAGGTGTCGGAACAGCAGTTGAAGTAGCTGTTGATGGCTCTTCTGTTCCTGTGGTAGGTGGAGATTCTGTAGATGGTGTTGTTTCAGTAGTAACAGCAGTAGTAATTTCAGGTGATGTAGGTGTTGGTGGAACAGCAGTTGAAGTAGCTGTTGATGGCTCTTCTGTTCCTGTGGTAGGTGGAGATTCTGTAGATGGTGTTGTTTCAGCAGTTACAGCAGTAGTAATTTCAGGTGATGATAGGTGTTGGTGGAACAGCAGTTGAAGTAGCTGTTGATGGCTCTTCTGGTCCTGTGGTAGGTGGAGATTCTGTAGATGGTGTTGTTTCAGTAGTAACAGCAGTAGTAATTTCAGGTGATATAGGTGTTGGTGGAACAGCAGTTGAAGTAGCTGTTGATGGCTCTTCTGTTCCTGTGGTAGGTGGAGATTCTGTGGATGTTGTTTCAGGAGTAACAGCAGTAGTAATTTCAGGTGATGTAGGTGTTGGTGGAACAGCAGTTGAAGTAGCTGTTGATGGCTCTTCTGCTCCTGTGGTAGGTGGAGATTCTGTAGATGGTGTTGTTTCAGGAGTAACAGCAGTAGTAATTTCAGGTGATGTAGGTGTTGGTGGAACAGCAGTTGAAGTAGCTGTTGATGGCGTTTCTGGTCCTGTGGTAGGTGGAGATTCTGTAGATGGTGTTGTTTCAGCAGTTACAGCAGTAGTAATTTCAGGTGATGTTGGTGTCGGTGGAACTGCAGTTGAAGTAGCTGTTGATGGCTCTTCTGTTCCTGTGGTAGGTGGAGATTCTGTAGATGGTGTTGTTTCAGCAGTTACAGCAGTAGTAATTTCAGGTGATGTAGGTGTTGGTGGAACTGCAGTTGAAGTAGCTGTTGATGGCTCTTCTGTTCCTGTGGTAGGTGGAGATTCTGTAGATGGTGTTGTTTCAGGAGTAACAGCAGTAGTAATTTCAGGTGATGTAGGTGTCGGTGGAACTGCAGTTGAAGTAGCTGTTGATGGCTCTTCTGGTCCTGTGGTAGGTGGAGATTCTGTGGATGTTGTTTCAGCAGTTACAGCAGTAGTAATTTCAGGTGATAGGTGTTGGTGGAACTGCAGTTGAAGTAGCTGTTGATGGCGTCTTCTGGTCCTGTGGTAGGTGGAGATTCTGTGGATGTTGTTGTTTCAGTAGTAACAGCAGTAGTAATTTCAGGTGATGTTGGTGGAACAGCAGTTGAAGTAGCTGTTGATGGCTCTTCTGTTCCTGTGGTAGGTGGAGATTCTGTAGATGGTGTTGTTTCAGCAGTTAACAGCAGTAGTAATTTCAGGTGATATAGGTGTTGGTGGAACTGCAGTTGAAGTAGCTGTTGATGGCTCTTTCTGTTCCTGTGGTAGGTGGAGATTCTGTGGATGTTGTAGATGTTTCAGCAGTTACAGCAGTAGTAATTTCAGGTGATATAGGTGATTTGGTGGAACTGCAGTTGAAGTAGCTGTTGATGGCTCTTCTGGTTCCTGTGGTAGGTGGAGATTCTGTAGATGTTGTTTCAGTGGTACAGCAGTAGTAATTTCAGGTGATGTTGGTGGAACAGCAGTTGAGTAGCTGTTGATGGCTCTTCTGTTCCTGTGGTAGGTGGAGATTCTGTAGATGTTGTTGTTTCAGTAGTAACAGCGGTAGTAATTTCAGGTGATGTTGGTGGAACAGCAGTTGAAGTAGCTGTTGATGGCTTTCTGGTCCTGTGGTAGGTGGAGATTCTGTGGATGTTGTTGTTTCAGTAACAGCAGTAGTAATTTCAGGTGATGTTGGTGGAACAGCAGTTGAAGTAGCTGTTGATGGCTCTTCTGGTTCCTGTGGTAGGTGGAGATTCTGTAGATGGTGTTGTTTCAGCAGTTACAGCAGTAGTAATTTCAGGTGATGTAGGTGTTGGTGGAACTGCAGTTGAAGTAGCTGTTGATGGCTCTTCTGTCCTGTGGTAGGTGGAGATTCTGGATGTTGTTGTTTCAGTAGTTAACAGCAGTAGTAATTTCAGGTGATATAGGTGATGTTGGTGGAACTGCAGTTGAAGTAGCTGTTGATGGCTCTTCTGTTCCTGTGGTAGGTGGAGATTCTGTAGATGTTGTTGTTTCAGTTACAGCAGTAGTAATTTCAGGTGATGTTGGTGGAACTGCAGGTAGCTGTTGATGGCTCTTCTGTTCCTGTGGTAGGTGGAGATTCTGTAGATGTTGTTGTTTCAGTGGTAACAGCGGTAGTAATTTCAGGTGATGTAGGTGGTGGAACAGCAGTTGAAGTAGCTGTTGATGGCACTTCTGGTCCTGTGGTAGGTGGAGATTCTGTAGATGTTGTTGTTTCAGTAGTAACAGCAGTAATTTCAGGTGATGTTGGTGGAACAGCAGTTGAAGTAGCTGTTGATGGCGTTTCTGTTCCTGTTGTAGGTGGAGATTCTGTAGATGGTGTTGTTTCAGGAGTAACAGCAGTAGTAATTTCAGGTGATGTTGGTGGAACAGCAGTTGAAGTAGCTGTTGATGGCTTTCTGGTTCCTGTGGTAGGTGGAGATTCTGTGGATGTTGTGTTTCAGCAGTTACAGCAGTAGTAATTTCTAGTGATGTTGGTGGAACTGCAGTTGAAGTAGCTGTTGATGGCTCTTCTCCTGTGGTAGGTGGAGATTCTGTAGATGTTGTTGTTTCAGTAGTAACAGCAGTAGTAATTTCAGGTGATGTAGGTGTCGGTGGAACAGCAGTTGAAGTAGCTGTTGATGGCGTTTCTGTTCCTGTTGTAGGTGGAGATTCTGTAGATGGTTGTTGTTTCAGTAGTAACAGCAGTAGTAATTTCAGGTGATGTTGGTGGAACAGCAGTTGAAGTAGCTGTTGATGGCTCTTCTGGTCCTGTGGTAGGTGGAGATTCTGTAGATGTTTCAGCAGTTAACAGCAGTAGTAATTTCAGGTGATGTAGGTGGGTGGAACAGCAGTTGAAGTAGCTGTTGATGGCTCTTCTGTTCCTGGTAGGTGGAGATTCTGTAGATGTTGTTGTTTCAGGAGTAACAGCAGTAGTAATTTCAGGTGATGTAGGTGGTGGAACAGCAGTTGAAGTAGCTGTTGATGGCGTTTCTGGTCCTGTTGGTAGGTGGAGATTCTGTAGATGGTGTTGTTTCAGCAGTTACAGCAGTAGTAATTTCAGGTGATGTTGGTGGAACAGCAGTTGAGGTAGCTGTTGATGGCTCTTCTGTTCCTGTGGTAGGTGGAGATTCTGTAGATGTTTCAGCAGTAACAGCAGTAGTAATTTCAGGTGATGTTGGTGGAACAGCAGTTGAAGTAGCTGTTGATGGCTCTTCTGTTCCTGTGGTAGGTGGAGATTCTGTGGATGTTGTTGTTTCAGTAGTAACAGCAGTAGTAATTTCAGGTGATGTAGGTGTTGGTGGAACAGCAGTAGAAGTAGCTGTTGATGGCTCTTCTGGTCCTGTGGTAGGTTGAGATTCTGTGGATGTTGTTGTTTCAGCAGTTACAGCAGTAGTAATTTCAGGTGATGTTGGTGGAACTGCAGTTGAAGTAGCTGTTGATGGCTCTTCTGGTCCTGTGGTAGGTGGAGATTCTGTAGATGTTGTTGTTTCAGTAGTAACAGCGGTAGTAATTTCAGGTGATGTAGGTGTCGGTGGAACTGCAGTTGAAGTAGCTGTTGATGGCGTTTCTGTTCCTGTGGTAGGTGGAGATTCTGTAGATGGTGTTGTTTCAGTAGTAACAGCGGTAGTAATTTCAGGTGATGTAGGTGTTGGTGGAACTGCAGTTGAAGTAGCTGTTGATGGCGTTTCTGTTCCTGTGGTAGGTGGAGATTCTGTAGATGGTGTTGTTTCAGTAGTAACAGCAGTAGTAATTTCAGGTGATGTTGGTGGAACTGCAGTTGAAGTAGCTGTTGATGGCTCTTCTGTTCCTGTGGTAGGTGGAGATTCTGTAGATGTTGTTGTTTCAGTGGTAACAGCGGTAGTAATTTCAGGTGATGTAGGTGTCGGTGGAACTGCAGTTGAAGTAGCTGTTGATGGCGTTTCTGTTCCTGTGGTAGGTGGAGATTCTGTGGATGTTGTTTCAGGAGTAACAGCAGTAGTAATTTCAGGTGATGTAGGTGTTGGTGGAACAGCAGTTGAAGTAGCTGTTGATGGCTCTTCTGTTCCTGTGGTAGGTGGAGATTCTGTGGATGTTGTTGTTTCAGTAGTAACAGCAGTAGTAATTTCAGGTGATATAGGTGTTGGTGGAACTGCAGTTGAAGTAGCTGTTGATGGCGTTTCTGGTCCTGTGGTAGGTGGAGATTCTGTAGATGTTTCAGCAGTTACAGCAGTAGTAATTTCAGGTGATGTTGGTGGCACAGCAGTTGAGGTAGCTGTTGATGGCTCTTCTGTTCCTGTGGTAGGTGGAGATTCTGTGGATGTTGTTGTTTCAGTAGTAACAGCAGTAGTAATTTCAGGTGATGTAGGTGTCGGTGGAACAGCAGTTGAAGTAGCTGTTGATGGCTCTTCTGTTCCTGTTGTAGGTGGAGATTCTGTAGATGGTGTTGTTTCAGGAGTAACAGCAGTAGTAATTTCAGGTGATGTTGGTGGAACAGCAGTTGAAGTAGCTGTTGATGGCGTTTCTGGTCCTGTGGTAGGTGGAGATTCTGTAGATGTTTCAGCAGTTACAGCAGTAGTAATTTCAGGTGATGTAGGTGTTGGTGGAACAGCAGTTGAAGTAGCTGTTGATGGCTCTTCTGTTCCTGTGGTAGGTGGAGATTCTGTGGATGTTGTTGTTTCAGTAGTAACAGCAGTAGTAATTTCAGGTGATGTAGGTGTTGGTGGAACAGCAGTTGAAGTAGCTGTTGATGGCGTTTCTGGTCCTGTGGTAGGTGGAGATTCTGTAGATGGTGTTGTTTCAGCAGTTACAGCAGTAGTAATTTCAGGTGATGTTGGTGGAACAGCAGTTGAAGTAGCTGTTGATGGCTCTTCTGTTCCTGTGGTAGGTGGAGATTCTGTGGATGTTGTTGTTTCAGTAGTAACAGCAGTAGTAATTTCAGGTGATGTAGGTGTTGGTGGAACAGCAGTTGAAGTAGCTGTTGATGGCTCTTCTGGTCCTGTGGTAGGTTGAGATTCTGTGGATGTTGTTGTTTCAGTAGTAACAGCAGTAGTAATTTCAGGTGATGTAGGTGTCGGTGGAACTGCAGTTGAAGTAGCTGTTGATGGCATTTCTGTTCCTGTGGTAGGTGGAGATTCTGTAGATGTTTCAGTAGTAACAGCAGTAGTAATTTCAGGTGATGTAGGTGTCGGTGGAACTGCAGTTGAAGTAGCTGTTGATGACGTTTCTGGTGTTGATAGTGGAGCAGGTGTAGTCTTGGTGATCGGTATTGTAATTGTTGTTTTAGTGGTTTGTGGTGGACTTGTGAAAGTAAATGGCGTAGTTGTTGTAATGCAGTTTGTAATAGTTCTTATTATTATGCCATTGGCTCCACATTTAGCAGTAAAACATGTTCCATTCCCATCTGTGGTATCGTACACCACTTCTCCAGTAGTATATATCTTCCCATCATAGGTACAAAGTGAAACACATTCTGCCTCTGTAACACATTTCCTGGTGTCCTCCCTCAAAAATGGCTTGTTTGAAGGGCACTGAGGAAAACACCCTATGAATATAACAAAAGGCCAAATGGGTTAAAAAAAGACACACATTTCTATTGACTCAATGTTTCTTGACTAAAAAAAATGTATGTATGAAAATATACTAATTCACTCATAATTTTGCAATATTATTTTATTTAATTCGGTACAAAAGCATGTTTTCAAAGTTTTTTTCAAAGTTCAAAATTAATTCATACCCTCCAGCAAAGGAATTTGATTAGAGCAGGTTCCTGATGGGTTTCTGCAAGTTTTCATGCAGGTCGATCCACAGGTTTTGTAGTGCCACTCACATTCACCTGGAGGGTTGTTGTAGTACTCACAGAATAAAGCTGCAAGAACAACCAATTCAGTCAGCAGTATGACAATGTTTATAGGAGATCAAATAACACAAGGTATTGATTTTTTAGTTAATTTTGTTTGGACCTGGATAATAGGAATTCTGAATGCAACAAACACAACTTCTAACAGTATTGGTACTTACGGCAAATGCTTGGGGTCCGCCATGCTATACAAGCTCCTTTTTTACGGCATTCAGCAGCATAAGCTGCCACTGCAGTACAGAAACAATCACAGTCACCTCCGCTGTCACATGCACAGGTGTCTCTTACACAGGCATCATAGTACGGGCCAGAGTCCACCTAGAGGCAGGAAAATCAGTAGAACTTTCAGCTTTTATGTGTTATGCTGAATCGTAAAAAGATAAGAAATAGATATTGTTTTGTTTCAGGTGGTGAACCAACACAAGCTGACAATTTAAACAAAGTCCAGAAGACCAACAGCTTTCTGAAATCACAAAGTTTATAATTTTACATACACGTGAATGGCAGTCTGTAAAGACAGGGCTTGTGATGATGCTGCATTGTTTGATAGCCCAGGCACTCCGATGTGGATTTCTTTCGCATGGGTTAATCAAATTGCTCATTTCTGGGCAGCTGGGATTCACCTTCCAACTATTCCCAAATGCCACTGCATCAGTGACCTCTTCTCCATCATGCTTTACAAAGTCATTATTCGCATTGCCATCAAAGTTTCCACACAGTCCACACACCTTGCCCTGTCATCGAGATCAAGTGGATGTTAGGGTAAGAGGATGAACAGGAAAGTGTAAAGGATGATTGTGTGTTTGTGTATGTAGGGGTAATGCTTACCTTAAATTTAGGATGGAGCTGGAGCATCAGACTCGTTTTATTGTCCCAGATTAAGTTCAAAAGACCTTTGACCTCTATAACATTGTATATCCCAGCAGTATGGATTTGATATTGGTATTCAGTGCCATTGCTTTCAACAACTTTGATCCCATTCTCCTCGGATAAAATCATCTTGTATTTCTGCAGGATTTAAGTAGACAGTGGAATAAAGTTATTCATAAACAGCATAACGTAAGTAATTGGATATAACGCTCTCATGAGGTTATTATAACATTAAGAACAAAAATAAAACGTATTCTACATTTCCAACCTCCAGCAGTTGCATAAATTGTATTACTATATTCTACATTTTTGATTGACAAGCTGATTTTGAGCTATGAAATAACCTCACCCCAAAGAAGAGATTGATGGACTTGGAGCAAATGGTGCTGCTGCTACCACAGGGAATGTTCTCCGTCACCAGGCGTAAAGAATACGGACTCTGGTCTTTTTTACAGTAATCCTACGGAGGTTGCACAAATTAAGTGTGTGTCAGGTCAGAACTTGACTTTTTTTTCTTAAATAAGGCAAGAACCCAAATTGACGAAAAACATACATGGACTAAGATGTGTTCACAGTCTCCGTGGAAGGAGTATCTCTTGCCATCAAAAGTCATGAAATGCCCATCGCCAAAGATGGTACAGGTGCCATAACACTCTTTATCTGTACAAGTCCACATCCCGTTTGTGCATGTGCTGAAATATAGATAGCAATTCACAGATTAACCCTTTAAAGCACAGTGGATACAACCTATTTTCTTTCTCATATTGGGAAAGAAAGATTTGAGAAAAATTAGCTCACATGGTATAACTGTAATTTCTCTCCTACTGCTATCAATGTTGACTTACCAGTTGTTACAGTACTCTTGAACTTGATCTCCAGGTAAATAGGTGAGTCCATTATGGACACAGGAGCAGTTCTTCCTCTCCACACACCCACCTTTTCCATCAGATAGGAGGTCACCTGGACACATACACCCTGATACACACCCTGTGCTCACCTACAACCAAAACAAATCAAGAAAGTCCAGCAGTGTTAACCCCCCGTTTCTTCATAGCTCTGTTTTACAAATCCATTTGTGGCAACCAGAACAGAGAGATGTCAGTTATGCTTTCTCCATCCAAACTCACGCAATTGTTTAGGTCTTGGTTCTGACATGTCCGTTGGCATTCTGTCCCTTTTGTTCCAGGTTCATAGTTTGAGCATTTGAAGAAGACCATTGGAGCCACACAGTCTACAGACACAACAGGTACATAGATGGGAAACGTCATCATACCAGAAATCACACCAGCGATAACTAAACTTAGACTTTGTCTAGTGGCAGATTTAACGGCACAATATGTTAATTTCTCAGCTAGAGTTTGCTTATTCAAAACAAAGGCGTAGCTTGATGACGCCTTGATAACCTGGGAGTTATCTTCACCTCAACAGCTGGTGGAAAATAATTTGACGCGCAGAAATCATATTCATGGATGAGCTAATGTATTAAAGATGTGTTAACATTACTGTAGTATGAAGCAGGGTGGGGTAGAACGAGGCTGCTGGAGCGATTGCTAATGAGAGACAAGCGTGACAAATGGTCGAGAGCTGTGGAGCTTTTATTATGCCACAGACGAGTGCTTCTGCTTCTTCCGGTAATGCGTATGTGGTGTAACATAGCACTGTTGTATTATATTATATACATTTGAGTGTGTTGAAAGTTACGTTATAATGCTACACTGTGCGTTCGCTCGGCGGCTACTATGAGACACTTTATTGCAAACTGCAGTGAGCTAGATCAATATTAGGCATGGTAAAACATGGTACCCGCTGTAAATCAAGTAAATTCTATTTCACTTTTTTAACTTTAGTTAGTGTGTAATGTTGCTGTTTGAGCATAAACAACATTTGAAAAGGTACAACGCACAAAGTTCAAACCCTGCCCCCAGGAACACGCAACATAGGCGGTGAGGCCATGTTGGGTTGCTTTAGAGAAGTGTAACTATTGTTGTAGAAGAGCAATTTGGGAGTCTGCTCAAACTGTCGCATCTGTCTTTTCACATGTATTGCAATACAGTATGCAACACAATGCAATAGCATGTTATAAAAGCAAGATGAAACTAAACAATACCTGTTCTATCTTCTCTGAAGGCATTTTACAACAGTTCCCACATGAGCAATTTATAGATTATCTTGACAGAATATGCTAATTGATGACTTGAACATAGTTAACTCCACATCAGCTACATAAATTCATCAACAAACCATTCAGAAACGTCCTGTCTCATTCTACATGTTGTCAATACTTCTTGACTCTCTCCATCATGGTCCGACTCCGGTTTGAACATAAAGGGCTGAATAGTTAGTTCTGACCTTTTCAGTGCATGAGGTAATCGGAGCAGCTAACGCAAACTCTTGAAACTGGCACTATTCTAGAAAGGAAAGCAGCTGCTCATTTGCATTTAAAGAGACACACACTAAAATGGACACACATTTTTGCTCTCCCTCAAATGTGACAATGTTTACATGCTATAAAAATTATTTTGAGCTAAAACTTCACATACACACTCTGAGGACATCAGACTTATTTTACAACTTGTAAAAAGGGGCATTATAGGACCCCTTTAAACAGTAAGACTGTGTTGAGCTATATAACAATGATTAGTTTTCTGTCGATGAATGTATTCGAACAGTTGCTCACCTGTCTAATAAAAGACATAATATATTAAAGCATATTTGGTGTTTCCATGGTTTCTATAAAATAAAGCTGGAAATCAAGGGTAATGCGGGGATGATAAAATTTATAGACGACGCACGGACACGATCCATGTCCTGGTTAAAATGGCTTATTTCTTTGGATTTAAACATTCTTGAAAACATTTGGGATAATGTAAGTACTCAAATCAATAAAATATATTAAATTTGTGTTCCAGTGGTTTTTAGATATTTTAATCCAAAAAATCGTATATATTATGCCTTTAAGTTGCAACTTACCTTCTGGACTGGCACAGTGCAATTTGCCAAGTTTACAGGTGCTGTAATATGACAAAATGTTACAAATCAGTAATAACTAATGTTCGTCAAGAGTTGTCATTAGTATTCTGTCAACAATGAATTAGATGTGAAATGAGTAACTCATATACCATGCTACACCATCTATGTAGGATACTCCAGATGGCTCTATGACCATGTTGCCTTTGTAACAAGGACACTGGTGAGCAGATACACAGTTGCCGGCTTCATTGAGATATGTTCCCTCAGAACAGACACAGCCAGCTACAGGTGTAAAGGACCCTTGGCAGGTGTTATCTTCTCCACTGAGAGAGCGGCAGCTGCTGCTACAGCTTTTCACGCTGTAGGAGTACTTCATGTTTTCTGAACACTCGGATACTAAGCAAAGATAAACACAGTTTTATTATGATTCATTGTTTCATTTCATTACAAATCAACGGAATGTGATTCAAATACATGAATTATATAGAACCGTACAAACAAAAAGTTCTCACCACAGGGATCTGAATTCATCCAGCCCTGGAGAATGACTCCTTTGGCAGCACATGCGTGGGCATAGTTGGACACGGCCGCACACATACACTTCCTAATATCTGCACACTTGCAGGTGTCATAGACGCACCACTGCAGAAACCCAGATGAAATGTCATTCATACATATATAGAGTTAATTTCAAAAGAGAAAAGTGTGCAACAACACTCACTTGGTAGTACATCTCAGGACATATTTCTGAATGACATTGGGAGAAGGTGCCATTTGGGTTTGTGAGACGGGAACACCAGTCTTTCGCAAGTTTCTCTGAATGGAAAGAATAAAGACTTGACATATATCTGTAATATTGTCAACATAAATGATTGCATGTATTATAATTCTATTGTTATTTCTTAATGTTTTGTTAAACTGTGTATACCTGTGTCAACACTCAGGCTACAGGGGTTGTCAAATGTGTTTTCAAGATCTGGACAGCTGTATGGGTTTTTCTTCCAAAAGTTGACAAAAGTTATTGGTGTGCCCTCTGTAATGCCTGATTCTGTTTTAAAGTCATCTGATTGGACATCATTATAGTTTCCACACAGACCTGAAATAAGCAATGTGTAGAATTAAAAATAGTTAAAGATTTAAACAATTCCTGTAATTCATTCTCTTTGAACTGATACTTTTTTTTTAATGTTCTTTCTTAAAGGGGTCATATACATTGTTTTTGTATTATTATACATTTTAACCATTGGTCAGTTTATAATATTTTAGTTTTATAAATTACCATTTTCTTTCCTTTTGTACCATCTGTAACATAATTTTTTTGAAAAACTCACCACTCAATTTCCCTTTCTCTTCAGTGCTGGCTACAATATACAACTGCATGACTGGAGCCAACTGGATCTCTAGACGAAGACTCTTCATATCAGCAATAATGAAGGAGGAAGTGGGCTGGAAGATGCTCACAGGACCTGGGACAATGAAATAAGTTGTTAGGATACAAAACAACTAGTCAACAATGACTTTTGTTGTACATCTGGATTTGAAAATAGGGCTTTGGGTTTTTCGGGAAATGCATTTTATTATGTTTAATTTTATGTTTAACATGCTTATAATAACCAACCTTCAGTAGCAGGAAGCTTAAATGGGCTGTTTCCATTCAGTGTCACAACGCCACTGGAGGAAAAACTAATCTGTTTTATATGTAAAACAACAAAAAGAAAACAAAATTATGTTTTGTAATTGCATCTTGGAGGATTTTGCTGATTTTTTAGAATACAAGTATGTATAGGTATGTTCTGTTCACTATGCAGAAAGCAAGTGTGCCATTATGAACATAGCCACTATTAGCTGGTGCTGTTCTCCCAGACATAAGTATTTTGGTTATTTTAGAATACGAAATGATGCAACAGTTATTATAAATAGGAAAAATAAACCCAGTGCTTACAGTGGTCCCAGAGATGACAAGTGTAACTGAATTTAGACATGTGTCTGTTCGGGCCGGATCACACTTTGCCAGATTTCCCACGACAGCAATATCACTGTCATTAGAGTGCTGGAATAAAAAAGGACTGTAAGTACCTACAAATTTTATATAATTATTAAATATAAATTATAATGTCCCCACTTTCCTGATTGTTATATAAACCATGTGAATAAATGTGAATTTAACCCTGACAGAAAACATCTGTGGATCATCGGATATCCTGACCTTAGTGAGGATGTATTCACAGTTTCCGCTGAAGGTGAAGCGCTTTCCATCATAAGTGGTGACATGAGACCCTCCCACAACAGAGCAGATCCCGGGACAATCCAGGTATGTACAGTTCCAGTGTCCCGCGGCACACACACTGGCACAGAACGCAGAAGTGTTAGCATGTGGAAATGTGTAAAGGATTTTAAATGTGACTAAAATATTTAATTTAAAAAGTTACCATTTTTTACAAGCTTGCTTGAAAGAGTCTCCTGATTGATATACTGTGCCATCATGAACACATGGGCACTGGTTCACAGGAACACAGCCACTCCGACCAATGTCGTCTTCCACGGTGCCTTTACAAAAAGAAAGCATGACACCATTTATTTTGGGAAAGAAAATAAAAAGTGTTTTCTCTTGATATTGTGTGAAATTACCTTCAGGGCAGAAACAGCCGTCCACACAGTGATCTTTACACATTAGACTTGCTTTGGGATCCGAGCAGGTGTTCTTGCACGGACTTCCACACTCCATGTATTGCATGTTTAGAGGACATGTCTTTGCTGCTCCACAGAATAAGACAATTAGTATATCAAACACACCATACAGTATCATGACACATAAATTCAGTCAAATGTGTCCAAGCTGGTAGTGTAGGCATTTTATTCTCACTGATTTCTTTTCTTTTCTATTCATCTTCCAGAAATGATACTCACGACAAAACTGTTCTGTCCTCCATGTTCCTGGTTTTCCTCCAGCATGTGTGCACTGTCGTGAAATCTCCGTCAGTGTGTTGCAGAGACAGTCGTGACTGCCGTAACATTGACACAGGTCGTCCACACAGGCTTTTTCAAATGAACCCATGTCCATCACATTGTAACAGTCCCTAAACCCTGGATGACTGACATGCTGCTGGCAAATGCTTGCATGCTAAAAAGAAATAAATTATTGAAAGCAATGTTTCAATAAGCAAATGAGGCAAAACAAATATATATAAAAATATCAGCCCAAAATCTGGTCAAATTATTATAAAACTCTTTTTTTTTATTATACCTGGTCACACTGATTCCTGGGTGGAAGTAAAACATCCTCACAGGATTCAGTTGGTGTGGACACCTTCCATGTGGCCGGACCTGAGAGGTATTTAGCTGGTTAATGTCTGGCATTCAATTCAATATAACCTGTAAATCAGACATTTTTCTACGTCATTTGATCAAAACATCAGAAATACCGTTTTCAGAAATATCGTCATTCTTGTTGCCGTTGTAGTTTCCACAGAGTCCACAGGTCTGACCTTGGTACTTCTCTGCAAGTTCAATCTAGGGAACATCATATAATAAGATAATGTCAGACAAATACAGCTTATATTCTCAGAATTAGTCTGTCATAATGTTTATTTAGTACAAACACACTTATTAAAATCAACATTGAGCTGTCAGATGCGGATGAAAACCTGTTGGTTCATTGTGGCTTACTTAGACTATTAATATTTGCTTTATGATTTGTAGAACTGATATCCTGTTTGATGTTTAATTTTCCTAGTCTTAATAATTGTGTGCAAACAAATATAATGTCTTAATGGGTGTGTCTGATTTCATTATAGGGTTATGGATTCATCTTGACTCATTCTGAAGAAGAACCTACACTTTGTGAGGTTTGCTTTGTTTTTTCTTTACTGCTATCAAAAGATTTCATCAAATCAGTTTTACAGCTTTCATTTGAACTCATACTTGGCTCATTATCTCACAGATTCATCACCTATTACACTAAAAGTATTTACACAGCAAGATCATTTTAAATCATACCAATATAGAGTTGTCTTCTTCCCAAAGGATGGTCAATCCATATTTGGAGATCTTAATACTTGTTGGGCTTCCTTCGATTTTAATTCCATTCTGATTGATTGGAACAGACACCCTGTAAGAAAAATTGATTTGTATATAACTGTAATTGTACAAGTTATTCAGTGTTGTCTCTTAATTAATATGAGTTTACAAAGCTGCACTTTGCAGCAATTAGTCATGTAAAACCAAGCAAATATCAACTCACGCTTGATTGTCCATAGTGATGTTGCCATTAGTGAGTCTGATGATTGTCCCCTCCAGCTTTATAGTGACTGTGCTAAAAGTTATTGAGCCATTTACAGTCTCTCTTTGCATTTGGATGTTAAAATCAGAATTTGCGATGTCACACATCACCGCCAGAACGTAGTTGCACGTGTCTGCCACTTGAAAGAAATGACCATCAAATGTCTTGAAGTGGAAATTTCCCCATGTGCTGCAGATCGTGGACTGATGATCAGGATTCGGTTCGACTAAACCAAGAGAGAGAGTTTATAAATATAAAACAAAAATACACTATTTAGTTTGCTAAAGTGTAAAACCTGTACAAACTGATGCTGCACATGCATAGAATTATATTTTTAAATACCTTTTGTTACCATCACAGTTGTCATGGTGGGAAACACTAAATATAACAGAGAAAAAGGAAAACAGTTACAGTACAAACAAGTACTGAGTAATATTTATTAAATACATGTACTTACTATAGAGTTACGTTTATGGTAAGTTACTTGTAAATATGCACGATTTACTGTTATTACCATAGTAAGTACATGCGACGTTATACCCAGTTTATTTTTCATGAGGAATTTCCTCCATGGTGTCTTTCGCCCCTAGCGTGCCCAGGACGGTATGCCCGCCCTGCTCTGTGAGTATGGATCTCTGAACAGATCCAGGGGATTACTGGAAGTCTCAGCCTGCACACGATGCCCCTTCCCTGGGCATGCTGTTCCCAGGTCTGTCTGCCTCATCCTCACTTCCACCACGTTGGAAACTGGATTCTACGCCCCCCCCCCAGAGTGGCCCCACGACGGTCTGTAAAGGAGGGTTCACCACCTTTTCTCCCCACCTCGACAAATAGTCACTTTTTGGACCGTCTTTGCTCACAACTGGCCTCCAGAGGGACAACGGATTTGACTGTGCCAAGGAATGAAGCACCCTCCCTGGGCTGGCCAGGGAGGTTAGGGGGCACTACAGCGTAATTATACATGTATATACTAACTAGTAATAATTAACTACATGTACTTACTATAGGGTTAGGATTAGGGTTAGCTGCAAGTAATTATGTGTGATTTACTGTTATTACTTTAGTAAGTACATGTAATGTGTTACCCAGTTTATTTTTCAGGAGGAATTTCCTCCATGGTGTCTTTCGCCCCTAGTATGCCCAGGACGGCATGCCCACCCTGCTCTGTGAGTATGGATCTCTGAACAGATCCAGGGGGTTACTGGAAGTCTCAGCCTGCACACGACGCCCCTTCCCTGGGCATTCTACTCCCAGGTCTGTCTGCCTCATCCTCACTTCCACCGCGGTGGAAACTGGATTCTATGACCGCCCAGAGTGGCCCCACGACGGTCTGTAAAGGAGTGGTCACCACCTTTTCTCCCCTCCTCGACAATACCCAGGCAGTCCCTTTTGGGACCGTCTTCATCTGCAACCGGATTTGACTGTGCCCAGGAACAAAGCACCCTCCCAGGCTGGCCAGGGAGGTTGGGGGGCACTACAGCATATTTATACATTTATATACTAACTAGTAATAATTAACTACATGTACTTACTATAGGGTTAGGATTAGGGTTAGCTTTAGGGTTAGCTGCAAGTAATTATGTGTGATTTACTGTTATTACTATAGTAAGTACATGTAACTTTTAACAAGGACACTGTAAAAAAGAAGTGGGTTACACTTTATTTTAAGGTGTCTTTGTTACACTGTAATGATACATTTACACACTGAATAATATTAAGTAACTACATGTACTTACTAGGGTTAGGATTAGGGTTGGGTTTAGTTGCATGTAATTATGCATAGTTATTATTATAGTAACTGCATGTAACATATGTAACAATGACACTGTAATATATTTACCCACTCAAATATGACTACACCTCAAAGTAATAATGTATTTGATGTATGCACATGTTGTTACTGAACTTTGCATGTCCTAAATAATGTGTGTTTATAGTAAAAGTTTAAGTGGTATATACATCATAATTATTACTTTCACAGTTCATACTTATTCACAATTATATACATTAGGAAGACTCTGAATTACATGTTTAAAACATTGACATTTTCAATTTCAGTTAATTTAACTTTATATTTCATAATTAGTTACAATTGTAACTGGCCTTGCAACCATGGTAAAGATCTTGTAAGGTTATGATTTATTATCATTCATATTAAAATAAGTTTTTTATGTTAAATGTAAAAATATATATACATAGTAATACATTATATAGAAAATAATACATAATATGTTATTACTGCACACTTTTATAACTCAAAATCAAAAATAAATACAACTTTTTCATGATGATAAATTTAAACCTAAATACTTTGATACATAATTGCTGAATATATTTTAATTTACTTTTCAAAGTTTTAAGGTGTTCTTGTTGAGGATCATAACATCTATTAATGAATTTCTGACATTACAAATCTTTGTATATCAATGCAATCCATATGTCTCGTATAATACATACATGTCAACACAATTAAATATTTACCTGTTGTTGTTGGTAAGGTAAAGTCCATAGGATTTTTCATACTGTCCCCATAATCGCCCATGAAGTCTTAAAGCATAACAAATGAAATTTTGAATGTACATTTTAAGAATTTTGAGCTTTTCTTAAATTTGTGTTCAGTTGTTGTCTGCTTACTTGCTTGTGTGGACTGCAGCCCGACCAGAAGGACGACCCATTTCAGCATCCACATCTGGGACATCCTCACAGTCCCCATGGAGACAACATCCATCCTCAAAAGCTAATGTGAGCTCACTGTCTGCACTTGTCCTTTTATAATGGCTATTAGTTTGCTTTGGAGGAATGTAGTTTGTGATCAGAGGGTGGACCCATGGCTTGAATTTGGCCTTGGGCTTGGTAGATACTTGAAACAAATAAATATTTAATGTCTTCGTTGGTGTTTGAGATTAAACAAACTGTATCTCAATGATGAGAATGACATTCAGTCACACAATGATTCATTTATCGCTTGTTTGAATTGGGCTGTACAAGGATGTAGCTTTTGACTCATCTCTAATATGAAATATATTTCACTTAGCTATTTCATTTATTTAATTGTCTAATAAAAAAATTCTAGTGCACTGAACATGCTTTTACTATTTTTGGTCAAATTCAGTCTTTCTGCTGTTCTAATAACAGGAAAATCTGAATTAACAATGAAAAATACGTCTGAGGCATTTATTTATCTTAATGTTAATTTCAACATTTACTAATACATTATTAACATTAAAAAATTGTCTCTTAATACTGAACTAACATGAGCTAACAAAAAGCAGTTGCATTTTTTACAGTGCTGTCAAAACAATTAATCGCATCCAAAATAAAGTTAGTTTACATATTATGCATGTACTGTGTATAATTATTATGTAAATTTTAATACATACTCATTCATGAACATATTTAGGAAATATTTGTTAACTGTATATATGATATATCTATATATAATATGATTTATATAAATATATATACAGTATATGAAATTATTTCTTAAATATATACGTGTGTGTGTGCAAATAAACATACTAATTGTACACAATAAACACACATATATTATGTAAACACAAGCTTTTATTTTGGATTTGACAGCACTAATGTTTAATCAACTGAAGTTAACAAAGATTAATAAATACTGTAACATATCTATTGCTCGTTGTTAGTTAATGCAAATTATTGTAAAGTGTTCAGAATTAAATTCCAATGCCATATTTAAATTAAAATGTTTGTTTTTACCTGAAAAGACAAGTGTTCATGCTGCCATAAAATTTGAAGTTTAGTCAACTTGAAATGTGAAGTTGAACAACTTGGATATTTGAGTTGACTAAGAACACTTGTCTTTTTTAAGTTCCGGGTAACTGTCACTGAACGCTTGCTTGAAATGTTTTCTCCTTATGGAAGTTTTGCGTTTGGTTAGCTAATAAAACATAAAAAGTCAATCAATATTTGTGTATTATGTCATCCGGTATCACCGACTCGCTGCCTCTTGTTTCATACAAATGCAGCTGCTGCCGTTTTGCGACAATTTTTCAGTACACTGTATTGATTATAAGATATCAAACAGGTAAGATTTTAATCAATATTGCTTATTCCCATACATTTTTGTGTGGTGAAATACCATGTAATAAGCGGTATGACTGTACCAAACGCTTCAAATGTCTATCTAGTTTGAACTTGACACTTGCTACCAACTGCTTTCTTTGTGGTAGCTTGCATTTAAAGACCTAATACAATATTTAGACATCAATATTTCATGTCTAATTGTTTACTTAATCGGCAAGAAACCGTGTAATAAGTGGGATAATGTACATCCAGTCAGTTCTTATAGCAGAATAAACCCCTTCAGAGAGATGCAAGACCGTCCTGATCACCCTGTCGGAGTTTATTCTAAGATAAGAACTGGCTGGATGTACATTATCCCTTACATGACATTTGACCAATTAGTTGTGCTGTCATCAAAATAATATAGTCGTCAAGGCATTGTTACAATAACAAATCAAAATGCTAAACTGTTGCCTAGAGACATCTTCAGATTCATTGACTTAGCGTGACTCTGAAGAAATTAAGGAGCCCACGCTCACAACGATTTAAGAAATTAAAGCTGCAGTCTGCAACTTTTTTGGTTGAAAATGATCCAAAATAAATTTTTGAACAAGTACATAACCAGACAGTGTTCAAAACTATCTCCTCAACCTTCACCCGATTCACCGATTCACAACAGTAGCTTGTTATTATGTAATTTGAGTGGTACTGGTACCTTTCCGTAGGAAATTCGAGCATGGCGGCGTTTGTCTTTGCGTCATTATAAAGTCTACACAAGAAAGTTTAATAAATTACGCCTGTATACAAAAGGTGTCCCAACTAGCAGGCTGTATCGCATGTGAGGATGCTACATGTGGCGGATCATTTATAGCCTCTTCTCACAGCAGCTGGAATAATTAAACATATCATTTTGATGGTGGAATGTAATCCAGAAAGGTCCAAACAACAATGCTGATGTTAACATTAACAATTTGAGAACAAAGTATAACAATAATAATAATTTGCATGGTTTGCAAATGGTTTGATGTGATATGAGCTGAGCGATCGATTTAATCACCGTTAGTAGCGTGATTTATTGCAATACTTTTTTTTTCTCAGTTGTTTAGAAGAAAAGTTTTCAAGACATGTTACTTATGTACTCATTTTGGTTATACTTCCAAGATGTAGAATCTGTGATTCTGAAGTACAGTATATTCACACCGGTGCGGTGAATGAATGTTGGCCACACATACTCAAAACCCAAGCACAACTTGCGTAATAATGATAATTCAAACAGAAACTTATGGACTGCAGCTTTAAGGAAAATGTATATTTTGTTCAATATTTTTTAACTTCTTGGTGGCACTGTGCCCATTTTTCTCAGGTACTTTTGGGGCATGATTTCGATGAAATGCACCAATTTTCATCCCAATCCAGCAAAGCATCTGTAAAATACAAAAATGTTTCATGGCAAAATTCAAAATGGCCAACAAGCACTATGGCTTAACCAGAACACTGTATGATCAAAGTAGTCATTCTGTGCTTCCGGCTAACAAATTTTCCTGCCGTCAGAGCAATTTAGGCTTGAAGTGCCACCTTCATGTTTTAATTGCGATTGTTTTGATTAACTAATCAGCTAAAGTCGATTTAACATTTTAATTTTGACAGTCAAACAATGCTTGCGTCTTAAATCAACACTATGACATGAACCAAAGGCATATAGGAACAGTACTTGATTCAAGCCTTCCAGCAGAGTTGTGTACTTAGAGCTTCATCTCGGGCCTGTTTGACATGTTTAAGGGTTAGGTCTTTGAAACCTCTCACGACTGAAGATCTTTCTGGATGCAACAGCAAACATATGGGAATGTGTAAACATTTGTCTTTTCTATTTTCAATGTTTGCTTCATGTCAGAGTAATGCTCGTTTTGAAAAATGAATTTGATCATATTAAAGTAAGTTGATAGCATTATTCAATTCTTACCTTAAACAACAGTCTAAGGTATGTGTAGGTATTACATATCAGAAAAACTGAATATAATATGTATTTAGCAAAAAATGATTAAATGTGGATGGGTGTGCAAATATGTTTAGGTCTAGTTTCAGTTGTCTTTTAAAATGTAAATGTTAAAATAAAAGAATGAATGCAATGCATGTTCAAAGACGTCTTGTATAGTCTTAGAATAATATTACGGTCTATATTCACTTTCAGCGTTTCAGTTTTGAGCTTCTGGGTTTCCTTCACAGTATTCATTGAATTCATTGCATACAGGTTTTATGGTAATTTGTTAACGTTAGTTAATGGAGGGATATCCAATCCCTTTCCTGGAGATCCGAACACACCTGTCTTAAAACATCAAATGTTTCTAACTGGTTCAAGAGTGTTTGATTAGGGTTGGAACTGAACTTTGCTGGAAGGAAGATCCCCAAGGAACAGGATTCAGCACCTATAGTTATTGTAGATATCATGTACTAAAAATTAGGGTTGTTTGCAGCATTTATTCATTAAGGTTAATATTAATCAATAAATATTGTTCATTGTAAATTCAGGTTTTTTCATAAAAATTAGAAGGTAACCTTTTACAGCCTTTTAAAAAATGTACTAGATGTTGAAAATTAATAAAAAAATGTATTATAATGGAACCACTTTGTATTAGGTGGCCATAACAATACAGTCCCTGACAAAAGTCGTGTCACTTCTATTTTGTAGAAACACCTGCTATTAACCTGACTTTTAATTCATCAGTTGGTGTTAGAAATAGCTCATATGAAAAGATAAAACCCTTCCAAATGATGTTTAATGCACTGAAATAAATACTTTTCACTGAAAAAAGATTTATCATTTAATCAAGACAGAAAGGTCAAATTTTGGCAAGACAAAAGTTTTGTCGCCTATACAGAAATTGAACAAATTTACTGCAAATAGAAAAATATGTCAGCAAATTAAGTAGTGGTGCTGTGAGATCCAAATTTAATATCTTGTATGACTTCCATGAGCTTGAAGGACTGCATCCATGCGGTTTGGCAAGGACTCATACAATTTATTGATGAAGTCATCAGTTATAGCAAAGAAGGCAGTCTTGCATGCCTCCCAGAGTTCATCAATATTCTTTGGTTTCGTCTTCCATGCTTCCTCTTTCATCCTACCCCACATATGCTCAATGATGTTCATGTCTGGTGACTGGGCTGGCCAATCCTGGAAGATCTTGATCTTCTTCGCCTTGAGGAACTTTGATGTGGAGATGGAAGAATGCGATGGAGCACCATCCTGCTGCAGAATTTGGCCTCTTTTATGGTTGGGAATATAAGAGGTAGCTAAGATGTCTTGGTATTTTAGACTATTGAAGTTGCCTTCCACCCTGCAGATCTCTCGCACACCCCCATACTGGATGTAACCCCGGACCATGATTTTCCCCCCACCAAACTTCACTGTTTTCTGGGTGAATCTCGGATCCATGCGGGCTCCAGTAGGCCTCCTGCAATATTTGCGGCGACTGTGGTGTAATTCAACAGAAGATTCATCTGAAAAATCCTTCTGCCCCTTTTCCAGCGTCCATCCTTTTAGCAGGCTCTGGGCTTTGGCAAATGCCACACGGTTTTTCAATTGTCTTTTGTTTAGTGCTGGTGTCTGGGCACTGATTCGACCATGGAGGCCATTTCGAGACAGAATCCGACAAACTGTTCTGGTTGACACAGGGACTTCAGGTGACCAGGTCTCGTGGAGCTCTGCTGCAGTGGAAAATAGGCTGGCCTTGGATTTTCGAGCCAACAAACGGTCCTCTCAAGCAGTTTTCTTGCAGGGTCTGCCTGACCTGGGTTTGTCATAAACGTCTCCAGTCTCTTCAAATCTATTTTATATCCTCTGTACTTGACGCTGAGACACTTTGAAGGTGTCTGCCACATCAGCATTGGATCTGGTCTTCAGGCTCTTGATAATCAAAACTTTAGTCTCAGGGTGAATCTTAGGCATGTTTGCAGAGGTCTAGTTGCAGTTGATGTGAAGGTCTAGTGTACTGGGGTTCTTTTTATACACACCTGAGATCTAATTGATCCATTATTAGTCACAGGTGAAGCTCATATGACAAGGCGACAACACTTATGTCTTTGCAAAAATTGACTCAATGGGCTTTACCAAGCTGTGAATATTAGAATATTTTTTGACAGTTTCATTTTGCACTGAAACATTATTACAAAAGCTGTTGGGATTAAAATGAGCCATTTCTTGTAAAAAAAAATCTGATAAGAAATATATTTAAACGGCACTTCAGTTCAATTTGTACACAAGCGACAAGACTTTTGTCAGGGACTGTATGTGCTAACATTTAAATGAATAAATTTATACAATGCACTTGTGTACAAACATACATTTTTACATTTAACTTACATTAGGGCAGCATGATTATGACACATCTTAATTGTCGATTAATCCCTTGAAATTGTAATTGTTTACGATTACAATTATCACAATTCATATGGAATGTTTTGAAAAGCTTTATACTATTGTTTGAAGCAATTGTTTGTATGCTTCATATTTTTCCATAAAAATAAGATGAAATCATTCTTCCTGAAAACCTTTTATTGCCTTTCTATATAGCATTAAGCCTCATATGACAGCCCTTTGGTCTTGGCCATAGTGGAGTTTGGAGTCTGACTGTTTGAGGTAGTGGACAGGTGTGTTTTACACTGATAACGAGTTCAAACAGGTGCCATTAATACAGGTAATGAGAGGAGGACAGAGGAGCCTCTTAAAGAAGTTACAGGTCTGATAGAGCCAAAAATCTTGCTTTTTTTAGGTGACCAAATACTTATTTTCCACCATAAGTTGCAAGTAAATTCTTTAAAAATCAGACAATGTGATTTTCTGTTTTTTTTCCTCATTCTGTCTCTAGTGTAAGATTACCTATGATGAAAAATACAGGCCTTTCTCATCTTTTTAAGTGGGAGAACTTGCACAATTGGTTGCTGACTAAATACATTTTTGCCCCACTGTACATCTGTAATTAACTTCTGTACTAACATTTTTAATTACACTGTTGACTCTTCCCTTACACCTAACCCTACCCTTAAACTTACCCATATCATCACACCTGTCCCTAACTTTACCCATAGCACCTCAATATCAGCAAAATTACAATATGAACACAATAATAACATTGTACTTAATTTTTTTTAGGTAAGTACATAGTAGTTAAGGGCACCTAATATAAAGTGGGACCAAACTTTGTCAGTCCAAGTGGATAACACATCTTGTTTTGGATTTTGCCTCAGTATGACATAATAGTGTTTCAATGAGAGAGCATATTACTTCTAAAGGATGTTTTCTGACATACTGGATAAATCATGTAATATTATATATAAACCTCAGAAGAAGAAAAAAAACCTTTAGACCCTTATTGTATAGTAATACCAGTTTTATTTTTCCTAATTATTTTTTTTTGGGGAAAAAAATCCAGTATACAGTTTTGTTGCCATTTATTTTGCTTTATTATAGACATCATTCATTTCACAAGGAAATGTAAAGAATCACATTTTGCATCGCTAAAGAAGAAACAAAATGTTCAAAATGCCCAGAAAATGCCCTGAGAGGTAATAGTTATAGAACAAAAATTTGAATGGTGCAATCTTTCACCAAATTAATTATTATTATTATTGCAATTTTCTGTAATCACAATTATAGCATTACATCAGAAACTGAACAAGATCTTTTATCCAAAGCTCTTCTGGTTTTCACACTCAATTGTAGTGCATTTGCAGCTGTCTATGTAGACGTAGTCATGAAGGATCTCCCTGCCATCGGGACACTTCAGCGTCACTTTATTAATGTGGGTTTTCAGCTCACGACAGCATGAACAGTTGTGCATCATTGTGTTCGCGGCCATTGAATACCTATGCAGATATACAACATTACATAAGAAAACAGGTCAGATTAGTAAATCAAAACGTTTGGCCTAATACGGCACTAAATTTACACCTGAATTAACATCAATTAAAATATGAGTATGTAAGTGTGATCTATATTTTTTTTTACAGGAAATCGTATATGTCAGTGTGATCAATTAGACGTGCATGTGCTCTCACATTGATACAGTTGCACAGTTGCCACTGCAGGACGTCACATCTATGGGTTGGATGGTCTTGCAGCCATTTACAGTAATGTCTGTTTTGTTCTTCACAAGAACACAGTTCCTGGGTTGACCTGAGATATTAGAGGAAATAGGAGATCATTTGAATATTATACATTTTGAACAGTTAAAATGACTGGACCTTATTCATGAAAAGCAGAACAAATGTCTATATAAATCATTCATGAATCTATCTTGTGTAAAATGCTGCATTATACTGAATGTGACCATTTACAATTAATTCTAGTTCTGCTTGTTTCATGGGTAAGGACCATCAGGATATTTTGAACAAGGAAACAACTTCTTACATGTATTGCAACATCCATCTGCATCAAGTCCCATTGTTCCCTGTTCAGACAAATAGAGTCTTGTTTAAACGTCAACGTGACATGTTCATAATGAAAGTAATAGCTCACTCAGAAATGTGCAATTTCTGTGGCTCCAAACCTGTATGTTTTTTTTTTCATTATGTGGAACACAAAGCAAGATGGAAATGTTTTTGTCTATACAATGTCAATGGGGTTTAAAACATAAAAATATATTTTTGTGTTCCACAGATGAAAACGTTACTGCCGTAAGAACCAATGAGGTTCATTCTCGTGTTACGCAGCACATTTGAGCATCTCAAGAACCAATGAGGTTCATTCTTGTGTTATACAGCACATTTGAACTTCCTCAAGAACCAATGAGGTTCATTCTCGTGTTACGCAGCACATTTGAGCATCTCAAGAACCAATGAGGTTCATTCTTGTGTTATACAGCACATTTGAACTTCCTCAAGAACCAATGAGGTTCATTCTCGTGTTACGCAGCACGTTTGAGCATCTCAAGAACCAATGAGGTTCATTCTCGTGTTACGCAGCACGTTTGAGCATCTCAAGAACCAATGAGGTTCATTCTCGTGTTACGCAGCACGTTTGAGCTTCTCAAGAACCAATGAGGTTCATTCTCGTGTTACGCAGCACGCTTGAGCTTCTCAAGAACCAATGAGGTTCATTCTCGTGTTACTCAGCACGTTTGAGCATCTCAAGAACCAATGAGGTTCATTCTCGTGTTACGCAGCACGTTTGAGCATCTCAAGAACCAATGAGGTTCATTCTCGTGTTACTCAGCACGCTTTGAGCATCTCAAGAACCAATGAGGTTCATTCTCGTGTTACTCAGCACGTTTGAGCATCTCAAGAACCAATGAGGTTTATTCTCGTGTTACGCAGCACGTTTGAGCTTCTCAAGAACCAATGAGGTTTATTCTTGTGTTACGCAGCACGTTTGAGCTTCTCAAGAACCAATGAGGTTCATTCTCGTGTTACGCAGCACGTTTGAGCATCTCAAGAACCAATGAGGTTCATTCTCGTGTTATACAGCACGTTTGAGCATTTCAAGAACCAATGCGGTTCATTCTCGTTACGCAGCACATTTGAACTTCCTCAAGAACCAATGAGGTTCATTTTCGTGTTACGCAGCACATTTGAGCATCTCAAGAACCAATGAGGTTCATTCTCGTGTTACTCAGCACATTTGAACTTCCTCAAGAACCAATGAGGTTCATTCTCGTGTTACGCAGCACGCTTTGAGCATCTCAAGAACCAATGAGGTTCATTCTCGTGTTACGCAGCACGTTTGAGCATCTCAAGAACCAATGAGGTTCATTCTCGTGTTACGCAGCACGTTTGAGCTTCTCAAGAACCAATGAGGTTCATTCTCGTGTTACGCAGCACGTTTGAGCTTCTCAAGAACCAATGAGGTTCATTCTCGTGTTACGCAGCACGTTTGAGCATCTCAAGAACCAATGAGGTTCATTCTCGTGTTACGCAGCACGTTTGAGCATCTCAAGAACCAATGAGGTTCATTCTCGTGTTACTCAGCACGTTTGAGCATCTCAAGAACCAATGAGGTTTATTCTCGTGTTACGCAGCACGTTTGAGCTTCTCAAGAACCAATGAGGTTTATTCTCGTGTTACGCAGCACGTTTGAGCTTCTCAAGAACCAATGAGGTTTATTCTCGTGTTACGCAGCACGTTTGAGCTTCTCAAGAACCAATATGGTTCATTCTTGTGTTATGCAGCACGTTTGAGCATTTCAAGAACCAATGCGGTTCATTCTCATGTTGCTGCGTAGCTGTCAATGGAGGGATAGAAATCTCTCAGATTTAATTTAAAATGACTTCATTTGTGTTTTGAAGATTAACGAAAGTCTTACAGGTCTGGAGCGATATGAGGATGAGTAATTGATGATGATTTTTTTCATTTTTGTGTGAACTGTCCCTTTAAGTATTAGCAGGTAGCAACAGCCACACAAAATACAAACAACAAATGCATCAACTTTTGCTTAAGATATTAAACCCACGGGCACACAGTCTTCTGGATTGATGTCAGGGCAGCTTGGCATAGTCTTCTCTATCATGAACGTGCCATTGACTTGATGACAGGTCACAGTTTCACATTGGTAGTTAATGCTCTCTCCATCCTACAAAAAAAAAAAAAGGTTACACGAGGATCAAATAATAGAGCAGATAATTTGTCTGGTGAACTGAAAGTGTAAAGGAAAGTTTGAGAATATGTACCTTCAGAGTTTTTGTGGTGTTGTCTGGTGCAGTATAAATACAGACATTTTGCTTGCATGTTCCACAGCACTCTCCTTTTTGTTCCACATTATCAAAGCCCTTAGAGTATAAACAACATTAATAGATTATATATTTTATTAAAGTTTAGAAGTTTCCAATCAATGATTTGATAAAATGATGTTCACATGCAAAACTTTAAATTATTACCTTAGGGCAAGGTGCACAGACTTTAGAAACGCATTTGACGCTGTGTAGTTGAGTCTTTGGGTTTTTATCCATTTGACAATTACATTCGATACAAGGCTCAGTGACGATTTTAGACCCAGGCTAGAAAGAAGAACAAAGAGATTACAAAGTCAGAAAAGTGGAAAATAGTATCACTATTTAACAGTATTTCCCAAATTTCCTTCATTAATGTGAACACAAGAACCCAGCAGATCACCTGGTACTCCGTGTTATTGTACACACAGACATCCTTGGGCACTGAAAATCAGTAAAATCAATTTTAGAGTCATTAAATCAGTTCAATAAAAATGTACGCTAATGTAGTTTTTTATGAAAAAAAGGCAAATTCCCGTTATGCAGTACATTTTCATGTTTTGATGAAATATTAAACACAATTTGTACAGACAGAAATCAAGTTATTTAGCCTTATCACTATTAAGTTAAGATAAGAGTGAATTTTAAAGGTACACTATGTAACAATTTTTTGTTCAAAATTAACAAAATTTGGTAACACATTATTTGTGTCTTTGTAACATGTACTTACCATAGTAATAACAGTAAATTATGCATAATTAAAAGCAACTAAGCCTCAAATCAAACCCTAATCCTACCCTAACCCTATAGTAAGTACATGTTTTTACTCAGAACTTAAATATATAATTACACTGTAACAATGACACCTTAAAATAAAATTGTACCCAAAATTTCAATAATGAGTCAATCCTTCTTCAAAAATATGTTTTTGTCTTATGCAGATTGACTGTGGTAAACCTTTTATAAGTATTTATATTTTAGACCAGGATGGTCTAAAAGTCATGTACATGTCACTCGCCTGCGTGTGTCTCGTCATATAGAGAAAAACTACTGGCTACTTTGACATGTGTATGGTGTGGGAGATTGGGAGTGGCATAGGTTAGTTGTCACAGTGAGTGACAAAAGTTGACATTGGAACAGCTTAACAGCTCCAGGGAATCACTTGTTTAAAAAAAACGGCAATCAGAGGAATCTGCTGGCAAAAAGAAAATGCTCGTAATAAAACAAGAATCAACATTGGCTTGGCTTCTTAGAGATGGGGCAACTGAGGGATTTTGAAAAAGCGATGCAGAGATGGCTGTTTTATTACTCAAAGTTGAGTAAGGTATTTTACTGAAAAGATAAATCGCCATATGTAGATCACTAACAGAGTTCATTGTAAAGCATTATTCATCAGTATTTTTCTTCACATTATATTATTATGGAAATATATAACGTGGACTTAAAAGTTACTGCCTAACAGCAATGACTCATATAAGACAGAAGTTTTTGTAGGACACAAAAATGAGAGTAATTGTGTTTAACATTTAAATCCACAGAAATATATCTGAGACTTACCACAGGGTGGACAGCATCTGTCTTCAGTTTTATTTGCTGCTAACTCAAATCCCACATCACATTTCTTCTGAAGACACAGCTTGAGATCACACACTAAATGGGTTGAGATGGAACAGGGAATGAATTCAAATAATTTTAATTGATTTTCGAATGGATTTATGAATAGGTATTTCAAAGAAAAAAATTATGCAGACAGTGTGTGCTATCAGCAGGATGTGTTTTTAGTGAATTATTTTAGTAAGTACTGCAAATTCATTATCTGACTTGTAATGATGCACCATCAAGCATGTTTAATCTTGGCTTACCACAGGTTGGGCAACATTTTTCAATGCTTCTTTTTTGTTCTGGTCCACAGGGCTTTTCAATCGGACACTTTACAGGAGCAGTTGTAATACCAAAGGTCTCATTGGAGCATGTGTATTCAGAACAGCCCATGGTCCATGTATTCCCAGGCTACAAAAGGAAAAGCAAGTAGATGATGGTTAAGAGTCATGGTGATTATGAACTGCAAACGCAGCGCGAAATGCTTTGGACCCCATTGACTTTCTTTAAATATTTTTCAAAATAACTTTGTCTAGACATACCATTCTAGGTAATCCATCTGGGCCGATACAATCTACATGAAGGGGATTAAAACCAAATAAATGAAAATAAGGCATGAAGGTGCATTAATCGAAGTAAATGTAAGCAAGTAAATGAAGCAACATGTCTTACCGCAGTAAGCCGTACAGTTATCTAACGTTGAACTAACTTGATATGTATTATCAGGGCAGAAACAGCCTTCCATATATGTTTGGAGACAGTCCTTGCTTTGACATACTTTCTCCACAAACATATCATTGTACCTAGTAGTGAGTTAGTAGAAGCACATCAGACATGAAGTATTATTCCAGCACTTATTAAGGACTGTTGTTTTGTGGACATTGAGTATTGTAGAGCAAGATTACCTTGTACTGCAGGTTTTTTCAATTTTAGGCCCACATGCCTTGTAGACTTTGTGACTTGGGCACTTGTATTCTGTTAAAGAAAACGATGACAATCCCGTTTCAGGGTTCTTTCAAGTAAAAGCTTTAAAGAACAATCAAAAATGCAGTCAAATAGTTAGGCTCATTCTACTTACCACATATATTTTTGAGTTCATTTGATGTTCTCCAGTCCACACAGATACCCTCCTTGCCACATAGCTGAGCATAAGCTTCCAGACTGGAACAACCAATAGAGTCCTGTCCCATGTGGCACACATCGTATTTGCATGCCTCATAATAACTTTCATAAGGAATGACCCCGTGGCATTTTACAAACATACTGTGAAGAAACAAATACAAAATTTAGCTTTTCGATTCGATTTCAGGCATCTTAAAGGGACAGGACAACCAAAAATTTAGATTCTGCCATCTTTTACTCACCGTGATGTTGTTCCAAACCTGTATGACTTTATTTATTATAATTTTCCACAGAATACAGAAAGTCAAACACATTTGGAACAACCTGAGACAATTTTTTTGTTGTTGGTGGCAGTGTAACCAAATGATTAAAATTACGTACTCGCCCTTCATGAGATCACAAATCTCTGGTTTGCAGGAAGGTGGAGGTGGAGGTGGAGGTGGAAGTGTAGGGGTTTTGCATCCTGGTGGGACCATCCAAAGCTGTGCCATGTTTACACACGATTGGTCGATTTGTCCATCAGGACGTCTGCAGTCATTTGCACGGTTGTTGTCGCAAACTCCTGAAAATTTTAATTTTAACTATACTTAATCAGGATATACAGGTCCTTCTCAAAAAATAGCATATTGTGATAAAAGTTCATTATTTTCCATAATGTAATGATAAAAATTAAACTTTCATATTTTAGATTCATTGCACACCAACTGAAATATTTCAGATCTTTTATTGTTTTAATACTGATGATTTTGGCATACCGCTCATGAAAACCCAAAATTCCTATATCAAAAAATTAGCATATCATGAAAAGGTTCTCTAAACGAGCTATTAACCTAATCATCTGAATCAACTAATTAACTCTAAACACCTGCAAAAGATTCCTGAGGCTTTTAAAAACTCCCAGCCTGGTTCATTACTCAAAACCGCAATCATGGGTAAGACTGCCGACCTGACTGCTGTCCAGAAGGCCATCATTGACACCCTCAAGCGAGAGGGTAAGACACAGAAAGAAATTTCTGAACGAATAGGCTGTTCCCAGAGTGCTGTATCAAGGCACCTCAGTGGGAAGTCTGTGGGAAGGAAAAAGTGTGGCAAAAACGCTGCACAACGAGAAGAGGTGACCGGACCCTGAGGAAGATTGTGGAGAAGGACCGATTCCAGACCTTGGGGGACCTGCGGAAGCAGTGGACTGAGTCTGGAGTAGAAACATCCAGAGCCACCGTGCACAGGCGTGTGCAGGAAATGGGCTACAGGTGCCGCATTCCCCAGGTCAAGCCACTTTTGAACCAGAAACAGCGGCAGAAGCGCTGGACTGTCCCTAAAATTTTTCATGTCATTCGGAAATCAAGGTGCCAGAGTCTGGAGGAAGACTGGGGAGAAGGAAATGCCAAAATGCCTGAAGTCCAGTGTCAAGTACCCACAGTCAGTGATGATCTGGGGTGCCATGTCAGCTGCTGGTGTTGGTCCACTGTGTTTTATCAAGGGCAGGGTCAATGCAGCTAGCTATCAGGAGATTTTGGAGCACTTCATGCTTCCATCTGCTGAAAAGCTTTATGGAGATGAAGATTTCATTTTTCAGCACGACCTGGCACCTGCTCACAGTGCCAAAACCACTGGTAAATGGTTTACTGACCATGGTATTACTGTGCCTAATTTGCTGCCAACTCTCCTGACCTGAACCCCATAGAGAATCTGTGGGATATTGTGAAGAGAAAGTTAAGAGCCGCAAGACCCAACACTCTGGATGAGCTTAAGGCCGCTATCGAAGCATCCTGGGCCTCCATAACACCTCAGCAGTGCCACAGGCTGATTGCCTCCATGCCACACCGCATTGAAGCAGTCATTTCTGCAAAAGGATTTCCGACCAAGTATTGAGTGCATAACTGAACATAATTATTTAAAGGTTGACTTTTTTTGTATTAAAAACACTTTCTTTTATTGGTCGATGTGGCGAGGTGGACGAACAAGCGACATGGGAGGAGCGAGTCGAGACCGGTGTGCGACTGATAAGGAGCGTCACCTGCAGCGAGGCACACCGGTCTCGAAGTCCTCTCATGAGGGAGCTCGGAGGCATAAAAGGGCTGGCGATACCAGTGAAGGGCGAGAGAGGACCAGGCCTGGACTTTACGTTGAGTTTTGTTTATGGTTTGTTATGTGTGTGCGGGCAGTCGTCCGTGAGGGGCTGCCCGCGAGTTACTTTCGTTTTGTTTGTTCATTTTATTAAAGTTTTTTGAATGTTTGCCGGTTCCCGCCTCCTTCCTTCCACAAACTGCGTTACACTGGTGCCGAAACCCAGAAGGAAGGAGGGACATGCTGTTGAAGAGCCCTCACTGCTGAGGGGATCGCGGTGCTGAGGAGTTCGGGCAGCGCAGATGAGGAAAGACCGCGAGTGGCTGCCCGAGGCGATGGTGCTGGAGCGGCTGAAGATCGGTGGGACGGAGAGCTCGCTGTCGCGCCCCTGGGTCGAGGTGGGGTGGCGGCCCTCCTGGAGGGAGCGGAGGAGTCGCCGGTGTTCGCCGTGGGCCGGAGCCTGTTGCCATCCGCCATGACAGGGAGGAGCAGGGAGCGCGGGACTCGCTGCCGGCTGCCCTCAATTGGAGGAGCCACCGCCGGCCGCCAGGGGGCGGAGGAGGATCGAGCCGTCCATCGAGCGTCCAGTACCATCGCATGGCACCGCGAGGAAGAGCCTCTCGGCTGGCTGAGGACCGAGCGGCAGTGTGTCCAGGAACTGGACCAGAATATTTTTTTTTTCCTCTCTCCACTCTCTCGTCCTTGTCGCTTCCTGTGTCTCCGTTTCCCGTTTCTCTCGTCTGCCCATACCCCAGACGCGGGAGACGCGGCCCCGGGGGGGGAGTAGGCGCCGTCTCGGGTGTACCCCCCAGCCTGCGAGGGGCGATGGGGGTATGTGGCGAGGTGGACGAACGAGCGACATGGGAGGAGCGAGTCGAGACCGGTGTGTGACTGATAAGGAGCGTCACCTGCAGCGAGGCACACCGGTCTCGAAGTCCTCTCATGAGGGAGCTCGGAGGCATAAAAGGGCTGGCGATACCAGTGAAGGGCGAGAGAGGACCAGGCCTGGACTTTACGTTGAGTTTTGTTTATGGTTTGTTATGTGTGTGCGGGCAGTCGTCCGTGAGGGGCTGCCCGCGAGTTACTTTCGTTTTGTTTATTAATTTATTAAAGTATTTTGAATGTTCGCCGGTTCTCGCCTCCTTCCTTCCACGAACTGCGTTACAGTCGGATTAAATATGCAAATTTTTTTTAGATTTCATGAGGGTTTTCATGAGCTGTATGCCAAAATCATCAGTATTAAAACAATAAAAGACCTGCAATATTTCAGTTGGTGTGCAATGAATCTAAAATATATGAAAGTTTAATTTTTATCAATACATTATGGAAAATAATGAACTTTTATCACAATATGCTAATTTTTTTAGAAGGACCTGTATAGAGGAAGTAATGAAACAATTCAAAATACATTTGTTATAAATAAATGAATTAAAGTTTGGTTACAGTTATTGAAAATCTAATTTATTTGTTAAACTGTAAACATGAAGTAAAACATACACATATTCTGTACACATCTCACAGACAAAAAACTAATTTATGCTTTTTGTTGCGACAAGAGATCTCTGATCTGTACTCACCGCAATGTCCCTCTGTATTGCCATTGAAATAGGAGAATGGGAGATTGATCTCAAAGCCTTGATGATTGACCAAAATATCAACTTTGACTTCAGTGATGTTCACAACTACTGCCATGCCAGAGGTGGTGATGAAGAATTTGTCATGGTCATTCATGTAAGTTAGTTGTTTCAATTCATCATTAACATAGACCTGTGTGAAACAAGGTTTTTCTGTGTTATGACGAAAATTGTTCTCTAGAGTACAATGTGTTTTGCAATGTGTCACGATTTGATGTGAATTTTTTTTTTCCTAAGACTTACCTGGACCTGGTTAGTGTTACTTGTCAACTTGATTTTATAGGATTTGTAGTTCACAATCACATACTCTGGGCAGGCAAGATTATTTTTAACATCACAATAATAGTTTTTAACATGGACACTGATATTGTATCTTGGGATGATTTCTTGGAACAAAACATATGTGCAGTTTCCTTGGAAAGCATAGTATGTTCCATCAAAAGTTTTGTAATGTGGGTCACCCCAGCCACTGCATTTACCTGTCAAACCAAGTTACATCAAATGTAAACATAAGGCAATGACTAGGACAAATGTTTATTTTTTATATTAATGAAATGTACTGTAAATAATTAATATTAATGAAATGTCCATGAGCAAGACTTAAACTTACATTCACACTCATACTTGAAGCAGCAGCCATTGTTATAAAACACCCTCTTAGGTTTAAGTCCATTAGTACACTTAGGTATGACACTGGCAGATTGGTCACAGTTTAAAGATATTGATGTGACACTGCCATTGTTGCATGTTTTGTTTTTGCAGTCTTCAATCCAGGATTCCATATGCTGGATGACACAATCAGATTGATGAACAGAGATTATTAAAAAAATGGTTATAGTTAATTTCAGGTTATTTTCTCTCTTGCCAATTAACACTTCAGTCATTCAAGCTTTACAGAATAAAAAATTGTAGATGCATTACTGCATAAGTGTACTTCCACTGTACTGTTTAATTACCTTTCTGCTGATATTTGTACAGTCTTTTGGACCTTCAGGGGTTATGCATGGTTGAGGCGTTATCACAATATCACAAGTTGAGTTGCAGTAGGCAAAGTAGCACCAACCTGCTTTATCTGTTTGATTATAGATTGTCGACCCTATAATTATAGTAAAAGGACGTGCAAGGGAGGTAAACAATAAGATAGATTTTTAACATAAATGAAACCTGAATGTAATGAAATCAAGGTAAAACAAGGTAAAACGAGGATTAAACAAACTGTAAATTCAAAAAACTGAAAAATTGGAATAGTTGCTGTTAAAGTAGCACTTACCTGCATGGAATGTTGAATTTAAAAATTTGCAGTAACATTGAAGTGATGTGAAATATCCTGTGGTTGAGGGAGTTGGCTCTGTATGCACAATGAAAGTAGTTGTACTAGTTTTAGATGTCTCTGTTAATGTAGTTGTCATTGTAACAGTTGTAGATGTTGTTTCTGTTGATGTAGGTGTTGTTACAGTTGTAGGTGTTGTTTTTGTTGATATAGGTGTTGTTGTCACAGTTATAGGTGTTGTTTCTGTTGATGTAGGCGTTGTTACAGTGGTAGGTGTTGTTTCTGTTGATGTAGGTGTTGTTACAGTTGTAGGTTTTAGTTCTGTTGATGTAGGTATTGTTGTAACAGTTGTAGGTGTTGTTTCTGTTGATCTATGTGTCGTAACAGTTGTAGATGTTGTTTCTGTTGATGTAGGTGTTGTTACAGTTGTAGGTGTTGTTTTTGTTGATATAGGTGTTGTTGTCACAGTTATAGGTGTTGTTTCTGTTGACGTAGGTGTTGTTACAGTGGTAGGTTTTGGTTCTGTTGATGTAGGTATTGTTGTAACAGTTGTAGGTGTTGTTTCTGTTGATGTAAGTTTTGTCGTAACTGTTGTAGGTGTTGTTTCTGTTGATGTAGGTGTGGTTGTTACAATTATAGGCGTTGTTTCTGATGATGTAGGTGTAGGTATTGTCGTAACAGTTGTAGGTGTGATTTCCGTTGATTTAGGTGTTGTTGTAACAGTTGTAGGTGTGGTTTTTGTTGATGTAGGTGTTGTCGTAGAAATTGTAGGTGTTGTTTCTGTGTATGTTGTTGTCATTGTAACAGTTGTAGGTGTTATTTCTGTTAATGTAGGTGTTGTTGTAACATTTGTAGGAGTTGTTTCGGTTGATGTAGTTGTCATTGTAACAGTTGTAGGTGTTGTTTCTGTTGATGTAGGTATTGTCGTAACAGTTGTAGGTGTTGTTTCTGTTGATCTAGGTGTCGTAACAGTTGTAGGTGTTGTTTCTGCTGATGTAGGTATTGTCGTAACAGTTGTAGGTGTTGTTTCTGTTGATCTAGGTGTCGTAACAGTTGTAGGTGTTGTTTCTGCTGATGTAGGTATTGTCGTAACAGTTGTAGGTGTTGTTTCTGTTGATCTAGGTGTCGTAACAGTTGTAGGTGTTGTTTCTGTTGATGTAGGTATTGTCGTAACGGTTGTAGGTGTTGTTTCTGCTGATGTAGGTATTGTCGTAACAGTTGTAGGTGTTTTTTCTGTTGATCTAGGTGTCGTAACAGTTGTAGGCGTTGTTTCTGTTGATGTAGGTCTTGTTGTAACAGTTGTAGGTGTTGTTTCTGTTGATGTAGGTGTTGTCATTACAGTAGTTGGTGTGATAGTGGATACCTCTGTTGATGTGTCTCTACAATTGCTGTTACAACATTTTACACGGATTTCATAATTATTACAAAGTGGTGGCATGCCAGCTGCATTGTCTTCATTTGAACATGACAGTCCAAATGATGTATTGCAATACAGTAGTTGACCCAAATCAGCCAGGGACTTTTGTGGATAATTAACTGCCCTACATTCAATCTCTTCAGGTTTTTGACAGGTAATGTTGCTTGATTTCCACAATGCAACAATTGATTCAGTTTCGAATCCTTGGGGTTCTGTACTTGGTGTGTTGCTATCAATCCAATCTGACCATTTGCAAATAACATAACATTGAGGAGTTGTTATTGTAACAGTTGTTGTTTTTGTTGATGTAGGTGTCGTAACAGTTGGTGTTGTTTCTATTGATGAAGGTATTGTCGTAACAGTTGTAGGTGTTGTTTCTGTTGATGTAGGTGTTGTCGTAACAGTTGTAGGTGTTGTTTCTGTTGATGTAGGTGTTGTCGTAACAGTTGTAGGTGTTGTTTCTGTTGATCTAGGTGTCGTAACAGTTGTAGGTGTTGTTTCTGTTGATGAAGGTATTGTCGTAACAGTTGTAGGTATTGTTTCTGTTGATGTAGGTATTGTCGTAACAGTTGTAGGTGTTGTTTCTGTTGATCTAGGTGTCGTAACAGTTGTAGGTGTTGTTTCTGTTGATGAAGGTATTGTCGTAACAGTAGTAGGTGTTGTTTCTGTTGATCTAGGTGTCGTAACAGTTGTAGGTGTTGTTTCTGTTGATCTAGGTGTCGTAACAGTTGTAGGTGTTGTTTCTGTTGATGAAGGTATTGTCGTAACAGTTGTAGGTATTGTTTCTGTTGATGTAGGTATTGTCGTAACAGTTGTAGGTGTTGCTTCTGTTGATGAAGGTATTGTCGTAACAGTTGTAGGTATTGTTTCTGTTGATGTAGGTATTGTCGTAACAGTTGTAGATCTAGGTGTCGTAACAGTTGTAGGTGTTGTTTCTGTTGATGTAGTTGTCATTGTAACAGTTGTAGGTGTTGTTTCTGTTGATGTAGGTTTTGTCGTAACAGTTGTAGGTGTTGTTTCTGTTGATGTAGGTATTGTCGTAACAGTTGTAGGTGTTGTTTCTGTTGATCTAGGTGTCATAACAGTTGTAGGTGTTGTTTCTGTTGATGTAGTTGTCATTGTAACAGTTGTAGGTGTTGTTTCTGTTGATCTAGGTGTCGTAACAGTTGTAGGTGTTGTTTCTGTTGATGTAGGTCTTGTCGTAACAGTTGTAGGTCTTGTTTCTGTTGATGTAGGTGTTGTCGTTACAGTAGTTGGTGTGATAGTGGATGCCTCTGTTGATGTGTCTCTACAATTGCTGTTACAACATTTTACACGGATTTCATAATTATTACAAAGTGGTGGCATGCCAGCTGCATTGTCTTCATTTGAACATGACAGTCCAAATGATGTATTGCAATACAGTAGTTGACCCAAATCAGCCAGGGACTTTGTGGATAATTTACTGCCCTACATTCAATCTCTTCAGGTTTTGACAGGTAATGTTGATTTCCACAATGCAACAATTGATTCAGTTTCGAATCCTTGGGGTTCTGTACTTGGTGTGTTGCTATCAATCCAATCTGACCATTTGCAAATAACATAACATTGAGGAGTTGTTATTGTAACAGTTGTAGTTGTTGTTTTTGTTGATGTAGGTGTCGTAACAGTTGGTGTTGTTTCTGTTGATGTAGGTATTGTCGTAACAGTTGTAGGTGTTGTTTCTGTTGATGTAGGTATTGTCGTAACAGTTGTAGGTGTTGTTTCTGTTGATCTAGGTGTCGTAACAGTTGTAGGTGTTGTTTCTGTTGATTTAGTTGTCATTGTAACAGTTGTAGGTGTTGTTTCTGTTGATGTAGGTCTTGTCGTAACAGTTGTAGGTCTTGTTTCTGTTGATGTAGGTGTTGTCGTTACAGTAGTTGGTGTGATAGTGGATGCCTCTGTTGATGTGTCTCTACAATTGCTGTTACAACATTTTACACGGATTTCATAATTATTACAAAGTGGTGGCATGCCAGCTGCATTGTCTTCATTTGAACATGACAGTCCAAATGATGTATTGCAATACAGTAGTTGACCCAAATCAGCCAGGGACTTTTGTGGATAATTTACTGCCCTACATTCAATCTCTTCAGGTTTTTGACAGGTAATGTTGCTTGATTTCCACAATGCAACAATTGATTCAGTTTCGAATCCTTGGGGTTCTGTACTCGGTGTGTTGCTATCAATCCAATCTGACCATTTGCAAATAACATAACATTTAGGAGTTGTTATTGTAACAGTTGTAGTTGTTGTTTTTGTTGATGTAGGTGTCGTAACAGTTGGTGTTGTTTCTATTGATGTAGGTATTGTCGTAACAGTTGTAGGTGTTGTTTCTGTTGATGTAGGTATTGTCGTAACAGTTGTAGGTATTGTTTCTGTTGATGTAGGTATTGTCGTAACAGTTGTAGGTGTTGTTTCTGTTGATCTAGGTGTCGTAACAGTTGTAGGTGTTGTTTCTGTTGATGAAGGTATTGTCGTAACAGTAGTAGGTGTTGTTTCTGTTGATTTAGTTGTCATTGTAACAGTTGTAGGTGTTGTTTCTGTTGATGTAGGTCTTGTCGTAACAGTTGTAGGTCTTGTTTCTGTTGATGTAGGTGTTGTCGTTACAGTAGTTGGTGTGATAGTGGATGCCTCTGTTGATGTGTCTCTACAATTGCTGTTACAACATTTTACACGGATTTCATAATTATTACAAAGTGGTGGCATGCCAGCTGCATTGTCTTCATTTGAACATGACAGTCCAAATGATGTATTGCAATACAGTAGTTGACCCAAATCAGCCAGGGACTTTTGTGGATAATTTACTGCCCTACATTCAATCTCTTCAGGTTTTTGACAGGTAATGTTGCTTGATTTCCACAATGCAACAATTGATTCAGTTTCGAATCCTTGGGGTTCTGTACTCGGTGTGTTGCTATCAATCCAATCTGACCATTTGCAAATAACATAACATTTAGGAGTTGTTATTGTAACAGTTGTAGTTGTTGTTTTTGTTGATGTAGGTGTCGTAACAGTTGGTGTTGTTTCTATTGATGTAGGTATTGTCGTAACAGTTGTAGGTGTTGTTTCTGTTGATGTAGGTGTCGTAACAGTTGTAGGTGTTGTTTCTGTTGATGTAGGCATTGTCGTAACAGTTGTAGGTGTTGTTTTTGTTGATGTAGGTATTGTCGTAACAGTTGTAGGTGTTGTTTCTGTTGATGTTGGTGTTGTCGTAACAGTTGTAGGTGTTGTTTCTGTTGATGCACGATTATTGTCGTAACAGTTGTATGTGTTGTTTCTGTTGATCTAGGTGTCGTAACAGTTGTAGGTGTTGTTTCTGTTGATGTAGGTGTTGTCGTAACAGTTGTAGGTGTTGTTTCTATTGATGTAGGTATTGTCGTAACAGTTGTATGTGTTGTTTCTGTTGATGTAGGTATTGTCGTAACAGTTGTAGGTTTTGTTTCTGTTGATGTAGGTATTGTAGTAACAGTTGTAGGTGTTGTTTCTGTTGATCTAGGTGTCGTAACAGTTGTAGGTGTTGTTTCTGTTGATGAAGGTATTGTCGTAACAGTTGTAGGTGTTTTTTCTGTTGATCTAGGTGTCGTAACAGTTGTAGGTGTTGTTTCTGTTGATGTAGGTATTGTCGTAACAGTTGTAGGTGTTGTTTCTGTTGATCTAGGTGTCGTAACAGTTGTAGGTGTTGTTTCTGTTGATGTAGTTGTCATTGTAACAGTTGTAGGTGTTGTTTCTGTTGATCTAGGTGTCGTAACAGTTGTAGGTGTTGTTTCTGTTGATGTAGGTCTTGTCGTAACAGTTGTAGGTCTTGTTTCTGTTGATGTAGGTGTTGTCGTTACAGTAGTTGGTGTGATAGTGGATGCCTCTGTTGATGTGTCTCTACAATTGCTGTTACAACATTTTACACGGATTTCATAATTATTACAAAGTGGTGGCATGCCAGCTGCATTGTCTTCATTTGAACATGACAGTCCAAATGATGTATTGCAATACAGTAGTTGACCCAAATCAGCCAGGGACTTTTGTGGATAATTTACTGCCCTACATTCAATCTCTTCAGGTTTTTGACAGGTAATGTTGCTTGATTTCCACAATGCAACAATTGATTCAGTTTCGAATCCTTGGGGTTCTGTACTCGGTGTGTTGCTATCAATCCAATCTGACCATTTGCAAATAACATAACATTTAGGAGTTGTTATTGTAACAGTTGTAGGTGTTGTTTCTGTTGATGTAGGTATTGTCGTAACAGTTGTAGGTGTTGTTTCTGTTGATGTACGTATTGTCGTAACAGTTGTAGGTGTTGTTTCTGTTGATCTAGGTGTCGTAACAGTTGTAGGTGTTGTTTCTGTTGATGTAGGTATTGTCGTAACAGTTGTAGGTGTTGTTTTTGTTGATGTAGGTATTGTCGTAACAGTTGTAGGTGTTGTTTCTGTTGATGTTGGTGTTGTCGTAACAGTTGTAGGTGTTGTTTCTGTTGATGTAGGTATTGTCGTAACAGTTGTAGGTGTTGTTTCTGTTGATGTAGGTTTTGTCGTAACAGTTGTAGGTGTTGTTTCTGTTGATCTAGGTGTCGTAACAGTTGTAGGTGTTGTTTCTGTTGATGTAGGTTTTGTCGTAACAGTTGTAGGTGTTGTTTCTGTTGATCTATGTGTCGTAACAGTTGTAGGTGTTGTTTCTGTTGATGTAGTTGTCATTGTAACAGTTGTAGGTGTTGTTTCTGTTGATGTAGGTTTTGTCGTAACAGTTGTAGGTGTTGTTTCTGTTGATGTAGGTATTGTCGTAACAGTTGTAGGTGTTGTTTCTGTTGATCTAGGTGTCGTAACAGTAGTAGGTGTTGTTTCTGTTGATGTAGTTGTCATTGTAACAGTTGTAGGTGTTGTTTCTGTTGATCTAGGTGTCGTAACAGTTGTAGGTGTTGTTTCTGTTGATGTAGGTCTTGTTGTAACAGTTGTAGGTGTTGTTTCTGTTGATGTAGGTGTTGTCGTTACAGTAGTTGGTGTGATAGTGGATGCCTCTGTTGATGTGTCTCTACAATTGCTGTTACAACATTTTACACGGATTTCATAATTATTACAAAGTGGTGGCATGCCAGCTGCATTGTCTTCATTTGAACATGACAGTCCAAATGATGTATTGCAATACAGTAGTTGACCCAAATCAGCCAGGGACTTTTGTGGATAATTTACTGCCCTACATTCAATCTCTTCAGGTTTTTGACAGGTAATGTTGCTTGATTTCCACAATGCAACAATTGATTCAGTTTCGAATCCTTGGGGTTCTGTACTCGGTGTGTTGCTATCAATCCAATCTGACCATTTGCAAATAACATAACATTTAGGAGTTGTTATTGTAACAGTTGTAGTTGTTGTTTTTGTTGATGTAGGTGTCGTAACAGTTGGTGTTGTTTCTGTTGATGTAGGTGTTGTCGTAACAGTTGTAGGTGTTGTTTCTGTTGATGAAGGTATTGTCGTAACAGTTGTAGGTGTTGTTTCTGTTGATGTAGTTGTCATTGTAACAGTTGTAGGTGTTGTTTCTGTTGATGTAGGTATTGTAGGTGTTGTTTCTGTTGATCTAGGTGTCGTAACAGTTGTAGGTGTTGTTTCTGTTGATGTAGGTATTGTCGTAACAGTTGTAGGTGTTGTTTCTGTTGATCTAGGTGTCGTAACAGTTGTAGGTGTTGTTTCTGTTGATGTAGTTGTCATTGTAACAGTTGTAGGTGTTGTTTCTGTTGATGTAGGTTTTGTCGTAACAGTTGTAGGTGTTGTTTCTGTTGATGTAGGTATTGTCGTAACAGTTGTAGGTGTTGTTTCTGTTGATCTAGGTGTCGTAACAGTTGTAGGTGTTGTTTCTGTTGATGTAGTTGTCATTGTAACAGTTGTAGGTGTTGTTTCTGTTGATGTAGGTCTTGTTGTAACAGTTGTAGGTCTTGTTTCTGCTTGATGTAGGTGTTGTCGTTACAGTAGTTGGTGTGATAGTGGATGCCTCTGTTGATGTGTCTCTACAATTGCTGTTACAACATTTTACACGGATTTCATAATTATTACAAAGTGGTGGCATGCCAGCTGCATTGTCTTCATTTGAACATGACAGTCCAAATGATGTATTGCAATACAGTAGTTGACCCAAATCAGCCAGGGACTTTTGTGGATAATTTACTGCCCTACATTCAATCTCTTCAGGTTTTTGACAGGTAATGTTGCTTGATTTCCACAATGCAACAATTGATTCAGTTTCGAATCCTTGGGGTTCTGTACTCGGTGAGTTGCTATCAATCCAATCTGACCATTTGCAAATAACATAACATTTAGGAGTTGTTATTGTAACAGTTGTAGTTGTTGTTTTTGTTGATGTAGGTGTCGTAACAGTTGTAGGTGTTGTTTCTGTTGATGTAGGTATTGTCGTAACAGTTGTAGGAGTTGTTTCTGTTGATGTAGGTGTTACAGTAGGTGGTGTGGTAGTAGTGGATGGGACTGTAGATGTCTCTGGTGTGGGAGCTGGTGTGACTGTTGGTAAAGTTACAATAACGTTTTTTGTGGTTGATGTCGTTGTAGTTGACATAGGATTTGTGGTCATAGTGGTTATTGTTGTTTTAGTAGTTTGAGTTGTAGTTGTGAAAGTGAAAGGTGTTGTTGTTGAGATTATGCTGCATTCAGTAATTTTTCTTACTATTTCCCCATTTGAATTGCACTCAGCAGTTAAACATGCACTGTTCCCATCTGTGGTGTTGTAAATGACAGATCCACGTGAAAATACCTTCCCATCATAGAAACATTCTTTACATCCTTCCTCTGTAACACACTTCATGGTTTCCTCCCTGAGATATGGCCTTTCTAAAGGGCACTGAAGAAAACAACCTAAAAGTATATATAAAAAATATATATAAAAAAATGAGGTATGGGTATCAAAAAAAGGGTAACATTTTGTTTTGCTCTATACACTTTGGTACATATTATACATCATATTCAGCATTATTTGGGACATTCTGTGCCACATATTTTCAAAATATTCTAAAATGCAAAATTCTTACCCTCAAGAGGAGGAATTTGATCAGAACAAGTTCCTGAGGGGTTTTTGCAGGTTTTCATGCAGGTCGATCCACAGGTTTTATAGTGCCACTCACATTCCCCTGGAGCATTGTAGTAGTCACAAAATACAGCTGCAAGAAGAATCACTTGAGTCAGAACAATGTCTATATTTGAGAGTTATTTCAGCTACAGGCATAGTTATGCCCCAAACGTTTTTTTAAGCTAAAACGATTTAAACTTTTTTGGCCTTGTACACCTTGTACCATGCATGATGTTTTACAAAAAGAATGACCCTTATTTTCCTTAATGACCAACACATTTCAAGTTTCAAATGTTATTTGTTACATATAACAACATTACCAAGATAAATGTGTCACCAAAGAACATGTCTGATATAAAATACCATATAAAAAAATCACTTGGGTAAATATCACTTACATTTCTATTAAGACATATTTCCAATAACGTTATATATTAGTAAAATGTTAAATTAGTTAAATTATTAATTGTATTTAAAAGCAATGGTAGCTGTCAAACTAGCCCTAGTAAGACCATGGAGTGATTTTCTAGAAAAGCCAAAGGCCACTAATTTATAGTGGGTGACATGATGTGTTTGTGATCAGAAAATAACTCAGTACAATAAATGCATTCTTCCCCAAGTACATTGGTTACAGTGTATGTTTATATGCAAAATAAATGTTAGAAATATTTGAACTTACGACAAAAGTTTGGCCTCCTCCATGCCACACAAACTCCTCTTTTACGGCATTCAGCAGCATAAGCTGCCACTGCCGTACAGACACAATCACAGTCCTCCGCTGTCACATGCACAGGCGTCTCTTACACAGGCATCATAGTACGGGCCAGAGTCCACCTAGAGGCAGGAAAATCAGACACACAGAACCTCAATGGTTATACTAGATGTATTACATTACATTGGCAAGTACAAAGCAACACACATTGATTTCATTTCAGTCATGATTTGAGCATTTCTAGGCATCACATGAATAAAAAACAAAAGTAAAAAAAAAATTAAGCAGGCTTGATTTTGTCTGCAACTTGTTAAATGATAATGTTACTTACAGGCGAATGGCAGTCTTTAAAGACAGTGCTCAAAATGATTCCGCATTGTTTTACAGCCCAGGAACGCCGGTTTGGATGTGCTTCACAAGGATGCTTCACATTTATCAGATCTGGGCAAATGGCATTCACCTTCCAGCTATTCCCAAATTCTTCTGAATCCGTCACCACTTCACCATTGTGCTTCATAAAGTCATTGTTCGCATTGCCATCAAAGTTTCCACACAGTCCACACACCTTGCCCTGCCATAGAGATCATGTGGATGTTTAGGTGAAGTTGATCAAAAGGTAGAAAGTTCTTGTGTATGAGTGTAACTTTAAAGAATGCATACCTTTAATTTGGGATGGAGTTGGATCATCACACTCGTTTTATTGTCCCAGATCAAATTCAAAAGACCTTCGACTTCAATGACAACATATAGGACCGCAGAGTGGACTTTATATCTGTAATCTGTGCCGTTGCCTTCGACAACTTTCACTCCGCCCTCTTTAGATAAAATCAGCTCATATCTCTGTGGGATTTGAATAGTTAGTGACACAATACATGTTGCATTTTAGGATGCTTTACTAATAAACCTGTGACTCTGAGCTATGAAATAACCTCACCCCAAAGAACAGATTAATGGACTTGGAGCAAATAGTGTTGCCGGTAGCGCAGGGGATGTTCTCTGTCACCAGGCGGAAGGAGGGATTGAGGTTTGCATAGCAATAATCCTAGAGGGGTACACACATAATAAAATAAGTTCCAGTTTATAATGTCCCATACAGTTAACCAACACATGCAGTTCATCTGTCTTATTTATATAAAAATTTATGTTTTTCCATCAGGGCTGGGTTGAAAATATTGATTTCTCGATTTTAATCAATTCTCATTTTGATGAACAATATCCATTCTTAAATCACAAGAATCGATCGAAGAGTTAATGCGTTTAAGTCTCAGCTTTCAAAATCTGTCGCTTTTTTTTAAATGAAATTCAAACGATAAATTCAGTTCTGTCGCTCTTTAATGTGCTATGATAGATCAGCTATTTCAGGTTAGTGTGGAGCGCATGGTAACCAGTCACCTCTTCCTCTACTTCTAACTATAGCTTGAAATAAACAAGAATTAAAGGGTTAGTTCACCCAAAAATGAAAATTCTGTAATTAATTATTTACGCTTATGTCGTTCAACACCCGTATGACCTTTGTTCATCTTCGGAACACAAATGAGGATATTTTTGTTGAAAGTCGATGGCTCAGAAAGGCCTCCATTGACAGCAATGTCTTTTCCTCTCTCAAGACCCATAAAAGGCACTAAAAACTAAAAAGTTTCAGCATTTTGGCGGTTTGACTTGCGATCCGAACCGCTGAATCGATATGCTGATTCATAACTCTCCGAAGCTTCAGGAAGCATTGTTTTGAAATCGGCCATCTCTTTATAAGTCGTTATTTAGGTTTTTTTTCCACACAAAAACTATTCTCATCGCTTCATAAAATTATTTTAGAACCACTGTAGTGAGATGGACTTTGTAACAACATCTTTAGTGCCTTTTATGGGTGTTGAGTATATTGCATATTCATTCAAATTTTACATAACCTATTCTTCAATATTGTATGTATTTTTGAAAAAATCCGTCATGAAAATTTAGAAGTAGAGTCATTAAAAATAAATTAATTTTGTTATTGCTTAAAATGCTTTATATGCAATTTAAATGTTTGTATACAAACCACTTTATTATAGTAATGTACCAACTGCAGGGTTACTTTAAAAGAGAATTATGAAATTTGTCGATACCCAGCCCTATTTTTCATATGCAGATGATGCAGACACAAAAGTAACCGGTATTTGTCAGATATCTATATATTGAATTTTTTTTTTCTTCCATCGGCACAGTCAAACATACATGGGCTAAGGTGTGTTCACAGTCTCCATGGAAGGAGTATCTCTTGCCATCAAAAGTCTTGAAATGGCCTTCACCATAGATGGTACAGGTGCCGTAGCATGCCTTTTCTGTGCAAATCCACATCCCGTTTCTGCATGTGCTGAAATTCACAATTTCATATACAATTCATAAATAAATACTGAAGGAATGATAGCTTTATTGCAATTATAGAAAATTATTTTTACTGAATAATGAAGCTTTACTTTTAGTTAACAGAAAAAAACACTGGATCATTCTTTGTGACATCTACACTTGTAGATGCGTGTCCAAACTTTTGACTGGTACTGTAGATGTTAGAGATAAAAACTAAGGGATGGCACTATGATAACATGGGTTATAACAGTTGTGATTGGCTCACCAGGTGTTACAGTCCTGCTGAACTTGGTCCCCAGGTGAATAGGTGACTCCATTGTGGGGACATGGACATTTTTCCCTCTCCACACACCCACCTTTGCCATCAGCCAGAAGGCCGTCTGGACACATACACCCTGATACACACCCTGTGCTCACCTATTGACAAGACAAAATTGTTAAGTCAACTTTTCCCTGCAAACTTCTAGGTATTACAAGATTTGCCATTTCATATTATCTACTATATCAGGGTTTTGTGCGTGACAATGCCTGCATTTGAATTGAAATTGAGTAAGCAAACTGGATTTTTTTAAAGTCGTAAAACTGCTGTAATTATTCATGTATTCCATCCATCCATCCATCCCAACTCACGCAGTTATTTGGGTCTTGTTTCTCACATGTCCTCTGACACTCTGTCCCTTTTTCTCCAGTACTTGAGCATTTGAAGAATTTCTTAGGAGCCCCACAGTCTACAAACAGAACAGGCACATAGATGAGGTGCAGAAAATGAGCCCACATCATACCAGCGATGCCTCAAGTTTGAATTTAGAAGATAGTATACTGTGGAAGAACTAGTTGCGGCTCACCTGCTTGACTGGAGCAGCGCAATGTGCCAAGGTTACAGGTGCTGTATTTGACAAAACAACGTAATAATGCATGTCAATATTGTTATATGGGTGTATGCTTTTGGAACATGCTACATCTAAAATCAGCATTTTGCAGCAATTATTATGCTTGTAATAAAAAAAAAAATAATAATGATAATTTGCCATTTGGCAGTACAAGGCTATTGAAAATAAAATAGTGGGGGTAAAAAAAAAGTTTAAAAACGGTAAAGAATATGTTATGTATGCATATGTTAAAATGCTGTTTATACCATTTAGAACCATCTTTGTAGTATTCCGCTGATGGCTCAATGACTTTGTCCCCATAGTAACAAGGACACTGGTCAGCAGGTACACAGTTGCCAGCTTCATTGAGATATGTTCCCTCAGAACAGACACAGCCAGCTACAGGTGTAAAGGACCCTTGGCAGGTGTTATCTTGTACACTGAGAGAGCGGCAGCTGCTGCTACAGCTTTTCACGCTGTAGAAATATTTCATGTTGCCTTGACACTTTGAAATCATGTCTGTGTAGCAAGAGACAAAACAGAGGATAATTTGTAACAGAGTACACATGTAAATATTTGTTTGAATGTGTACTTTATAAAGTTCTCACCACAGGGGTATTCATTCATCCAGCCCTGGAGAATGACTCCTTTGGCAGCACATGCGTGGGCATAGTTGGACACGGCCGCACACATACACTTCTTAATATCTGCACACTTGCAGGTGTCATAGACGCACCACTGCAGAGAAAAACGGACAGAATGCATTAAAGAACACAATTGCACAGTAAATGTCGAGTGTTTATGCACAAAGGCTTACTTGGTAGTACATATCAGGACTTATTTCAGAGTGACATTTGGAAAAGGTGCCATTCGGGTTTGTGAGACGGGAACACCAGTCTTTTGCAAGTTTCTCTATGAGTAAAAAAGAACAGGAGATTTGCTGGTTTACTTTGTTTAGAACAGCAGAATTGAAAATGTAGTCATTTTTTCCCCCTACTATGTCAAGTAAATAATGAAATTATCACTGTAACATGGATATTGTTACAGTGTTGTTCTTTTTTTATTGCAGTAAGCACCTGTGTCCATATTCAGGCTGCAGGGGTTGTCAAATGTGATTTCAAGATCCGGACAACTGCGTTTCCAAAAGTTGACAAAGGTGGTTGGTGTGCCCTCTATAATACCCGATCCAGTTTTAAAGTCATCGTCTTGGGCGTTGTTATAGTTTCCACACAGACCTGAGAGGAACATGGTTAAAAGTATTTCATTAGATGTCCTACAAATAAAAAATGACATTTTCAGAAAAAAACAGTTTGCGGTTTTTCTTTTCCAACCCACCACTCAATTTCCCTTTCTCTTCAGTGCTGGCTACAATATACAACTGCATGACTGGAGCCAACTGGATCTCTAGACGAAGACTCTTCATATCAGCAATAATGAAGGAGGAAGTGGGCTGGAAGATGCTCACAGGACCTGGGAACACAAATTATTGAAAAAAGTTTTTTTTATATATATAATAATAAAAAAATTAAAAGTTCCTATATATTTGAAAACCCACCTGTGGTAGCGGGAAGCTTAAATTGACTCTTTCCATTCACTGTCACAGTTCCAGTGGAGGAAAAACTAATCTGTTTTATTAGTAAAACATTGACAAACATATATTATTATTAATAAGATTGTATTATTATTATTATTATTATTATTATTATTATTATTATTCATAGGAGTCAGTAATTAAATGATTTAGAATTATTTAAACCCAGTGCTTACAATGCTCCCAGAGATGACAAGTGTAACTGAATTTAGACATGTGTCTGTTCGGGCCGGATCACACTTTGCCAGATTTCCCACGACAGCAATATCACTGTCATTAGAGTGCTGGAATAAAAAAGGACTGTAAGTACCCCCAAATTATATATAATTATTAAATATAAATTATAATGTCCCCACTTTCCTGATTGTTATATAAACCATGTGAATAAATGTGAATTTAACCCTGACAGAAAACATCTGTGGATCATCTGATATCCTGACAGACCTTAGTGAGGATATATTCACAGTTTCCGCTGAAGGTGAAGCGCTTTCCATCATAAGTGGTGACATGAGACCCTCCCACAACAGAGCAGATCCCGGGACAATCCAGGTATGTACAGTTCCAGTGTCCCGCGGCACACACACTGGCACAGAACGCAGAAGTGTTAGCATGTGGAAATGTGTAAAGGATTTTAAATGAGACTAAAATATTTCATTTAAAATGTTACCATTTTTTACAAGCTTGCTTGTAAGTCTCTCCTGAACGATATACTGTGCCATCATGAACACATGGGCACTGGTTCACAGGAACACAGCCACTCCGACCAATGTCGTCTTCCACGGTGCCTTTACAAAAAGAAAGGCAGACAAATGTGCAAATCTGTTTTCTTGGGCATCAGATGTATTTTTTGAGAGCTGATGGGTTAGATTCTGTACATGCTGGCATTCATTGATTATACACTACCGTTCAAAAGTCTAGGGTTAGTGAGATTTTTAAGAAAAAGAAATGTATACTTTTATTCAGCAAGGATGTACCCTTATCCTTCCCTTGGGTCATTTTGTCATTTGATTTTTAAAACAAGTGTTCACCGGAGTGGTCCAAGACCTCAGGACTTTTATTACACAAATACACACAAAAAAAACTAGACTGGATTCAAGGAGTTTTGTGCTTGAAATTGAAAAAAGTAACAAATCCTTCCCTCGAGGGAATTTTGACCCCCTTAGGAATTAATGGAATGCAAGAAAAGCTTCAGTACACATAAAAAACCTAAAAATGCTAAAACTTTACCAAAACATTTTTTTTTATAATGTCTACATGTGTGTCTGAATGCATACGGAAGAATTAAAAGGGTTATACATGAAATTGTGAAAGAATGTGAAGAATGTGCTTAAATTATTGTTTATTTATTATTTATTGATACAATCTAGTAATTCAAAGGTAAAAAAAGAAAAAAGTAAGCTTTCTGGACAAAAAAAAAAAGTTACAATTTTGGGGCTTTGGTAAAGTTAAATTGATCAAATGTGACAGTAAAGACATATTTAATACTACAGAATATTTCTATTCCACATAAATGCTGCTCTTTGAACTCATCAAAGAATCCTGAAAAAAGTAATTGTAACACTATTTAACAATATTATTGTTTTTACTGTATTTTTAATTAAAAAAAATATGAAGCCTTGGTGAGCATTAGAGACTTCTCTCAAAAACATGTACAAATCTTACAGACCCCAAACTTTAAAATGGAAGAATATTTGAAAACAAAAAACGAGGCCCAGCTGTAAACCTTGTCTCCTATTGTAAATCGTTACCTTCAGGGCAGAAACAGCCGTCCACGCAGTGATCTTTACACATTAGACTTGCTTTGGGATCTGAGCAGGTGTTCTTGCACGGACGTCCACACTCCAGGTATTGCATGTTTAGAGGACATGTCTTTGCTGCTCCACAGAAGAACAAATCAGAACATAACAAAATTGTTGTCTTATTCAAAAGCTTTATTTGTTGCATATTTTCATATATAGCATATTTTCTTAGTGATAGATGGTATTTACACTAAGTACAAATAGTGACAGCTGTTATTTACACTAATTTTAAATAGCAATAGATTCTATTTACAATAAGTGAAAATAGCAGCATTTTTTTACGATACGTTATTTACACTAAGTGAAGATAGCGATAGATTCTATTCAAATAGTATTTATGCTATTTATGCTTATAAATAGTGGCAGATACTATATGCACCTCAGTGTTGTTGTACCTTATACGGTATGCAGAAAAAACATAGAGTGTAAATTATTACATTTATTAAAATGATTACATAGATGCCGCCTTATTGGGACAATTAAGCCCTCCTTACACCTACCCCTAACCACTTTACAAACAAATATAAATATTTTACTAATTTTATTGAAAATAAATGCCTTTCCAATCTGATATGTGATGGCAAAAGGAAGCAGAGCGATTCGAACAAGGGTCGATTTGAGTAAAAAAACAATCTGCCACACGCCTTCCCCTTACACATTGTTGACAATACAGCGTCTTCCATAATTTTGTCTGGCCCAACAAGACATAAGTGGGCGGAGTTAGTGTAAATACCCTCAGCTAACAAGGCAGGCTATTTGCACTTAGTGCAAATAGACAGTCCTTTATTTATTTGTGAGAAAATAAAAGCATTTAATTCTTGGGTGAACTGTTCCCTTAAGTAAGAAATTTCTCTCCATCATAACTAATGTTATCTTCCAGGAATAATACTCACGACAGAGCTGTTCTGTCCTCCATGTTCCTGGTTTTCCTCCAGCATGTGTGCAGTGTCGTGAAATCTCCGTCAGTGTGTTGCAGAGGCAGTCGTGACTGCCGTAACATTGACACAGGTCATCCACACAGGCTTTTTCAAATGAACGCATGTCCATCACATTGTAACAGTCCTAAACCCTGGACGACTGAGATACTGCTGGCAAACGCTTGTCTAGGGGAAAAATAGATTATTCAAGAGGATTGTCTCATTGCCACCAAAGTTTCAATCAGTAAATCTAAACAACATTAGTTTTGTCTCATACCTGGTTACACTTATTAGTGGGTTGTAGTGTAACTTCCTTACAGGTTTCAGTTGATGTGGACATCTTCCATTTAGCAGGACCTGAGAAGGATTCAGATGAACATGTTACACTAAAACACGTTACACTACTTGAAGTCGGTGGTTCTAAACCAGGGTGCCGGGGCACACTAGGGAGCCTCAACAAACTTCCAAGGAGGCCTCAAGATGACCCTTGTAACCCCACAGGCAGGTAAAGTTATACCCACTTTTTTTCCATTTGTAAAATAATAATAATAAAATTAAAAAACTTTATTAGCTCCATGTTTGCATGGGAGTTCCTTTTTAGAGATGCAGTGTGTTTCTACTGGTCACTAAACTTGCTCTATTTAAATCTTTATATGAAAATCCAGGCATTAATGAATTCAAGCCATCAGGTTTACCATATGCAGTGATATCATTGATCTTGTTGCCATTGAAGTCTCCACAGAGTCCACAGGTCTGATTTCGGTAGTTCTCAGGAAGTTCAATCTGGACAACATAATATAACATAATAATGTCAGAAGAAAGAAAGAGATTAGATAGATAGATAGATAGATAGATATTTAGATCGATAGATAGATAGATAGATAGATAGATAGATAGATAGATAGATAGATAGATAGATAGATAGATAGATAGATAGATAGATAGATAGATAGATAGATAGATAGATAGATAGATAGATAGATAGATGATAGATAGATAGATAGATAGATAGATAGATAGATAGATAGATAGATAGATAGATAGATAGATAGATAGATAGATAGATAGATAGATAGATAGATAGATAAAGAAATCATACCGATAGAGAGTTGCCTTCTTCCCAGAAGACAGTCACTCCATGTTTGTTCGAGATCTTGACACTTGTTGAACTTCCCTCGATTTTAATTCCATTCTTATAGGTTGGAACAGACACCCTGTCAGAGGAATGTTTTAAAAATATCAACATTACTGAAAAAAATGTATATATTATTTACTTAAATAAAATACTAGAAAAAAATATGAAAAATGCTAATATTAATGGGATAGTTCACCCAAAAATGATTTTTTTCTTTAATTACTCACCCTTGTGTCGTTCCAAACCTATAAGACCTTTGTTCATCTTCGGTTTCTGAGCCCACATAGACAGCAACATCATTGCAAATTTAATGCCCAGAAAGGTAGTTAAGACATTGTTAAAATAATAGTGGTTTAACCTTAATGTTATGAAGTATTGAGAATACTTTTTGTGCGAAAAAACCTAAAAACTACAATAACTTTATTCAACCATTTCTTCTCGTCTGTGTCATTCTTCTACGCTGTTGATGTAGTTCACGCGAGCATCACGATGCATGCTTGTGATGCTGACGCAGAAGCTGGCCAATAATAAGGCGGCGTTTTGACATAGAACCCAGAAGTGTTGTAATGTGTTTACTACGTCAACAGCGAAGGAGAATGACACAGACGAGAAGAAATTGTCGAATAAAGTGGTTGTTTTATTTTTCTTTTCTTTATTTCTACTAAGGTTGACTCACTGGAGTCACATGGACTGTTTTAACAATGTCTTAACTACCTTTCTGGACCTTGACAGTTGCAATGACGTTGTTGCCTATGGATGGTTCAGAAACCTCTTTGATTTCATCCAAAATATCTTAATTTGTGTTCCGAATATGAACGAAGGTCTTACAGGTTTTTGAACGACATGACGGTGAGTAATTAATGACAGCATTTTTGGGTGAACTAACCCTTTAAGAAAAAGATTTTTTGCAAGGATGATATGTGCTTTTGCTGTATAGTGCTCAAATGAACTCACATTTCTTCCCCCATAGTGATGTTGCCATTAGTGAGTCTGATGATTGTCCCCTCCAGCTTTATAGTGACTGTGCTAAAAGTTATTGAGCCATTTACAGTCTCTCTTTGCATTTGGATGTTAAAATCAGAATTTGCGATGTCACACATCACCGCCAGAACGTAGTTGCACGTGTCTGCCACTTGAAAGAAATGACCATCAAATGTCTTGAAGTGGAAATTTCCCCATGTGCTGCAGATCGTGGACTGATGATCAGGATTCGGTTTGACTGAATAAGGAGAGAAAATTTATAAATGTGTGATTTGTACTAAAAATACAAAATTGAAAGGTGAAGTGTATAATTTCTATGCCATTAGTGGCACCAAACAAAGTAGGAAAAATTATTTAGTGCTTATATTTTGTCTCCTAAAGTATAAGATTTTGTATACACTAATATTAATATTTTAAAGGGGTCATAACATGAGAAATCAAATTTACCTTGCTCTTTCATTCTCTTCATTATAAACAAAGCATTTATTTAATCAAGCTCCAAAAACGACAGGTTTGGATATTATGGGATTTGTGACATCACACGGGCAAATACATTTGCATATGACTGCCACCAGAGCAAGACATCGACGAATAGTTATACATCATTGCATCATAGGCCCCGCCCACTGATGTTCAGTCGCTTAATGGCTGACATTTGTGTGTTGCATTGCGCCAAAAGCAAATAGAAGCCATTATAATAACCAACGCTGTCAACACTGGATACAGTTTACAGATGCGTGTCGGTTTCTGACCATGCACTTGAGTCCGTCTACAACAAGACAAATGGAAAAGTGAAAGAGCATTCGCTTTGACGCATCCAGTCACAACCACGTTCTGTTTGTGTTAATTTCCATGGACTATCAGTTATTTTCATTGGTCACATGTCTTTCTTTGTTCTATTTTCCCGCCACAATCTATAACCATGGACACTGATCACATTCATCACAGCTGTTTGTCATTTTAGTTAATCATCTGTGTATTTAACTTCCTGCTTGTTTCCAGTTCATTTGTCTGGGATTGTCTGTGCTTAAGTGCACACTGTTGCCCACCTTGCCTTCTTTGTTAATAAACCTTGTAATTAACTTTTACCTTATCCTCGTCTTAATCTTCCTCGGACCCCATCGTTACAGAATACCAGACTCAGAAAAATGAGAAGACTGGTCATTGTGTCCATCAAACCACTAGTAAATGGAGCCATACGTGGATGAGTTCCTGAACATCTGCCATCAAGGCACCTGCGATGACGTCTGTCTGATGGAGGGATTCCGGTGTGGCCTGGACGAGGCCCTCCGCTTCATCATGCCCCAAGGTGATCCCTGTTGGACGCTGGAAGGCTAAATCAACTTTGCGCTGTGGATGTATGGATCCATGTTCACAGTGGGCGAAGTGGAGGACGATAACAACTTCGTCCAGCCATACCCCACAGATGTCTTGCAGGCCAACCCAGAGCCCACCAACACCCTGCACCATGGAGATGACAACGCCTGAGCCCCCCGAAGACGGAGAGCTTCCGCCCACCGCTGACAAGGAGCCTGTGACGACAGTGGCCACTACAGCCCTGGACCCGAAGTCCCCATGTGAGTCTGACCAGGGGTGTGAGACGGCAACAGCCGTCCCGGAGGGAATTTTGGTGGAGTTCACTGGTGAGGAATGGCTCATAGACTGGAACACCGAATTACTGCCTCCCAACCTGCCACACCCTGATTTGTGTGAGTTGTCAGAATCACTTGATTTAACCAGCATAGACACTGATTCATCCTTTATAATCTGTGAACAGCTACCTGTGATCCCTCTCCCATCTGCATGATTTTATAGCGGCAGTCCTCCAGCCCTGCCTCAGCCTCGCCCATTCGTGTGGATCCGTTGGCTCTACCTCCGGCCTCAGATCCTCTCGCCTCACCTTGGCCCTGTAACATCTCCGCTACACCATGGCTTCTCCCAGCCTCAGCACCACCAGAATCCCTCGACCTTGCGGCTTCACCAGGTGCTCTCATCCCTCCGGCTCGCCCCCTTGGTCAGTCGTCACCCCTGCACCACGGACCTACAATCCTCCCGCTGCGCTTCGGATCTCCACCCCTAGGGCTGCAGTGGGATCCCCCTTCCCCTCGGACTCGCCTTATCTTCTGTCACACCGGCTCCACATCAGGCCTCGGGAGATCTGGTGTCCCCTCAGGTGCTCGTCACCACGGCTCCGCCCAGGTCTCCAGTGCCAGCGGCGCCGCATTAGCTCTCTGTCTTTGCCTGAGGATCCACTAACATCAGTTTCATCTCCGTTGGTCGTCCCACAGAGTTCGTCATTTTAGTTAATCACCAGTGTATTTAAGTTCCTGCTTGTTTTCAGTTAATTTGTCTGGTATTGTCTGTGCTTAAGTGCACACTGTTGCACACCTTGCCTTCTTCTTTGTTAATAAACCTTGTATGTACCTTTACCTTCTATCTTCATCTTCCTCGGACCCCAGCATTACAATTATGTTTTCAACACACTTACGCATGTGCAAAAGTGGGCGTTGATACTGTGTCCTATGCATTGACATTAGCCAATCATAACAGTGGCCGTATACTGACAAGCCTTAAAAGAGCCACGCTTTAAGAAATGTTAATTTCCGATGGAGGATTAGAATGAGTGTTGAGAATAATCTTTTTTTTTTTTCGCGTACATTTTTGCGAGTTTTGTTAGTGAAAAACCTTTAACATTATAAGTGAACTTCAAGGAACATATTAAAATTAGTGCAGATAGATAGATAGATAAATCCCGATTTATCACATCCAAAATAAAAGTTTGTGTTTGCATAATATATGTGTGTGCTTAATGTGTATAATTATTATGTATATATATAAATACACACACATGCATGTATATATTTAAGAAAATGTTTTTATATTTATGTATAAAATATTTATATACTTATTTATATATATTTTTATACATGCAAATATTTCTTAAATATATACATGAAGGCGTGTGTATTTATATATACATAATAATTATACACATTAAGCACATACATATATTATGCAAACACAAACTTTTATTTTGGATGAGACTAATCGGTTGTCCAACACTAATTAAAATGAAATATGTCATGACCCCTTTAAATATCATACTTTTTTTTTTAAAAGAAGAAAGAAATAGTAACATCGTACCGGTAGTTACCAGCACACTTGTCGTGGAGAATGCTGAAAACAGGGAAAAAACCCAGAGAAAAGTCACAATATTTCTACAATCATTCTCTTCACAATACTTTTTTTTAAATCTAATAACATTTGTGTGGGTTATTTAATGATTTGGCTGTTTAAATTGTGTGAATGATAGTTCAATTAATCAATTACAACTTGAACATGCTTTTTTAATCTCATATGTTTAATGTGTAGGTCCCAGCACCAGTTTTATTTGGCCTATGTTAATACATTTATATTACTTTATTTGTGAATCAATGATTAGTACATCTCATACAGTATAATGCCATATTCACCTGTTGTTGTTGATGTTTGCCACATAAGGTCCATTGGATCTTTCATACCTCCATAATCTCCCATAAAGCCTACAAACGAAAAAAGAGAGATAGAGTCATATTGTGTAGCTAAAATTTTGAGTGTTTCTTGCAGTAATAGATCATTTGTATTGTTCTAACCTGCTTGTACGGACTGCAGCCCCCCAAGTAGAACAACCCATCTCAGTGTCCACATCTGGGACATCCTCACAGTCCCTGTGGAGACATCCATCCTCAAGAGCTAAAGTGAGCTGTCTGTCAGCACTTGGTCTTTTATATTAGCTCTTAGTTTACTTTGGGAGACCATCTATTCTGTGATCAGAAGGTGGATCCCAGGCTTACGCATTATGGCATGTTATCTTTCCATTGAGAGTAAACACAGTTTATGCAAACTTTGGTGTCAAAAACCATTTCTGTCACTCACAGCATAGTGTTTATCTATGTTATTATCTCAAATTAAACAAGGATGTGATGGTTGATTTGATTGTGACTTGGGGGCACACCAATATGTAGAGAGGCACAGTAAAGTTCACGCCCTAAATGTCTACCTTACTGACCTTACCTTACTTGTTTTCCCTGTGCATTTACATTTAAGGCATTTTAGAGAATGGAATCTGCTGGAAAGGGTTTTTTGAAACCCTTGTATCTTTATAATACATTTTTTTTTAATTATTAAAATGAAGTGGCTTCAATCTCTTTATTTTTATTTTGACACTGCTTCAAAAAAAAAAAAACTATCATAATACAATAAATCATATTTTGCTTAGTTTGTATGTATTACTTAACCTATAAAACTAACTTCTAAGGCTATTATTATTAATAGTTGTCTTTCTGGATCAGCAGTCAAGTCCTCTGTAAACACAGCAGGTGATGATCGCAGGCACATGCAGTGCAGCTTTATGTGAAGGGCATTAAATCCCATCCACACCAATGATGATAACTCTATAACTATAACGTTTTAATAACCCTTTGGATTTGATTTTATGAGAACTGGGAAGTCTACACCATAACTATAATGATAATGACGCAGATGAACAATATTTCGTTGGAATCACTTTTAGAGGTTTTTTTTTCAGATAATGAATTATAAAAAACAACAATCATATTGTCAGAATCCACCTTTTTTAATAAGCATTTAAAGTCGCAAAACAAAACTGCAGGGTGCGCTTATACACTAATATGGAAGCTTTGTTTTTGACACTTAACAAAAAAAGGTAATTGCAAAAAAATTGACATTTTTCCTTAGAATTACATGACATCAAGTCTTGATTGCGAGTTATACAGTCAGAATTGTGACACATAGACCCTGTCCCAAATGGCACACTTCATATGCACTTTCGGTTTTGTGAAATAGGGTGTGCTATTTGTGGTTTCAGAAGGGTGCTCTTTAGCGCCCCCCCTTTGCGGTCGGTATATGCCCTTAATGCAACATGCAGACTTTTGCCTAGCCAACATTGATGCGAGCTCCACTTCTTCTCAACAGTCAAAGCGGTGTTACGTCACAAAAATGCGGACTCGTAGGTAGACTGCAAGGGTTTAGTGTGCCATTTGGGACAGGGCCATAAACTCGCAATTCTAAGGACAACAAAGAATTTTCCTGGATGGGATGGACAGGTACCCACCCCCCACTTCACATATTTCATGATATGCCAAATTTTATTTCATGATAACGATATATATCATCAATTATTTTATTTTTGAAGCAAATTACAATTAATAGGACTAATACGAGTGTTTATGTTTTTCAGGTACAGTAGATTTATTTAACATGTATGCATTTATTTAACATCATTTACTGTTTGATTAACATTACTGAGACAGAGAGGTATTTTAGACTGCTGTCACTTTAAGACCGCATGCTAGGATCTAATATACTGACAAATGTCCGGTTTTCACCGAGCTGTTCACTTGAGCCATAACTGACTGTATTTACTTGATATAATGGCATTTTTGACAATTGTGTCTGCATTTGACCATTCAGGCTCAAAGAGAACTGAATTCGAGATTGAGCGCTATCTGAAAGGGCATGTCTGATGTGTCATAATTACATGGATAGGAATTTTGTTCTCCAAAATATACTATGACGAGATTGGCTACCTTTGATTAGGCTGTTCTCGTGCAACAGAAGACTGCTAATCACTTTTATATGATCACCTAGCAAAGACATTTAGGAAAGAAGAAATGCAGGACAAATCACAAGTCGGGACAGTAGAAATAGAGCTGAAATCCTGAAATCTGTCTGGTCACCCTCCTCATTGGACATTATAACTTGTAATTGCGAGATTATATCTGAGAAAAAAGTCAGAATTATGAGATAAAATGTTGCACATATATATATATATATATATATATATATATATATATATATATATATATATATATATATATATATATATATATATATATATATATATATATATATATATATTTTTTTTTTTTTTCAACATTTTTTCTCACAATTGTGAGATATAAACTCGCAATTAAAAGTTATAATGTCCAATTCTGAAAAATAGTTACGCTGCTTAGTGTTTCAGGAGTGACGGCAAATTTTACATCTTTCTCTCGGACCAACAGAATCTTTCAATATTTTTTTCCTCTTTTGGAAGGTCATAGAAATGTCATAGTGTATGCTATTGTTATAGTTTCCATTCACCATTATAGGTTATAAGTTTACCTAACTATGACTTCTGCTTCTGAGAACCATGGAAATGTGAAAAGGAAGTTTTTTTTGTTTTTTTTTGTTATCATATATAATGCCAAAATCTGAATTTGCAAATCGCTGTTTTGATTACCATAATTTAAAATATAAACTAGGCTACAATACAAGGCATACAAAAACTTTCATAAACGGCGTACTACTATACTTTGAAGCCTCGTCACGGTCTGTTTGAAATGTCTGAAATCTAATTCTCTTAAACCTGTTACGTTTGATTGAATATATGACGACATTTGTTTTTCTCCAGAGACATTACGATGTTTAAACATTACCTTTTCATTACCTTGTTGATTCTCTGTCATCGTCCTGCTGATGATGTATGGGGATTAAATATTGATACTGTTCACTGAATGCATACATTTAGGTTACTTTCTTTTTCTTTTTTCTTTTTAAAAAAAAATAGGCTACATTTAAAAGACAGTGTAGGTCTACTTAATATAGGTTCACTATATCAAGTGAAATGGAAATGTTTATTATTATTCAAAAAATAGGCAACAAAGTAGACCATTGTTCTCTAAGGCACAAATGCTAACAAACTATGAGCGTCAATATTGACTCATAAAAATGTTTTCTGCCTTCCAAGAAGGTAGGCCCTAGGTTAATACAGTAATTCCTCCAGGAAATGCAAATTTGGTTTTAAAATGTGTTATTCAATGCAATCAATTTTAAAGAAAGCTGTTTAAACTCTCTTATGTTTGATCATCTTTGTTTGCTTTCGCATCCAGAAGGTCCTGAATCGTAACGAGTTTCGTAATGTCAAACAGGCTGAGATTAACTTTCTGTATGCATTTACCACTTGTATTTTAGCCTATATAGAAATAACAATACTATATATATATATATATATATATATATATATATATATATATATATATATATATATATAAAATTTAAAATAATAATGTTTCCTAATGAAAATTTGGATTATACCGTAGAATCAAATAATACCAATTTTGGAACAACTTGAGGATGAATAAATTCATTTTCATTGTTCGAATAAAATGAGTAATCTTGCCAAGCCAAAACTCATACAAGCAAAGTACACATTTAGTGTAAATTCTAGCTTAGTGCGTCATACTGTACTGTGTATGTTCTCTTCATGGTTCCTTCAAAACTTACACCCTTATTGGTTTGAGATGATAGCAGCGATAAATACGAGACTGAATTGATCCTGTTTATTCTCAAACACCACTAGAACAAGTTTGATAGGACTTAAAGATAATATCACAATTGTGCATAAGCCTGTTTTACCGTCTGATCAGATTACAATGCTTCAAAGACACTATATAAGAGCAAGTGCTGACAGACATTAGCTCTTGAGGATGGATGTTGTCTCCAATATAACTCTGATGTGGATACAAGCAGATTAGCTCAACTTTGTTCAAAACATTAATACTTACCTACATTAGAGTATATTTGAGAAATACACTTGGCATGTTGTCGCATGGCATCATGTTGAAATCACATTTTATAATTCTCCATTTCTGAATTCTCCACCTCCTGAAGATGGAAAGTATATTACCTCTGGGACAAAGTGAGTCTTCTTCAAACAGCTTCCAGAGATACTGATGGTATGGATTCAGCATTCACACTTATTACAAGTTTGAGGAAAACAGTATGGCTATATGTGTCATGTGGATGGCAATCTCTGGCCACCAGGGATTTTGAAATGAAAGTCTTGTTAAATCACGTAAATCTACATACATGTCAAGAAAGTGATAGCCTTTGTCTTTAAACAAAAGCGAACCAAAAAATCTAAGTTTTGATGTTATTTAGCGGCTTTTAAATGTTACATTAAAAGAATGAAATAGGATACAGTTTAAATGGGTTCATTTAGAAATGATGTACAGCCTGTATCTCGTTAGACTGATAATTGGACATAAAAGCTCGAAATCGGAGTCAAATCGGTGCTAGTTCACGCGAGTGACGATCGCTATGCGATAAGTGATTAAAGTAGGCTAGCGTCGCCGGTAGGCCTATGTATTTTAGAACGTCGGTTAGGTAAAATGTTTTAACCGCTTAATCAAAATCTGTTTTTCTATAAAATGCTAAATTAAGAACATATGTGTAAAATTGTTTCGAGAGCAATGATGTCAACAGACAAAACCTGAGGGAAAGCTTTCCCTTTCCGTAGGTTGACAGTGACCTCTTTTGGTAAGATCTAGGTAATCGACCAGGCACTGTGTGAGATTCAAAATCTAAATACATGTATAGAAACGTTTTAGGAGCTTTTTCGCTGTAAATATGGAACTGGAGATTATATTTAATTCTAGACTATAATGCTTAATAGCATACAATTATAAATAAAGATATCGATAAAATATGTACAGGCAAAATAATATGCATTAAATATACATTAAACTCCATATAATTCGATATTGTATCATTTATATCACGCAACTATTTCTGCATTTTTCTCTCTTGTGATTGTCAGCCCCAATCTGCTTTTCCACTACAGACTAAATAATTTTTTATTCAGTGAAATGCCTGTTACTCAGCAAACATATTTTTGTCAGTTGTAACATAAACTGATTGTAATAGGTTGCCATATTAGTTTGTACAGTCTACCTCATATATCCCATTGACATACAAAGAAAAAAATTGAAATGTGAAAAAAGTCTGAAATGTGTCTTTGGTGGCGGCAGGGGTCAAAATTCGGTTGAGTGGAAAATGACAATATACCAGAGATGTTTCGAAACTAGGGGAAACGACAGCACGGAATAAATTCGCCCATACCTCCTACGGTTCTGCCACTGCCAAGATGCAGTACTCCAGCGCACAGCGACTGCACAGTGTCACGTTGTAAATAAGACAACATCTCTATATTGCAAACCCCTCTATGTGGTGGTTGTTGTTGTTGTTGTTTTTGGCTTATGTTACCAACGCAACATCAATGCCATTGAAAGCAATGCAGATATGTTTTGAGAAAGAGTAAAATACAGAATACAACATTAAAAGAGTGCTGAACGCTCAATGAATACAGTGGGATTTAAAATTTCATTGTAATTATGAAGCCATATACTGTAGATTAAGTATACAATGCCAAATAGCATAAAATTATACTGTGAGAGTAATATACTGGCAAAAACAAAACAAACCTACATTTCTGCAAGTAAAACTGCCACAATTACTTTCAGCTTCAAGTTTTTACTTCAGTTCTTTTTTTAATCAATGTAATCAATGCAGACTGACATTTTCCTGAAAAAAACCCAGGGGACTGATATTGATACTCTTTATTATGCTTTATTTTGATTTTTAATTCATTTCATTGGAAAGAAAAGTACATAATTATATCATGCATTACCAGAGATTTTAAAGAATACAAAAATGCACCCTTCGAGAAATAACTAAATAGATTATGCTCAAATTCAACTATACCACTAGATCAAACCACAAAGAAAAAATAAGTGGTGCAATATTTGCCAAAATAATTTTAGCCATTAATGCACTACAACAATCAGCTTAAATCTTTGTTATTGTCATTTTCAGATATATATTTTAAAATCGTTGCTTTTTTAGTGTGACAGATTATTGTCATCTTTAAATCAGCATTAGTCAAGCAGGTTCTTTTAACTAGGGGGTCTTCCTGTCCACACATTCGGTAGAAGTGCATGTGCAGCTCTCTACGTACATGTATTCATAAGGGATCTCTGTGTTATTGGCACACTTCAGCTTCACCTGTTGATAGTTGACTTTCTTCTCCCGGCAGCAAGAACAGCTGTGCATCATGATGTTCTTTTCCATCGAATACCTGTGCAGGTTTCCAAGAAAACACCAGTCAGGTGAGTGTAGCGCAGATGGATGAGAGTTTATCCTAATATTGTGTGTTCACACTTGGCAGGTTTGATACGATTAAATAAATAAAAAATAACACTGACGCGATTGCTCTGTTAGTGCGGTTCATTTGATTAAGTGTGAACGAACCATCTGAAAACCTGATGTGCATTAAACAAGCAGACCAAGACCCTGAAAAGGTGGGCATCGGCCCACTTCCAAATGAACTCTGGTATGGTTCGACAGGAATATACAACATGGACAAAAAATATCTGAACAGACCAAAAACAGGACATGATGTCAACAGATGCGACCCTAAAAAGGACAGAATGCTGAAGCATAGCTGTTTTTTCCCTTCATAGTCACAGTGTTGCCATCACAGTTCAATACAGGCAACAGAAATCTCCTTGTAGCAGATCTTAATTTGTGTGCAATGGAGGAATTTCTTTAGCTGTTTTGACTACTTCACTAATTTTAGAACCAGAGTTATCAGCTGGTCAAAATACCATCATACGTACGCACATATAACAAGTGCATTTAGCCCAGCACACAATGTTGTTTATGATGTTCAGTAAATTACGTTTTCTTTTTTTGGTCTGGATCAAAAGAACCGAACTACAAGTGTGAACACACCCTTAAAAATATCAAACCAAATGGTTACCAAAAACAAATTAGCTAACTACTTTGCGGAGCATTTTGGAGACTTTTCAGCAAATGGTTTCAAGGTGATTTTTTTCAATGAATTTTTGGTTGTTGTGAGAAATATTTTATATGGTAGATCAACTACTATCTATAACATTAACCTAGCGTGAAAAACAGCTAGTTTTAAACACATAAAATGTCTGTACCCTTCCTTTAAAATTGAGGTTTTGTCCTGTCCTACATCTGAGGTCTCGACCTTCTCAACTGTTCAATTAAAATCACACTTCATAATTTTGACAATCAGTTGAACTGACATTCATTTCTTAGTAGTAAAACTACTGATTTGAAACTACTGATAAAACTGATGAAACTAATCAAGTATTTTTATTTATCTTTCATTTATGAGAAAAGTTTATCAATAGCTATGAATTTTATAGTATCATTTGTTCATTAATTAAATTAAACAACAAAAGTATACTGTATTTAGACCCAAATGTCCCAAATGTTGGTAACGGTTGGTACTAGTGTTTTTATGATCAATAGTGCAATGCTCTCACATTGATCCGTCGTCACAGTGGCCAGTGCAGGAATTGACTTCTACATCCTCAATGGAAGTGCAATCACTGACATGCAGGCGGGTGACGTTCTTCAGAAGAACACAGTTCCTGGGTTTACCTGAGAGATAATAGAGGCAGGTAAGCTTGAGACTCATGAACAATACACGCACTGTATGTTAACTTATGTAGGGCCTTTTATGTTATGTTATTTTTAATTTACTTAATGTATATTAAATAATTTGCCTTAATATAGTAGGGTGGAATTAATTTTCTTATAGTAGTAAATTAATTTTAACATTAATTTTTTATGTTTTTAATGTTTAAAGGAATGTTTTGTGTAAGGAAACAATATCTTACAGATCTCGCAACATCCATCTTTGTCCAATTGCACTGTTCCCTGTAAAACACAAATAACATGCTTAGACATTTCATGGTGAAATTGCTCAAAACAATTATCACAGCCATCTGAACAAAGTCAATTATCCATCTGTCCATGAACATTTCTCTGTTGATCTATTTCTTAGCCATTCAGAATCATTTAAACTAAACTGATGACATAATTTAAGGAATAATTGTGGTGGAAAATTGTATGTATGTAGAGCGGCCTATGACCTCCTTGTGAGACTTGAAGCAGTCTTCTGCTGATGAAACTGCAAACTATGCTTCAGTAAACTTTTCTTCCATTTATTCTTTTCATTTATTATATCTGGCCCTTGGGTCTTTAACTGTAAATGTTCCTCGCACAAAAAATACTAAAAGACTACTTTAATGATGTTTTATTATTATGAGCCTCTATCCTTTCATTGCTTGGAATAACAATAAGGTGAGTAAATGATAACTATTTGAGTGTGTTTCTTTGGCTGTGATAATTGTTTTAAGATGACTGAACTTAGTCTGGAGAAATTAGGGGAAAAGTTGCACGTGTATTAGTTCAGCAAAAAATGACATTTCTGTCATTAATTACTCGTCCTCATGTTGTTCAAAACCCATCTTCGTAAAACAAATTAAGATATTTTTGATGAAATTCGACAGCTTTCTGACCCCACATAGACAGCAACATAATGACGCCATAGCGGAGTGGGCAGTCGTGCACATTGAGACCCTATTTTGCTTGGCGGTGTGCACAGCCAATTTTGTACTTTACACACGGCTCCACATCCGAAAATGCACGACTCACCACACTGGCACCCAGTTTGCGCATCGAAATGAGTGGCTTATGTTTACTTTATGAGCTTTCAAAAGCAGAAATAAACCCTTTTAATGAAATTAAAGATCCATGTTTAATAAAAATGTTGAAAAAGAAAATGTTTAGAGAAATTCGAATATTTAGGAAATCGTTAATTTATTTGTATACATGTTCCCCTATCCATATTTTGCACAAGTAATAATCTCAAAGTTTACTGGGTTTTTACACTGTTCTTTTGCTGTGTTTTTGGAGAAGTGTCAAGTATAAATGCCTTGTCCATTTGGGGAGGAGCACGCGCAGTCAGCAGAGGCTAAAGGGCGGCACAACATGAGGTTGAGTAATTAATGACAGAATTTTTGGGAGAAAAACCCTTTAAAGGTAGGATAGGCAATTTCAGAGAGGCTATCAATAGCAAGCTAGCTTTGAAAGCATGAGATCCCATCCTCCCTTTCCACGACTCCTTCAGAACACATGAACGCAAACAGCAGAGTCTGCAAAGCGTCACGACAGGGGCTGTTCAATTACCTCATGTCTCAAAGCACATATTATTACAATAATAATGAACATAAACAACTTACAGAGCTCTGCTTGCAGATTCATGTCAGTGTTAATAGTGTTGACATAGAACGGCATAAATCCTACCGGTCTAAGGACGTGAACAGCTCTGGGTAGAACGTCGTGAGTTGCCATCTCGTAATTACAGTTATGAGATGGCATGAACGCAGCATAAGCTTATTTTGGTACAGGAGGAACTGTTAAAGGTGGCTGCTGTTTGTTTGTGGAGCTTGGTGACTGTCTGTCTACAACTCAGCATAGCAATGACCCAAAATGTTTTGGTCCTGAGACTTCCACAGAAGATATATGTACATGTTTTAATATTTAGACCACTTCTATTATTGATTGCTATTAGGATGTGAAGAGAGTTTCAACCAAAAAACTGTCTACAAAAGTAGTCTACCCTACCTTTTAAGCAGAAAGCAACAGGCATACAAAATACAAGCAGAACAAGGGTGTGATGTGCTCTCAAAGTTACAGATATTCTACTTACGGGCACACAGTCATCTGGATTAAAGTCCGGGCATTGTTTTAAGCTCTTTATTGTCATAAACATGCCATTCCTTTTCAGACAGGTAGCATTCATACATTTGAAATTGTACTCCATTCCATCCTAAACAAAAGAGAGATTGGTACATGAAGACTGAAGAACAGAGCAGATTCACTGTCTGATGAACTGAAATGATGAAGACAAATTTGGTAATGTTTTCAAATGTACCTTGAGAACATGTCTGGTGTTGTCTGGTGCATCATAAATACAGCCCACTTGTGTACATGATCCACAGCACTCGCCATCTTTTTTCACATAGTCAAACCCCTTGGAGTTTTTCATTGTTAAAGGAAAAAAATATATGACTAAAACAATAAACTACAGTATGTAAAAAATAACACTGAATGTGAGAATGTAGTGCTGTGTTGGGGCTGTACAAACTTCCTCAATAGGTGGAAAATGTGTTAAATCTTGAAAATGATTGTGGAGCTAGAACTTCAACTTACAGGCCCACAGTCCTTTGAACTCAAGGAAGGACATTCTGTTTTGATCTTCTCACTCACAAACGAGTTATTCACTTTAAGGCAGGTAACAGTTTCACATGTATAATAGTCGACTTTTCCATGCTAAAATAAGACAGACAAAATCCATGAGGTTTGAAGAAACAGAACAGATTCTTTGTCTGATGAGCTGAAAGAATAAAGAAAAGTTTGAGAATGTTTTCAAATGTACCTTGAGTGTATGTGTGGTGTTGTCTGGTGCATCATAAATACAGGCTGCTTGTGTACATTCTCCACAACACTCTCCATCTTTTTTCACATATTCAAACCCCTTGGAGCAAAAAAAGTTTATAATTTTAATAATCAAGCAGAAGCTGGATTAATGTGCAACAATGTGTCAACAATGAAGCAATGTGACAATCTGAGAACATAATTCTGCCTTGGTGCTGTACAAATTTCCTCAATGATTGAGAAATGTGTAAAAACAGAGTGTAATATGACAGAAAGAAACAATCATTCAAAGTTCAAACTGAGCAAAGTGTGTGATGTTGAGTTGAAGCTAGTGCTTCTACTTACAGGCCCACAGTCCTTTGAACTCAAGTAAGGACATTTTGTGTTGGTCTTCTCAATCAAAAACGAGCCATTCACTTGACGGCAGGAAACAGTTTCACATTTGTACTTGTACTCCTCTCCATCCTACCAACAAGATAGACAGGCACACAGATTGAAGAAACAACTCAGATTCTGATAAACTGGACAAAATTTGAGAATGTTTGCAAATGTACCTTGAGAGAATGTCTGGTGTTGTCTGGAGCATCATAAATGCAGCCCACTTGTGTACATGATCGACAGCACTCTCCATCTTTTTGCATATATTTAAACCCCTTCAGGTGAAAAAAGTTTGTGAGCAAGGATATCAGCACACAATGCTGTATTGGGGCTTAAATAAGAACTAATACACATCCAGAGGTGTTTGATGTGGAGTTGAAGCTAGAGCTTCTACTTACAGGCCCACAGTCTTGTGAACTCAAGTAAGGACATTCTGTTTTGATCTTCTCAATCACAAATGAGCCATTAATTCTATAACAGGTAACTGTTTCACATTTGTCATGGTCTCCGTCCTAACAAAAGACAGTCAGACTCCATAAAGATTCAAGAACAGAACAGATTCTTTGTCTGATGAACTGAAAGAATTAAGAAAAATTTGAGAATATTTTCAATTTACCTTGAGAGAATGTGTGGTGTTGCACGGTACTTTATAAATGCAGTTTGGTTTGCATATTCCACAGCACTCTCCTTCTTGTTTCACATATTCAGAGCCCTTGGGGTGGAAGACAGTTTAGAGTTTTAATAGAGCTCCTCTGCTCTTCTGCGTTTTTAAATTAGACATCCATATTAATGTATACTGATCACAAGCTTAAATTGTAAGTATTACCAGAGGACAAGAGTGCTTAGGACAGACTTTAGGAGAACATTTCATAATATGTAGTTGAGTCTTTGGGTCTTTGTCCCTTTCACAGTTACATTCGACACAAGGCTCTGTTGGGATTATAGTCCCAGGCTAGAAAGAAGAACAGATTGAACAACGTGAACCCAACATGCATTGTTCTAAATTAAATCGTAGATAACAGATATTGTATGTTTTACAGGAGCAACGTTTTAACATTTTTAAAATGAATGAGATGAAATATTAATTAAAATTCTGTAGTACTACTTTATATCATTTGTAAATGTACCCCTTCATTTTTTCCACATTTTATGTTGCTGCCTTATTGGCTATTAAACTACTTTGTTCACATCAATCTACACTCAATACGCCATAATGACAAAGTAACAACAAAAAAGATTTGTTACAACTTTGCAAAATTACTAAAAAGTTAATTGCATAAGTATTTGTACCCTTAACTCAGTACTTAGTTGATGCATTGCATTTGCATTTCTGCCATTCTTCTCCTCAGAGACCATCGGATGACAGTCATTTTCAGGTTTCTCCATAGAGGCTACTGTAGAACATTCACAGAGTTGTCCATTAGCCACTCTTGCTTTATCTTAGCTGTAATAAGGGTCATTGTCGTGTTGGAAGGTGAACCTTCTACCCAGTCTGAGGTTCTAAATGCTTCCACCACCACCCTGTACTGTTGGGATGGTATTGTGCAGGTGACGAATTCAAGAGGTGTGTGCACCCGTGTCCCCGCTTCATTTCGGGAGCGGACACACACTCTCTTTGTGTTCAGTGCCTGGGCGTTCAGCATGCTCAGGCGGCTCTTGAGGGAACCGCCTGCAGTCATCGTGAACTGCTGAAGCTCAGGGTACTACGGTCTAGGTTGGCGGTCTTTGACGAGGCCGGCCAACCACGTGAGCCAGATCATGGGGCTCACAGCTGGATCTGTCAGCGGAGATTGAGACTGCCGAGGCACTTTCTCAATCTTCCTCTAACAGTTCAGAGGTTCTCCCACCTCGTGTGGAAGCCCGCGAAGCGGCTTCTTCCCCCGGGATTGAGAATCCGATGTTGATCCTCTCCGAGTCCGAGGATCCGGACGAGATCAACATCGAGGCGGGTGGAGCGGGATATTTGTCGCCACAGCATCCACCCGCCCAAGAGGAGCTTATCGAAGTGCTGACTCGAGCTGTGGCCAAATTAAACATCGATTGGCCACAAGAGAGACATGAAGTCCAGCCATCAAGCAAGCTGGATGATCGGTTTCTCTCGCGTCGGGCTCAGACACCTCGCCGGGGCTTGCCATTTTTTCCGGACCTGCATAATCCGCGTGCATTTCCAATCCCCCCGTGTTAGATTATGCAAATGTTCTGGGGGCGCGTGAAGCCGGCTACGGGACGATGCCGCGCGTGGAAGATGCTCTAGCGAGCTATCTTTTACCCAAATCGGCATCGTCCCTGAAAGCCCCGGTACTGCCCACCAAACCGTGCAGGGACACATCGGCATTGGTGGGCAGGGCACATATGGCGGCGGTTCGGGCTGGTAGTTCCCTGCACACTTTATCCATCCTGCAGGCCTACCAGGCCGACCTCCTAAAAGAGCTCGACGAGGGCGAGGGTCCCTCCTCGGAGGACATCCTTTAGCTCAGGAAGGCTGCGGATTTGTCTCTCAGAGTCACCAAGGAGACGGCCCGTGCCATCGGCCGCTCCATGGCCTCAATGGTGACTGTGGAGAGGCACCTTTGGTTAAATCTTTCGTGGATGAAGGAGAAGGATAAAACCTTTCTCCTAGACTCTCCGATTTCGCCTTCTGGCCTGTTCGGTGACGCCGTTAATTCGGTCGTCGACAGGTTTCAGGAGGCGAAAAAGCAATCCGCGGCCTTCCGACAGTTCCTCTCTCGTCGACCAAAAACTGGAAAGGCTGCCACTAGTGGGCAGCCTCAGCCGTCAGCCAGCTCCTCGCACCATCAGGTGCAGAAAGAGAGTGTCGCCTCTAGAGCCCCTTCTCCGGGAGTTTGGCAACAGAGGAGGCGCTCTCACCAGCAGGCTTCTGTGCAGAAGGGCGATCTAAGGAACGTCCTTCTCGCTAAGAAGGCTGCTGGGAAGAAGTCCTAGCTGCGGCAGGACTTCTAAGAGCGCCCCTCCTCCGCGTGAGGGCAATCGAGGTTGCCTCTCGTGCGGCGCTCTCGATGGGAAAACGATGTGGTAATCCCGCCGTCACAGACGCTTCGGGCCACATCGTTTTCCTACGGACAGGTGGTGCTCCAGTCGCCTCGAGAAAGTCCTGCGACTGGGCAGCACGAGTGTCCATATACCGAAAATCATATTCAGCTCTCTGCCGGGCATCCGCTTCAGGGAGCAAAAAACGAGATTCAAATAATACCCGAGACCAGCCTCGAGAGGCTGATTTCCTTAGTAGATTATCTCGGCGCATAGAAATGCCTTCCGAATATATCCACATGGGTCCTGCGTACTGTAGAAATAGGGTACAGACTGCAGTTCGATCACCCCCCCTCCAAAATTCAATGGGTTGACATGGACTGCAGTGGTGCCAGAGTGGGTTCGGGTAATGGAACAAGAAGTAGAATCCTTGCTGACAAAGAAAGCCATAGAACCGTCGAAGAGGGAGGCCGGGTTCTACAACCGGTACTTTATAGTTCCAAAAAAGGAAGGAGGGCTTCGGCTGATTTTAGATCTGAGGTATCTGAACCGGTCTCTGAGGAGATTCAGGTTCAAGATGTTAACTATTCCCACCATCGTGAGTCAGATCCAGCCCAAGGACTGGTTCGTCATGATAGATTTAAAAGACGCCTATTTTCATGTCTCCATCCTTCCTTGCCACAGGAAGTTTCTGAGGTTCGCTTTCGAGAGTGAAGTTTACCAATATCGGGTGCTTCCGTTCGGTCTAGATCTTTCCCCTTGCACATTCACCAAGTGCATGGATGCAGCTCTGGCTCCACTGAGACTTCAGGGAATTCGTGTACTAAATTATATCGACGACTGTCTAATACTGGCACAGTCGTACGAGATGGCAGTTCAACATCGAGATGTAGTTCTAGCACATTTTCAATGCTTGGGGCTGAGACTCAACGCGAAAAAGAGCGTGTTGACGCCAGCCCAGAAAACAAGTTTTCTGGGGATAATATGGGATTCAATTTCGATGCGGGCGCAACTGTCCCCCGCGCGAGTCGAGACCATTCTGGCGATAGTCTCAGGAATAAGGCTGGGCCACAGCATCACTGTAAAAAACTTCCAGAAAGTTTTGGGGCATCTAGCAGCAGCATCCAACGTCATTCCGTTCGGCCTGCTACACATGAGGGCCCTACAGTGGTGGCTAAAAACCAAGGGGTTTTCCCCAGAGGGAACCGTTCCAGTATAGTCAGAGCAACGCGCAAATGCCTTCGTGCTCTAGGTATATGGAAGAAAATTTGGTTTCTGTCCCAAGGGCCAGTGCTGGGAGCATCATGTTGCCGGAAAACCGTTTCAACAGATGCCTCCCTCACTGGTTGGGGCGTGGTCATGGAAGGCCGCTTTGCGAGGGGTCCATGGGAGGACCGTCATTCCACCTGGCACATAAATTGCCTAGAAATGATGGCGGTCTACAGAGCTCTGAGGAGTTTCTTCCCGGAACTTCGCGGGCACCACGTTCTGGTCCGTACGGACAATATGGCAGTCGTGGCGTACCTGAACCGCCAGGGGGGGGTTGAGATCGCGCCCCCTATGCAAATTGGCGCATCTCATTCTCCATTGGTCACAAGGGAAACTGTTATCCCTCAGGGCAATGTATATCCCGAGGATACAGAATCAGGGGGCAGACATACTGTCGAGGCAGGGGCTGAGGCCCGGGGAATGGCGGCTCCACGCAGAGGTGGTGGAGTCAATATGCAGGAGGTTCGGCTCACATGTCTCGAGAGCCATCCCACTGTCCACTGTGGTTCTCCCTCACGCATCCAGCCCCTCTGGGGCTGGATGCCATGGTTCAGACATGGCCGAGGCTGCGTCTGTACAAATTTCCCCCGATCGCTCTGCTCCCGGGGGTCCTGGAGAGAGTCCGGCAACAAGGAGTCAGTCTCCTTCTGGTGGCTCCTCGTTGGCCGACTCGAGTATGGTTCTCAGATATAATAGCTCTGCTGGTGGGTCCTTCTGAGGAGGGACATCCTATTGCAGGCAGGGGGCACAATATTTCACCCCCGCCCAGAAATATGGAACCTCTGGGTCTGGCCCCTGAGGACCAGGTACCGAGAAGAGGGGCTGCCAGCAGACATTAAAGAGACCCTACTTAGTTCTAGGGCCTCGTCTACGAGGAGATTGTACAGCCTCAAGTGGAATGTTTTCGCCACTTGGTGTAGAGAACGTGAGGTGGACCCAATTAACTGCCCAGTGGCTTCAGAGCTGGAGTTCCTCCAAAATCGATTCTCTGCCGGGCTTACCCCGTCCACACTTAAGGTGTATGTGGCAGCAAGTGATGGGCCTTTGGGTAGGCACCATTTGGTTGTAAATACTGCTCGGTTTCTCGCAGAAACTGATCGTTTGGCTAGATAAGACCCTTATTCATCGTCTGGTATGGTTTAAAGCCCTTTGAAGCTGCACTGAAACTGTCATTCGGACCTTGAACCGTTTGGAGCCCAATGAGTCCATTATAAGGAGAAATGTTTGCATCAAAAATCTTAATTTCTTTTTGACTGCAGAAAGAAAGACATGGACATCTTGGATGACATGGGGGTGAGTAAATTATCAGCAAAAGTTTTTTTAAAAGTGAACTAATCCTTTAAGGATTATGGAGGTTACATGCTTCTGTATGTATTTTGTAATCTTCCCCAGATCTGTGTCTTGACACAATCCTGTCTCTGAACTCTACAGGCAGTTGTTTTGACCTTGTGGCTTGGTTTTGCTCTGATATGCATTTTCAACACTTTGACCTTATATTTTTATACCCATTCAATTGCATTAGCCACAGGTTACCTCCACTCAAAGTGACCCAGAAAAGGGTACGAATTTTTATGCAATGGATTGCAAAGCTATCACAAATCTTTTTTTTTTTTTTGCTTTGTCATTGTGGTGTATGCAGTGTAGATTTATGTAGGAAAAAAAGTTATTTAACATAAGGCACCAACATAACAAAATGTGAAAAAATTCATTCCTCCTTTTAAGGAAAAACTAAATAATCTAATGATAATAAAACTAATGACTAATGATAAAGACAATGCTCATTGAACACAGTGCATTTAGGGGTTATTGCAAGGTTTTGAGTTTTCAACAGGGAAAGAGAAAACTCCATGTGTTAAGGTACCTGATACTCAGTGTTGTTGTGGACACAAACTGGTTTTGGATCTGTAGTAGCAAGACATATATGTTAAAGACAGTCTCAGGAGAATATACACAGCATCTGACAATGGTCACAAAAACAAGCTGATAGTTGTACCGCATCTGTTTTCTGGACAGCATTTTCCTTTAGGCACTTCTTGGACTTGCAAATATCCGACTGCACACTTTTCATCCAAAGGTGGGCACATGCTGACATTACAATCTACATCATAGAACAAAGTGAGAGGTGACTTAAAGAAAAGGACACTACAACCCTAAAGCATAAAGAAAATAAACTCATCTTACTGCAAACTTGTTTGCTGCAGCATGGGTCTGAGAGATCGGTGACATTGAGCAGCACAAAGCCAGGCTCAGTGCAGCTCTCACGATTCACATCAGGACACTTCTTGGGTTTACAGATCACTGATGCGCTGGCCTTATCACAGATACAATCCTCACAGTTGTACTTAAAATGCTCATTAAACTGCAGCAAAAACAAACAAAAAACGTTGTATAACAGCACTTCTTCAACAAGTGGCTATGAAATTAAGAGTTTTAAGCATTGCCATACCTCACGTGGAGTCCCAGAGGGGTCCATGCATCCTACAATAAGATCAGAAACATTCTCAAAAATAGCTATGGCATACATGTTGAGGTGTTTGATACAGGTGAAGTAAGGTTTTGTCTTAGGCAGCGAGTATTTGCAAATAGCAATTGATGCTATTTACACCAAGTGAAAATAGTGATATATTCTATTTACACCATGTAAAAGTAGCAGTTCTTTGCAATATGTGTAAACATGTGATACACACTATTTGCACCTCAGTATTGTTGTACATAAACAGGATGCAATAATAAAATAGAGTAAATTAATTATATTTATTAAAATTATTAAATGGATGTCTCCTTAATGGGACAATAAAAATGGGCTTGTGTGAGACCATAATCTGGGATGTAGACCAATCTGTCTACATATTTTAAGTCTATCTATCTATGTTGAGAGGTACAGAAGACTCCAACTCTGATACACACACAATGTAATGGCTTCTCACCACAATTTGACACACATAATCCTGACTCCTTGTTGAAGAGTGTTGTGTTCTGAGGGCAGAAGCAGCCTTCTGTGGGCACTGAAATGTTTCTCTGCGGAGGTCTGGAATACAAAGGAAATGTATTATTTTATATATTTTTTTTATTACAAACAAATCATTAACATCACTGTAACATTAACATTACATTGCATCTAAAGGTAATTTCAAACAGCAAATCAAAGTGCCCAATGTCTATTTTCTGCTGAAATTAGTTTTTTTAGATTGACATCACATGACATATTAAATATGTCAGTGTTTTTAAACACTGATCTAAACAGGTGATTACATTGACAGTGACTATGTTGACATCTTTGTTAGAAGAATACAGTCGAACTGAAAGGGAATTAAATAATAAGTGCACTGGACTAGATATCACACCTTAATGTGAAAGAGATTTCAGTTGCAGACTCATGTCCAGAAATGCATTGCAAAAATTCAGATACACATGAACATAGTCCAGAATGAAATTGAAAATAATATTGTGTACACATTTTCAATAGGCATTGTAGCAAAGGTTTGCTTACCTTCTATAATGCACAATAATGCAACCTCCAACCATGTACATATCTATCACTTAATAAAATATACATTTTGTCTTTCCACAACCATCTAAATTATTGAAGGAAAAAGGACAGTTGGTGCTGATAGTCTTGTGGAAAGCGTGCCGACATATACCATGGTTGAATTTCAGTCCTGGCCCATGGACCTTTCCCAATCCCGTCCTCTCTCTCTCAACCAATTCACATCCTGTCAAATTACTGTCCAATCATAATAAATGCAAAAAAAGGGGAAAAAAGGACATACCCGTCTCTACATGTCGGTGGTTCGGATGGACCACAAGGCAAGAAGATTTTATTTGTTGGACATGTAATGTCTGACGAAGAAAAAAGTTAAAACAATATCTTAATTCTCTAAGACTACAGCTCATACAAAATAGTCCACTTGAAACTAAAATCTTTTTTTTGGTAAATTTCTGTCAATTTAAAGTCATTATATTTTGTTAATGAACTTACTGCAAAGGTTAGTGTAGTTCCTCCAGTGTATGCAGATCCCTAATTGAGAGCAAGCCCTTGCGTAGCTCTCTAGACTGGCACAAACTACATTGTGGTAACTCATATGACAATAATCATACTGACAGGCTAAAAAGAAGTTTTCAGGGGGCACATGGGAATGGCATGCTTCAAACACCCTGAGGAAGTTCAAAATAAAGAATAAAAGATTGAAAGGGAAAATATTACTTTGGAAGCAAACACATACATTTTGTTGAACTTTCTTTACACCACATAAAAAGAAACTCACGTGGTCTTGAGAAGGGTGCAGTCAGGATGAGGCTGGCATCTTGTTACTGTTGTGGGAGTGGAGACTGTAGGTGGAGTTATTGGACTTGGTTTAGTGCAGTTTTTGCCATCCACACCACTGGCTGGCCAGTAATCCGCCATCACTGCACAGTCATTGACCAAGATCCCCCCAGGCAGCATGCAGTCATCAGTCTGGTTGTTGTTGCATGTTCCTTGTTGCAATGATTTTAAATAATACATTTTAATAATGCAAAAAAGGACATACACCATGCATTTATTGTTTTAACAAACATATTGCATTTCCGTTTACACAGTTAAGGAAATATTTGTAATCTTTTATGTATCTGTTCTGCACCACAATTTAAGATTTTATTGCTAAATTTAACCTGATATTTCCTATAAAAATGTTAATGCTCTGACTTACCACAGTGTCCTTGTGTGTTTTTTCCAAAATACTGGAATGGCAGGTTGATGCTAAAGCCAGTGATTCCGAATGTTACAACGACTTTTAGCTCTGGAATCTCCAGCAACAAGTCTAGGCTTGAGCTTACAACTCTCACACCATTATTACTATATGGCAGTGTTAGCTTAACACTGTCCTTCCGAGCCTTAAAACACACACACAAAGAAAGCCAAGACATTTAGAATACAGTACAGACCAAACTCATACTCATATTTTTGCAATCCTACTATAGGTCTCACCTCTAGCTCAGCACCTCCTCTGAATCCGTGATTCCAAAGTGTTATGATTTGTTTGTTGTAAGACACAATAATGGATCGTGGACAGGATACAGGCTCACGGATATCACAGTAGACATTGTCAATGTAGATCTTCAAATGGTATTTAGGTCTAATTTCCTCCATTAATATATAAGTGCAATTTCCTTGGTACATGTAGGAGAGCCCATCAAATGTGATGTAATGAGGGTCACCCCAGCCCTGACAAAAGCCTATGATTGGGAGAAGGGTACAAATAAAAAAGGGCAAGCACTGAATTAATTCTGTTTTCTGTTAATTCTGTCTTCCATTTATTGTTCTCACAAATGACTCCTGTAGTTCTCTGACCCATCTGGGGTTTCGCAATAAAACCATCAGCTCAATATACTTTTTGTTCTGTTAACTCTTTCCCTCCAGTGTTTTCTTTTTAAGTTTAAAAACTAAAGGCTGAGAAAATCATGTCAACAGGATGTGTTGACCTTCCTAAGTTTTAATGAGAATCGAGCCTTAAGCTCTGCATATCTTCTAAGAAGCATTTAGTTCACTATACTTCTGACAGCTGTATTTACCAGTGTCAACCCCCAATAGCAAAGCTCTGTCTCTGTCAATCTCTGAACCTGATCGATGTACATAGATATTTAAACCCATTAGCCACATATACACTTGTTTTGAATCAGACTTTTTATTTTATTTGATCAAAAATCACGTATAGACCTGTGGCTGATATCAGATTCTTTCATTTCATATTTAGGATCAGTGGAAATTTCACCTCACCTCTAACAGATCATGCAATAACTGACATTAACTGACACTTTATTTGAAGCTAAATTGTTCTTTTTACTATCTGACTTGTGGTTGACATTGTCAGGAGATTAAGAAAATCACAGAGAGTATTAAATATCATTCTAAATGGGAGCTATTTAAATATGAATGTAGGGCATTTTCTGTAAAATTTGGGGAAATATGTCTAAAAATAAGGAAATTACAGATTTAATAAAAAAAAATCTTAAAGAATCCCGGAGAGGACGACAAGGATGACCTCTTTAGGGAAAGCAAGATGGCTTGAGTTTGTTGAAAAAATCTGCTTATTTTTTTAACCTAGAGAAGAAATGTGGCAGCAATAATAATAAAAAAATCTTCTGTATATATTAATAATAATACATTATCTAATAACCCCTCTGTGATTTCTTCCCATGTATTAAATTTTATCAAAATCTACTTACCTCTTCTTTTGACCCTGATGCTTCATCTTTGTTTTTTTCCCCATAAGATTCAATCTGTAAATTCCTAAAATGAATTCCACAACAGAGAACTTTGTAATGAACCCTTTATAGATGATCTTTATAATATAGTAAAAATGTGCCACATCCCCAGGGCCAGACGGGTTACCCTTTAATTTTTAAGTCTTTTGGGACTTCTTTGAAGCCCTTATTGAGTGTGCAGTGAAAGGTGAATTGGCAGAATCAATTAACTTTTAATTCTCTAAAGCTTCCGGATTGGTGTTAAATCCCAAGAAAATTTAAATTTTGCATGTGCATAATTCAGATAAAGTTTCTGTCTGTGTTAAACGTCATGTAAAATATCTTGGTCGATATTTGCAGATCATATTCAGAATGTCTTCATTATAATTATCAGCCAAGGTTAGATAAAAACATAAAAGAACCTAACGTAATGTTTTAAATTCTTAAATTTGTATTATCTTTTAATTTTAAGTGCAGCAAATTACCTCAGATTTTCACAAACAATCTCTAGAATCCCGGAAGCTTTTGAACATGATTTCTCCCAACACACGTGTATTTGGAATAATGAAAATGTACTGTCTGGTAACAAATCACTTTTTTTCAAGGAATAGGTGAATCAAAATATTATATTTGTTTCTGATTTGTTCAATGCTCAAAGGGACCTTCTTTCTTTTCTGATTTTATGTCTTTGAAAGGCGCTACAATTTCAATAAGAGATTGAGAATTTGATTAAAGGTATTCCTGTAAGTTTAAAATCTTTGATTGAAGCGCATTTAAGATATGACTATTTAAAAATGTATATCCCTACACTTGTAATCGATAGTGTAAAGATAATACAACAACTTCTTTATTAGAAATGCTCTTTCTTCAACTCCAAGAACCCTCCCAAAAGCACAATCTAAGTTTTAATTAACTGTAAACTTTCATTTGCAATAAAAAAATAGATGGAGTAGATCGAGTACATCAATACCCCTAATACTTGCAAAGTCATATAGCTCATCCTGGGTCAACATTTCTTTCCGTAACATTAGGCAGGAAGCATTGCCTCACAAATTACAGAAATTTCGGTCAATGGTGATTTAACAAATGCAGGACCTGGATTTTGAATTTGGTTTAAAGTGTATTTATGTTCCAATTATCATCAGTTGAGTTTCATTAGACTATGAGATATATTATAAATGTATAAAAATCAAACTTTATAAGGGGTGGTTGATGCTTTGGTGGCATAAATGGAATCTTCTTCACCTTATGCACCATGACTTAAAGAATGTAAAATGCTATGTGCAAAATGAGAAAGCAGTGAGTACATAAACATACACTATACATTTCAGTGATGGAACATCGAAAGATAGAACCTGAGGAAGAACAGTTTTCTTACAATCACAGACGTATGTCTTGCAGCAGTTGCTCTCATCATAGACCAGCACTTTTTCCTGATGATTTTGACAGGTGATGTTCTGCAGTGGAGGACATTGCACTGGGATAATCTCAATGATGTCATTCTGTATGCATTTTGCCATTGTGCAGTTAGTCAAGAGGAAGGTCTCGTTAGTCTGGAAACAATGCAGAAAGTTAATTATAGTGACTGCATAATGCAAAGTATATTAAATTGTATTCTTTTTTAGACTATTTCCAAATTGGCATGAAAAACATAAAACTGCATTCTTGCAAAAACATCCAATTTTGCACTTGTGAGAGAAAAAAATATATGGAATTAAAACACTTATTTGTAATTAATCTGAATGAGAGTATATTTTAAATGTATATGTATAATTTACAGTTTTGTTCCATTTAGGACAGCCGTATTGTGGTGGTGCACATGGCGTTGTTCTGTTCTGAATCACACAGCTCATGGAACAGATCATGGTCAGACAAATCCCTGAGCCAGTGTGGTGCTTGTCAAAAATGGTTTCCCCTATAAAAAGAAAAGAAATCCAAATAGCTCTACAACAGAATTGGTGGAGAACTTTAGACAACTGCAGAAAATATGGTTACTAACCAGGCTTATATTGTCTTCCTTGGACCACACAAAAACATGGTATAGTGCTGAAACTTGTAGTTGTAAATTGTGTAGTTGTTTTATTGCCAACTTGCTCTTGTGGAGTTAGAGTACTAGTTGTGGTATTTCCAGTGACAATAATTACTGGGGTTCTAAATGAAGTTGGAGTTGTGCCAGTAGTTGTAGATGGTATTTCTGTTGATGTAGATGGCGTAAGAGTAGTTGTAGCAGTGGAGGTGGTTGTAAATGTTGAAGTAGGAGTTGTGCCAGTAGTTGTACTAGTTGTAGATGGTATTTCTGTTGATGTAGATGGCGTAAGAGTAGTTGTAGTAGTGGAGGTGGTTGTAAATGTTGAAGTAGGTGTTGTGCCAGTAGTTGTACTAGTTGTAGATGGTATTTCTGTTGATGTAGATGGCGTAAGAGTAGTTGTAGTAGTGGAGGTGGTTGTAAGTGTTGAAGTAGGTGTTGAGCCCGTAGTTGTAGTAGTTGTAGATGGTATTTCTGTTGGCGTAGATGGCGTAAGAGTAGTTGTAGTAGTGGAGGAGGTTGTAAGTGTTGAAGTAGGTGTTGTGCCAGTAGTTGTACTAGTTGTAGATGGTATTTCTGTTGGTGTAGATGGCGTAAGAGTACTTGTAGTAGTGGAGGTGGTTGTAAGTGTTGAAGTAGGTGTTGTGCCAGTAGTTGTACTAGTTGTGGATGGTATTTCTGTAGTCGTAGATGGTGTAAGAGTAGTTGTAGTAGTGGAGGTGGTTGTAAGTGTTGAAGTAGGGGTTGAGCCCGTAGTTGTAGTAGTTGTGGATGGTATTTCTGTTGGTGTAGATGGTGTAAGAGTTGTTGTAGTAGTGGAGGTGGTTGTAAGTGTTGAAGTAGGTGTTGAGCCCGTAGTTGTACCAGTTGTGGATGGTACTTCTGTTGATATAGATGGTGTAGGAGTAATTGTAGTAGTGGAGGTGGTTGTAAGTGTTGAAGTAGGTGTTGAGCCAGTAGTTGTACTAGTTGTGGATGGTATTTCTGTTGATGTAGATGGCGTAAGAGTAGTTGTAGTAGTGGAGGTGGTTGTAAGTGTTGAAGTAGGTGTTGTGCCAGTAGTTGTACTAGTTGTGGATGGTATTTCTGTTGTCGTAGATGGTGTAAGAGTTGTTGTAGTAGTGGAGGTGGTTGTAAGTGTTGAAGTAGGTGTTGAGCCAGTAGTTGTTGTACTAGTTGTAGATGGTATTTCTGTTGGTGTAGATGGCGTAAGAGTAGTTGTAGTAGTGGAGGTGGTTGTAAGTGTTGAAGTAGGTGTTGTGCCAGTAGTTGTACTAGTTGTAGATGGTATTTCTGTTGTCGTAGATGGTGTAAGAGTTGTTGTAGTAGTGGAGGTGGTTGTAAGTGTTGAAGTAGGTGTTGTGCCAGTAGTTGTACTAGTTGTAGATGGTATTTCTGTTGGCGTAGATGGCGTAAGAGTAGTTGTAGTAGTGGAGGTGGTTGTAAGTGTTGAAGTAGGAGTTGTGCCAGTAGTTGTACTAGTTGTAGATGGTGCAACGCAACAAAACACCCTAATTTTATAGTCAAAGCATTTAAAAGGACGACTAGTTTGATCTTTCTCCTTGCACATCAAACCACTGGAAACATTGCACTGAACAACTTGATTAGATTCTTTAATAAAAACCTCAAATGGGATAGAGTCAGACTCCACATTCCTACATTCAATTTGTGTTGGTGTTGCTGCTGGGTGTTTACAGATCATTTGTCCATTATTTCTGATGTTTTCATATGTCTCGTTGTCGGTTGCTTCTCCTTTTTGAGAATTAAACCACTCAGACCATCGACATATAGTTGGTGTTGAAGTAGGTGTTGAGCCAGTAGTTGTACTACTTGGTGGATGGTATTTCTGTTGATGTAGATGGCGTAAGAGTAGTTGTAGCAGTGGAGGTGGTTGTAAGTGTTGAAGTAGGTGTTGTGCCAGTAGTTGTACTAGTTGTAGATGGTATTTCTGTTGGTGTAGATGGTGTAGGAGTAGTTGTAGTAGTGGAGTGGTTGTAAGTGTTGAAGTAGGTGTTGTGCCAGTAGTTGTACTAGTTGTAGATGGTATTTCTGTTGATGTAGATGGCGTAAGAGTAGTTGTAGTAGTGGAGGTGGTTGTAAATGTTGAAATAGGTGTTGTGCCAGTAGTTGTACTAGTTGTAGATGATATTTCTGTTGGTGTAGATGGTGTAGGAGTAGTTGTAGTAGTGGAGGTGGTTGTAAGTGTTGAAGTAGGTGTTGTGCCAGTAGTTGTACTAGTTGTAGATGATATTTCTGTTGGTGTAGATGGCGTAAGAGTAGTTGTAGTAGTGGAGGAGGTTGTAAGTGTTGAAGTAGGAGTTGTGCCAGTAGTTGTACTAGTTGTGGATGGTATTTCTGTTGGTGTAGATGGTGTAGAGTAGTTGTAGTAGTGGAGGTGGTTGTAAGTGTTGAAGTAGGTGTTGTGCCAGTAGTTGTACTAGTTGTAGATGGTATTTCTGTTGGTGAGATGGTGTAAGAGTTGTTGTAGTAGTGGAGGTGGTTGTAAGTGTTGAAGTAGGTGTTGAGCCAGTAGTTGTACTAGTTGTGGATGGTAATTTCTGTTGGTGTAGATGGTGTAAGAGTAGTTAGTAGTGGAGGTGGTTGTAAGTGTTGAAGTAGGTGTTGAGCCAGTAGTTGTACTAGTTGTAGATGGTATTTCTGTTGACGTAGATGGCGTAAGAGTAGTTGTAGCAGTGGAGGTGGTTGTAAATGTTGAAGTAGGTGTTGAGCCAGTGTTGTATATGTACTAGTTGTGGATGGTATTTCTGTTGTCGTAGATGGTGTAAGAGTAGTTGTAGCAGTGGAGGTGGTTGTAAATGTTGAAGTAAGAGTTGTGCCAATAGTTCTACTAGTTGTGGATGGTATTTCTGTTGGCGTAGATGGTAGAGTAGTTGTAGTAGTGGAGGTGGTTGTGAGGGTTGGAAGTAGGTGATGTGCCAGTAGTTGTACTCGTTGTAGATGGTGTAACACAACAAAACACCCTAATTTTATAGTCAAAGCATTTAAAAGGACGACTAGTTTGATCTTTCTCCTTGCACATCAAACCACTGGAAACATTGCACTGAACAACTTGATTAGATTCTTTAATAAAACTTCAAATGGGATAGAGTCAGACTCACATTCCTACATTCAATTTGTGTTGGTGTTGCTGCTGGGTGTTTACAGATCATTTGTCCATTATTTCTGATGTTTTCATATGTCTCGTTGTCGGTTGCTTCTCCTTTTTGAGAATTAAACCACTCAGACCATCGACATATAGTTGGTGTTGAAGTAGGTGTTGAGCCAGTAGTTGTACTACTTGTGGATGGTATTTCTGTTGATGTAGATGGCGTAAGAGTAGTTGTAGTAGTGGAGGTGGTTGTAAGTGTTGAAGTAGGTGTTGTGCCAGTAGTTGTACTAGTTGTAGATGGTATTTCTGTTGATGTAGATGGCGTAAGAGTAGTTGTAGTAGTGGAGGTGGTTGTAAGTGTTGAAGTAGGAGTTGTGCCAGTAGTTGTACTAGTTGTAGATGGTATTTCTGTTGATGTAGATGGCGTAAGAGTAGTTGTAGTAGTGTGGTTGTAAGTGTTGAAGTAGGAGTTGTGCCAGTAGTTGTACTAGTTGTAGATGGTGCAACGCAACAAAACACCCTAATTTTATAGTCAAAGCATTTAAAAGGACGACTAGTTTGATCTTTCTCCTTGCACATCAAACCACTGGAAACATTGCACTGAACAACTTGATTAGATTCTTTAATGAAAACCTCAAATGGGATAGAGTCAGACTCACATTCCTACATTCAATTTGTGTTGGTGTTGCTGCTGGGTGTTTACAGATCATTTGTCCATTATTTCTGATGTTTTCATATGTCTCGTTGTCGGTTGCTTCTCCTTTTTCGGAATTAAACCACCCAGACCACCGACATATAACTGGTGTTGAAGTAGGTGTTGAGCCAGTAGTTGTACCAGTTGTGGATGGTATTTCTGTTGGCGTAGATGGCGTAAGAGTACTTGTAGTAGTGGAGGTGGTTGTAAGTGTTGAAGTAGGTGTTGTGCCAGTAGTTGTACTAGTTGTGGATGGTATGTCTGTTGTCGTAGATGGTGTAAGAGTACTTGTAGTAGTGGAGGTGGTTGTAAGTGTTGAAGTAGGTGTTGAGCCAGTAGTTGTACTAGTTGTGGATGGTATTGTCTGTTGGCGTAGATGGTATAAGAGTACTTGTAGTAGTGGAGGTGGTTGTAAATGTTGAAGTAGGTGTTGTGCCAGTAGTTGTACTAGTTGTAGATGGTATTTTGCTGGCGAGATGGCGTAAGAGTAGTTGTAGTAGTGGAGGTGGTTGTGAGGGTTGAAGTAGGTGTTGTGCCAGTAGTTGTACTCGTTGTAGATGGTGTAACAACATAACACCCTAATTTTATAGTCAAAGCATTTAAAAGGACGACTAGTTTGATCTTTCTCCTTGCACATCAAACCACTGGAAACATTGCACTGAACAACTTGATTAGATTCTTTAATGAAAACCTCAAATGGGATAGAGTCAGACTCACATTCCTACATTCAATTTGTGTTGGTGTTGCTGCTGGGTGTTTACAGATCATTTGTCCATTATTTCTGATGTTTTCATATGTCTCGTTGTCGGTTGCTTCTCCTTTTTGAGAATTAAACCACTCAGACCACTGACATATAACTGGTGTTGAAGTAGGTGTTGAGCCAGTAGTTGTACCAGTTGTGGATGGTATTTCTGTTGGCGTAGATGGCGTAAGAGTAGTTGTAGTAGTGGAGGTGGTTGTAAATGTTGAAGTAGGAGTTGTGCCAGTAGTTGTACTAATTGTAGATGGTGCAACGCAACAAAACACCCTAATTTTATAGTCAAAGCATTTAAAAGGACGACTAGTTTGATCTTTCTCCTTGCACATCAAACCACTGGAAACATTGCACTGAACAACTTGATTAGATTCTTTAATGAAAACCTCAAATGGGATAGAGTCAGACTCACATTCCTACATTCAATTTGTGTTGGTGTTGCTGCTGGGTGTTTACAGATCATTTGTCCATTATTTCTGATGTTTTCATATGTCTCGTTGTCGGTTGCTTCTCCTTTTTGAGAATTAAACCACTCAGACCACTGACATATAACTGGTGTTGAAGAAGGTGTTGAGCCAGTAGTTGTACCTAGTTGTAGATGGTATTTCTGTTTGGCGTAGATGGCGTAAGAGTAGTTGTAGCAGTGGAGGTGGTTGTAAATGTTGAAGTAGGTGTTGTGCCAGTAGTTGTACTAGTTGTAGATGGTATTTCTGTTGGCGTAGATGGCGTAAGAGTAGTTGTAGTAGTGGAGGTGGTTGTAAGTGTTGAAGTAGGAGTTGTGCCAGTAGTTGTACTAGTTGTAGATGGTGCAACGCAACAAAACACCCTAATTTTATAGTCAAAGCATTTAAAAGGACGACTAGTTTGATCTTTCTCCTTGCACATCAAACCACTGGAAACATTGCACTGAACAACTTGATTAGATTCTTTAATGAAAACCTCAAATGGGATAGAGTCAGAATCCACATTCCTACATTCAATTTCTGTGGGTGTTTCCGCTGGGGTTCACAGATATTTTTCCATTATTTCTGATGTTTTCATATGTCTCGTTGTCGGTTGCTTCTCCTTTTTGAGAATTAAACCACTCAGACCACTGACATATAACTGGTGTTGAAGTAGGTGTTGAGCCAGTAGTTGTACCAGTTGTGGATGGTATTTCTGTTGCTGTAGATGGCGTAAGAGTAGTTGTAGTAGTGGAGGTGGTTGTAAGTGTTGAAGTAGGTGTTGTGCCAGTAGTTGTACTAGTTGTGGATGGTATGTCTGTTGTCGAGATGGTGTAAGAGTTGTTGTAGTAGTGGAGGTGGTTGTAAATGTTGAAGTAGGTGTTGAGCCAGTAGTTGTACTAGTTGTGTATGGTATTTCTGTTGATGTAGATGGCGTAAGAGTAGTTGTAGTAGTGGAGGTGGTTGTAAATGTTGAAGTAGGAGTACTAGTTGAAGATGGTATTGCTGTTGTACAGGGTATTTTGATCACAGTGGTATTCATGCAAATTACACTGTAGCACATTCCCATGTCATCAGTAGTATAGTAAATTATGCTGTTGTTTTCATATAGAGTTCCATTGTATTTACAGCATGCTATAAGATGCAAAAGAATGCATTTTTTAGTTAATGGACGTAAAAATATATAAGACAAAGGAAATTTTAACAATTTGTCAAGATTTATAGAAGTTGTATCTATGTTCTGTGTTTTGCTTACCAGGTCCTTGAAAACACTGTATATTGCCATGTTTTTTACATATGCTGTCAAAAAAAGAAAATATATATATATATTTATATATATATATAAGGTCATTTGAATAAGAATAACAGGTGGAAGAATCTTCCACAGATTTATATGTTTCATATGAAACAAATAAACCTGTGGGTGGTTCAGGCCTACATCATGGTCCATACCAATAATGACAGTGCTCATTAGTTGGTATCTTCTCTTCAGGATTGTACTTGATGCCATTGACAAAGCATGCATCATAACACGTTCGATTTTTCTCATCAAAAATAGGTTTGTCCTGTGGGCATTTTGGATAACAACCTGCACACACAAAAAGTGTTTTGAGTTTTTCACACCACAGAAAATTTTGTTAACCACCCAAACAAATTTTAATTATAAAAACACAGCAAGTAAATAAAATAAGTAATCAAAATCTTGAAAAATAAGCAGTATTCTCTGCTCCCAATTGCTGGGAGCGTGTCCACTATCTGCGCTAAACCATGCCCATTCGCAGGAAACCTGCCACCATTGGTGGCAACAATGGTGTTCTGAAATATCCGGTCTTAGAAATCGCCCCTATGCCCTCATTCGCTATTGCCTACATTACTCTACTAATATAGTCTTGAATACACTTGAAGGAGTGAATGAAAACAAGTGAGTGAATTCGACACCAGAAGCACCGAACGGCTGCCAATTTTGCAGTTTCTGCTTGCTGTTTAATAATTATTTGAAACATAGCAAACTGGAAGCTCCAGTAGTAATGAAAATATTTATCTTAAACTCTGCCATGGGGCTGCCTCCTAATAGTTGACTAACCGTTAGTCCTAATTTTGGTATTTAACACTACTGTATTTAATTTAATGTAAGGCCAAAGAAGATCCAATCTGCACTATGTATACTCAGTCTTCAAAAACTCACCTTCCAGGTTGGGTAAAGTGTTATTGCAGATACCATTAGGATTGAGAGTGGTTTTGTAGCAAGGTGTATGACAAGGACTGTAGTGCCATGTGCATTCTTCTGGTTTATTGTAGTAGTCACAGTACACAGCTGACAGAGAAAAATGGATATGAAAACGTGTACAAACAAACTAAATGAAATGCTGCAGTACACTGTTGACAGAAAGAAAACACTTCAAGCACTGATCAAACAATTAATTTGCATCGTCTTTCTCTGTGTAAGCAGAGCTGAAGATTCAGAATCTGTATGAAGATCACAGACTGTAAATGTACAATAGAATTTAAGGTTCTTACGGCAGAACTCAGGTGTTCTCCAAACGACACAAACACCTGCCTCATTGCAGGCTTGAGCATAAGCTGCCACAGCTGTACAGACGCATTCACAATCCCCACCTGCATCACATGCACACGAGTCCTTCACACAGTTCTCATAATATGGGTTCGGATCCACCTGTGAGAACATGCATTTCCATCTGTTATGGTTGATTCTTGTATACCATAGTGCTTTTCATTTATCGACTCAAGAGGCTTTTCCAACCATACCTTGTTATGGCAATTTATGAACGTTACTTCCTTTATGATGCTACATTTTATAATTGCCCATGTCTCTCGATTGGGAGTCTTAAGGCACGGGTTAAAGTCTGGTGCAGCATTAGGGCAGGTGTCTTTCACTTTCCAGCTGTCCACAAACTCTGTTATATCTGAGGTTTGCAAACTGCCTTGAGTGGTAAAGTCATCTTTTCCATCTCCATTGTAATTTCCACATAGGCCACAAACATCTCCCTGTGAAAATAAAGATCACATTAGCTGACTCTATAACTGCAAACAAAATGTTAATATAGGTTGTTTATGCAGTATGCAACAGTGAATTCTGAATTATGCTTAATTCAACTCACCATGTGCTGAGGTTGCAGAATGATGCGGACAGTGGTTTTGCGGTCCCACAAAACCGTCAGTCCGGTTTCAGCATCAATGACAAGATACATCCCAATGTTTCTCTCTGTGTAGTTGATCTGTGGTCCACTATTAGTATTAGAGACTGTTACAGTCTTACCAAAAAGCTCAAGCTTAGTTCTCTGTTAGAGTGTGTAAGTGAAAAAAAATTATTAAAAAATTCAGAATTAATTGATGATACTGTTTGATATTAAAGACATCCTTTATTTTAACACTGAATGCAGTGTTGTATTGAATTTTGCATTTTATTAAATTTTGATCTGCTAAATATCATACAGAGACCTATTCCTACCCCCAAAATGATGACAACAGCCTTTGAACATGTTGTTCCTGTTGTTCCACAAGGAATATTCTCAGTGATTACATGAAAATGTCCTTTCTTACTTCCACATTTGTCCTTAAAAACAAGAGGATGTTACAATCAACAACAATACAAAAACATACATTATGCCATCGCACCTGCCACCTCCTCAATAAAGTGGTTTATTTGTAATAAAAAAGTATTGAAATAAATGTAGAAGAGTCAACTAATGAAAGTAGGCCATTTGTCACACAGCCACAATACAGATGTGCAGACAATAAAACAATAGAAGTATTTGTCTGGTTGTACCTGAACAGCTATATAACTGCAGTCTCCCCTGAAGCCAAATCTTTGCTGGTCAAACGTTTTATAATGTCCACTTCCATATATTGTGCAGATGCCGGGACACTTATATTGTGTACATTTCCATGTTCCCTGATGACAAGTACTGTAAACAGAGTATTATAGCAAGTGGACTTGAATCTATACAATTCCACACTGTTTTATGTTCTAAAAAGCTAGTTTATTAATTAATTTATGATTACATGCATTTGGTGCAGTATTTTATGTTTTAGATGATTTTATCCAAAGCAGCCTACATTTAATTCAAGGTATACATTTTATCATGTATTTATTTAATCATACTTTCTCTGGTAATCCAACCCATGACCTACTAGCATCTACTGTTTGAGTTACAGGAATGCCCATGCACCAGGAGGTTTTTAAGGAAAAGCAAATATACGCTATTAAGGGTGCAGGGTAAATGTAGAGCTTTGTAAATAATGGACACTGATATTTTAGCAGATGTAGATTCTGTGAGTAGTATTATGACCTAGTATTAAAAGTAATGTTACAAAAAGCTCTTATTAGCCATGTAAAAGATTATTGTTTACACACCAATTATTGCAGTTATTATCTACTGTTATCTCTTTCCCTGTTGGATAGAGCTGTCCATCGTGAGCACACGGACAATTCAATTTTTGAACACAGTTTCCACGGCCATCATCCAGTAGACCTGTAGGACACTGGCAGCCCGATTCACAGCCTTGTGAGAACTATGAATGTGGGTGGAAGAGGGAGAAACAAGAGGGGGAAAAAGTTACTGACAAATCCAAGTGGGAAAATACTTAAAAATAAATAATAATAATAATAATAATAATGGCCAGCATAAAAAAGGTTAACTGGCACTTTCCAGAAGTAGGGAATTACTAAATATTATATTTTAATTCATTAACTATGAGGTTCTAAATATTTGCAACCCTTTTTTCTCTTAAAAAAGGCATTAGCAGGACGAAGGAATTGACTACAAGAAGCAAAGAGAGATATAGTATGTGAGAAGAAACTAGACTCACACAATTAACGTCCTTTTGCACACAAGTCTTTGCGCACTCTAATCCATGTTCATTTGGGCCTGCTGTACTGCAGTTGAAGAAAACCTTTGGAGAAGGACACTCTGCAAAATACATCAGACACTAATATAAGACTAAAGAGTTTTTTATTGTAACCAACAGCTAGAGACTAAAGAAGACGTTTACGGTGGTTTGAGCAAGTGTTACTATTGTTAGGTATCTAAACAATGGTTAGATAGTTAGTTTCACTGTGCAAACCTCTGATAGGATATTCCATCCTTAATTATGGATGTCATGATAGACATGGTAGCCCATGTACACCAACATCAAACTCATTTAAAGCCATATTCTAGGTTTAATACAAATTAAGCTCAAACGACAGCACTGGATTACCAAACATTACTTTAAAATATTTAATGTTCTGGCTGTAAAAGAGAGGTAACCAGAACCAAAAGTATTTTTTCTTACCCAGAATTTTGGGTTTCCAGGACTGACAGTGCAATGTTCCATTCGCACAAACACTGAAGAGAAAATATCAGACCACCTTAAGTTTGGGAAGTGTACATTTCAACATTTTGCAACTACTGCATAAATAAAATAATAATATAATTAACTTACCAGTGTTCATTATTAATGTTGATAGACATGTCAGGTTCGACAGTCACTCCTTTGTAGTAACATGGACATTTGTCCATAGGTACACACTGTCCATTCTCATCCTGGTAAAATCCATCTGGACATGCACATCCATCAACAGGCACAAAGTCAGCGTTGCAGTTTTGGCGCTCAGAGGCGAGAGAAAGACAGGTACGCTGGCAGCTCTGCAGCTGATAGGAGTAGTTCTGCGAGACTGGGCAGTTCTCTGTATACTTCTCTGTGGGGATCAGTTTAAAAGGAATGTGATGTAAAAGTGTATGTTAATCATCAAACCTAAAAGACTTTGGTGGGAGAGGACGTACAGAAGGTCCGTAGTAGGGAAGAGTGGATAGCATGTTCCCTTTTTGTGTGATACTTGTTTATTATTGTTTTTGTGTGTACATAGTTGTAAATTTTGTATTGGTGCTATAATATACACTCTTTTTTGCTGTTGGTATTATAAATGGCCTACCTATCTACCAAACATATTATGAAATCTAGTAAACAAACTCCTCTCCCCCAGATGAAAATATTACTTTGTAATGGACTATTTTTTAACATTAAAATATAATAATGTACAAATGAAATAATCGCCTAGCATCAAGACAAATGTTTTTTCATGTAATAGATGGCAATGGTAACTAAAACTATTTGGTGTTTCTCCTGAGTCTCTCCTGTATGTTCTTATTTAATATTATTCTGTATATTCATCATCCTTTTGAGATTTGATATTACGTAACATGACAGAACAACGGACCTAAAAACAGTTTTTATTTTTGTGGTGTTTTCTTTTGTTTGTTTTCCCCTCCGTCACCAAGGACCTTCCCGCTATCCAGTTATTGTTTCTGGAGCAGAATCAGGGAGCGGCCCTCGTGAGGATTTCGTCGTATTTGTGGAGTGGGTGCTTGTGAGCAACTCCATCTGCCCTGCAGAGGATGCCCACCAGCCCCACTCCAGCACCGTGTCAAGTCATCCTCCACCTACAAGTGACTCAACAGAGATGTTGCATGTGCCCACCACAGACCGTGGAGGCCAGCACGTTGCAATGGATGAGCCTGAACTAAGGAAGAGATCATAAGGAGTCATCGCCCCAGAGCCCGTACTACTGCTAGAGTCTGACCAGGTGCGTGAGCCGGCAACACTGTGGATAGCTAAGGGAGTACTTGTGGCACTTGAGGGCTGTGAGCAAAACTACACCTACAACCCCACCACTGTGGATGAGATGTTTATGTCATCTTGTACATAATTAGAGGAATTTAAAGACATTTTTTGAGGGAGGATTTGATGGACTTTTTTTGAAAAGTTATTTCCAGTCCCCCTGTATCTCCGGCATTGCATGTCTCTCCAGCACCTCCTTTATCTCTAGTCTCTCCAGAATGTTTGCCCAGCCTCCCTCTCCCACCTCCTTAAACAGCCTGTTCCTCAGCCCTGCCTCCGCTAGTATCCTTCAGCCCTTCTGCATCTCCCTCTTACTATGAGGATCTGGCAAGTATCTTCAGGCCACCAGCTCAACCAAGGCAAGAGGATCCCCTGGCTTCGCCGCCAGCCTCTGGGCCTATCACTCCACCTCGGCCTGTCAACACTTCGATTCTACCCTGGCTCCACTGGAAACCATCGGCCATACATCTCTACCAGCCTCCCTCGTCCTGCCAGCTGTATTTTGTTTGGACATTGTACTGTCTGCACCTTTCGCTCCGTCTGACTCTGCCCTCCCCTGGCTTCACCATTGTCCTCAGTCCCACTGGCTCCACCCCTGTCCTCTGGTTATCTGGCTCCACCTTGGACGTTCATCACCACGGCTCCACCTCGTGGGCTTGGTGGCTCATCGACTCCACTGGTGTCTCCATCTTCTGTGACTGCATCTTCATCGGACACGCCCGGGGTGTCATCTTCAATCGAGTCGCTTCCACCATGGCCTCATCCTGGGGCTTCGTCCTGGCTGGCCTCTGGCACACCATCTGGCTCGCCCTCCACTCCCCCATGGACTTTATCTTTGCACTTGATTTTATTTAGTTTTTTTGTTCACCTGATCTGTAAATTACCTCATTAGTTCTCCCTTAGTTGTTGTCAGTGTATTTGTTAATGTCAATTCTGTTTCTCCTGAGTATCTCCTAAGAGTTTATGTTAAAGATTACTCTGTGCATTCATCGCCTTCATGAGCTTTGATACCATGTAACATGACAAGTAGTCATTCATTTAGGCCATTATTTGACTAATCACACATTTATGTTAAGTTAATATATAACCCTAAACCATCCTTTAATATATATAGGCATAATATATAACCTATTTCGTGCTCAAGCTCATACATAAAGCTTGCAGCCAAAGTAATGATTATGAATGTGTTGGGGGAAAAGAAGAAATTTTAATTATTTATTAATAAACTAGAGCTTTCTGAGTCAGTGTCAGCTGAATTTGATGATGCTTACTCTAATCATCGCAGTTTAGTGGGACACGGCTTTAGAGAGAAATGTACCTTTTATACAGATTACATAATCACAGTGTATTTGTTTTCGATTTGGGTTGTTTAATTTAAAAGTAGGGATTTCAATCTTTCTACAGATTATTGAAAGGATTTTTTAGTGCGACTAACTGACTAATGCAATTTTGGTCGACTAAGCCTTTTTTCGTTGACTAACATTTAGTCAACTATTAGGGGGAAGCCCTAACCGACAGTCATCAGATTAGAGTAGAGCATTTCTCAGACATTCCAAGACTTGACAAGCACAAATTAAACATGTACAACTGGCAAAAATGAGAGCCAACCTATGGCTACAGGGTAACACACTGATCCGACAAAACCTGAAAATGTGTCTGTTGCCATTCCTAATGTGAACTGGCATCAAATGAGAACAGCAGTTTCATTTTTCAGTTAACTATTAGTGTGTCATCTGCTGCTTCAAATGCTCAAGCTCTGTAAAGCCAACTGGTTCTGATTGGCTGACAATGCTGAAAAAAAAATCGTTCTGTGAGTGAATCCAAAGGTATCATTCCTCTGTGCTGTATCGATAGTTGGATCAATAAAACATCTGCTTTCAGCCTTCTTACCACACACAATTTCTCGCCAGCCTTGGAGGAATATTCCATTAGCCGCACAGGCCCGGGCGTATGAGGAAAAGACCGCACACAGACAGTCCTCGCTCTTCTCACAGTTACAGCTGGAGTATTTGCATCTCTGAAAGCACATAGACATGTTGTGACACTGCTTATTGTGGGAGGTTCATTACAATTTGGAAAATTGTTCAGTTATCAAAGTTGCCTGTTTCAGATCATACTTTGTAGTAGCTGTCCGGATTGACACTGGCGTGGCATTGGGCAAAAAGGCTCTCCTTGTCTTTTATCTTTAAACACCAGTGCTTAGCATAGTTTTCTAAAGGCATAATAACATATGGTGTTACAAGCAAATGTATATGTTGAGCTCTTCTGTAACAATAACATAACACAATACAAAAAATGATATCGTAAATAGTCTGATTTTTGTGCAAAAAAAGTATTTTACTCCTGTCAGTGTATAAGGAACAGGGGTTCTCCATCCTCTCAGAACAGTCGGGGCAGTTGAACTGGGCCTTCCAGGCGTTTGCAAAGGACACTGCTATACCTTCTTTAATGCCTTGAGGAGTCATCAGGTCATCAGACAAGACTTTGTTAAAATTTCCACAAAGACCTGCCGAAGCAAATGAAAATCAAACATAAAAGACGAACATATAGGATCACACACATGATATCATTGGACACCGGTCCGTTTCATCTCCTCCTCCGTAACCTGCATTCAATCCTCCATTGTTGTTATGCGTTACTTTGTTTAGTCTTCAATTTGCCCTGTTGATGTCCTCTTTGAAATTTGTTCTTGTATTGATAGAACACTTATATTTTTCTGAATATACGTTGGTTCTAAAGAACTAAAATTGTATTGTTTAATGTTAGGGTACTGTCTAGTTTTATATTGTTGTTGTATATTGTATTACTAATTGTATCATTTGTGTTTTACTTGTCTTTTACTCTATTAGCGCTTTGGGTGTGAGATTCTTTTTTATTAGCAGTTATTCAGTCAGTGTGTGCATGAAGACAGGAGGGGTTACATGGGGAGACAGAAAGGAGATTTTGAACACACAAATGTGTAGCATAAGTTTGCCAATTATGCACATGAAACAGGTTTTTTTTCTGGTAATGCAATTCATTTCTTTGGTCAAGCAGCTATAAAACCCAAACTTTGTGTCCATAGGAACAGAGGAAGTTGAAATGAAGGTCATTTATCTGCTTAACTTTTAATATTTAACACATTTGGTAACAAATTTAAATCAAATTTGTGTTCTGATTGTGCACCAACTTCTCAGCTTACTCTCAATAGAGTATTAGAGTATTCGACTGTCAGCTTAATATAACTTATTTATTATGATGGGTCTCCAACAGACAATAAAAACAGTAGTTATGCGAACCGTCAATTATTCCGCTTATACTACGGTTACCACACCTCAAGACATCGATCCGATTATATTTAAAGGGATTCGTCCGATTTTGTACTTAAATCGCTATTGTGAGTAGGACTATTTCTTCCGCGTCTCATCCAACAGCTCTTTTGCTAGTTTCGAAACGTAATTGTTTCTATGGGCCACTGTAGGTTTTAGCCGTCCGCCATTTTCGAACGGTCAAAGCCGGTCGTGAACGCGCATTGTGAACATTCAAAAGAACCGTGAAGCCTGTTATTAACTAACAAACGTGTTTTTGTGTAGGTCCAAACATTATAATTGTTAAACTAACACAATACACGAAGAACGCGCTAGCTAACACTACATTAAAAAGTAGCCTAAACGTAGTTAAAACCCTGTTATATTGAGTTAAAACATATAGGCTATAAAAACACATTCCAACACATTCTCACCTGTATAATGTTATCCCATTTCTTCTGGAATTTAAATCGCACCGGCTTTTACAGAGGCTGCGCAGTTTGTTTTTGTTTTTTAATGCAAGTGATGATTGACAGCATCTGAAGTGTTGACCGTTCTAAAATGGCGGCGCGTCTACGTCCCTGGAGCGGTCGAATGAGGCATCTATGTACATATCTATGGCTGCCGCCCAGTTGTTGACGTTTTATATTCACCGTAAATATAAAAATTTACTTTAGGAAAATCGTCGGTCATGTTTTTTTATCCGGTGATTTCCGTTATTACAGTTAACTGTGCGAAGTGATATGGAACTGTAATGTGGTCAGGAGAGCTGCTTGGAACTACTTCGCTGTGCGTTTCCCTGAAAATAATTGCACACCTCAGAACGTTCATCAGCCAATCACATTCAAGCATTCAACGGACCCGTTGTATAGATAGGAATAAATGTACACATATTTTAGTATACGGTTTGCAAAGAGTTTAAATTGGTTACTTCACAACTAGAATCTGACCTAGAATTTATTTTCTTTTTCTTTATTCCATTAATTTAATTCCTATAAATAAAATGGCCGTTACACCCTAATGTTCAAAACATGACTGGTCATCATGTTAGATTAATTTCTTAGTTTAAAATCTAAAATTAATTTGCTGTTTTTAAAAGTTCTCACCACGAGTCTTGCCCTGGTAGCTCTGATTCACAGTGATGTACACCTGCATGAGAGGCACCAGCTGTACCTGCACCTGCAGCCCAAAGGTGGTCTGAAGTATGATGTGAAACGATGATGGCATGAACACCATGAAGTTAGCTTGGAAAAAAGACCAAAAGCCAAAGAGTTAAAAAAATATCAGCCATTGCAAACAATCATTACTTAAGTTTCATCGGTTTTAAAACAGAAAAGAAATGTGTGCCTCTCTCTCTCTCACCTGCCACGTAAGGAAGTGAAACTTTTGCATTGTGTTGTACTGTACCGTCAGCATCAATCAACAGACGCTAATGAAGAAAGACATAGTGTCACTTTCAGTAATTTGTTGACTGTATGGGAATGTGTGAGGGAATGTAGCCTACTCACATTGTTCTTGTCATTGTTAAATAGCACTTCTATATATTTCAAGCAGGTGTCAGTTTTAAGGGTACCACAAGGAGCAATTTTACCCAATATGATGAACGTTGACTTTTCATGGTCCTACAAAAACACAAAGAGAGTTTTATAGAGTGTATTGTTCATTATTAAGAATATCACATATAGTTTGTTAATGAAAAGTGTCAAGTGTTGAGTAAAACATGAAGAATACAAATAAAAGAATTCCAAATGTAAATTTCTTAAAGTTATAGAAGGTGTAGTTATTGACTAAACCACTTACTTGTGAGAGCACATAGATGCAGTCTCCATGGAAAGTGAATTCTTTCCCATCGTAGGTGGTGAAGTGAGATCCTTCCTCTACAGCGCACAGGCCAGGGCCGGGAATACTCACACAGATCCACTTTCCCTCCTCACATATACTGATACAATTAGAAACAGACATGGTAAACAACCACCTTAAGGACTACAGAAGCAATGTAGTAATAGTTCGATTCACAGCATGTTTATTTAAGTGTGTTTTCTTTTGCAATTAAAGATGTAAAAGGAAAAACAGAGTGAAATGAATTTTATTACCATTCCTCCTCTTTTTTTTTAAGAACCTCTCCTGGGTTGTAGATGCCGTCGTGTGTGCACTGACATTGTTCAACAGGGATGCAGCTCTTGTTTGAGATTTCATTAAATACAGTTCCTATAACACATTTCATATTCACCCAGATATATACACAACATGTTTTTCCTCAATTGTTTAGACACAAATGCTGATTCTAGTTGTCCACAATTGAAAACCATTTCTTCAACTCTCAAAACACATTTCTCAAACCTATTTAAACATTTCAATTTGTTAAAAGTTCTTTGCAAATTCATACACAAATATAGCAATTGGTTTAAATCATGTTCTCATTTTTTATTGTGTAAGCATTGCATTCAGATTGCGGGAATAAGTATTTGAATCACTTGGCTAATGACCTACCAAAGCTAACTGGAATATACAGTAAAAACTGTAATATTGTTAATTATTAATACTACTGAATATATCCACTTTCTATTCTAATATATAAATGTAATTTATTCCTGTGATCAAAGCTGAATTTTCAGCATCATTACTCCAGTCTTCAGTGTCACATGATCCTTCAGAAATCATGATGATTTGGTCAAAAAAAAATCTTACTCTATATACTATCATTCAAAATGTTTAGGGTAAATAGGATTTTTCACACTGAAGAAGGTAGAGAGCCAAAATGTTTTTTTTTTAAATCTCCCGCTGAATTAATACTATTTAGAGTGCATACCTCCCGTGTTTGTTTTAAAAAAGAAGGAAAAGAAAAGCCTTTTAAAAAAAGAAATTAACAATTCAGCAAGGACACAACTTAACAAAATTGACTGTAAAGAAATGTTTTTCATGGTGATTGAAAACGTTCAATATGTGTTTTTTTAAATCAACCACATTTATAAAATACTGTAAATTCAATATTGTGAATTATAGGTCCTGACCTGTTGGGCAGAAGCAGCCATCGATGTTGTGTTCCTCACATAGAATGTTTGTGTCTTTGTGTGAGCATGTTTCCATACAGGGGGAGCCGCTTTCAGAATGTACCATATTGTAGGGGCAAGTCACAGCTGCATGGGAATACAAGTTACAGAATCAAGAAAAGGTGCTGGTGTTTGCGTTGATTAACTTTTTTTTTTTTTGATTAATGAAATTTGTATTTGAAGAAAGAAATGGATATGACAATAAAACTGACAGTATTAATCTGTAACAGCTATTAGTTAATCATTTAAAGAAAAAGGAATCAAAGTAATGAAAAAAGCTGAAGAGAGAAGAACCCTGTGACATCCACCAGAGCTTGTGGTAGTTATTACCGCAGAAGTCATCTCTTCTCCAGGTCGGTGGAGTTCCCCCAGCATGCGAACACTGACGTGAATATTCAGACAAAGTTGCACAGAGCGAGGAGTTGTCAGTGTCTTCAGGTTGATACAAGCATAAATCAATTATACAGGCATTGATATACGACTCAGGGTTCAAAATCTTAGTGCAGGGGTACCAGTATTTATTCTTCAAAAGGTCTTCACAATTTGCCTGCTGTTGTGACAAAGAAAAAGAATATCAATAAAGACATTACATATCAATTTTATAATTATTTTAATCTGTTGTCATAGAGAAATTGCTAGTTTGTTTGGGATGAAACCAATAAGGCATGAACTAAGAAATACATTGAGTACGGAAAGTATTCAGACCCACCTAAATGTTCCACTCTTTGTTATATTGCAACCATTTGCTATAAACATTTAAGTTCTTTTTTTTCTCATTAATGTACACACAGCACCCCATATTGACAGAAAAACACAGAACTGTTGACATTTTTTGCAAATGTATTAAAAAAGAAAAACTGAAATATCACATGGTCCTGAGTTTTCAGACCCTTTGCTGAGTATTTAGTAGAAGCCTTTTGATCTAATACAGCCATGAGTCTTTTTGGGAAAGATGCAAGTTTTTCACACCTGGATGTGGGGATCCTCTGCCATTCCTCCTTGCAGGTCCTCTCCAGTTCTATCAGGTTGGATGGTAAACGTTTGTGGACAGCCATTTTCAGGCCTCTCCAGAGATGCTCAATTGGTCAGGGCTCAGTTGTTGTGAAGCCACTCCTTCGTTATTTTAGCGGTGTGCTTAGGGTCATTGTCATGTTGGAAGGTGAACCTTCGGCCCAGTCTGAGGTCTTGAGCGCTCTGGACAAGGTTTTCGTCCAGGATATCCCTGTACTTGGCCGCATTCACCTTTCCCTCGATTGCAACCAGTTGTCCTGTCCCTGCAGCTGAAAAACACCCCCACAGCATGATGCTGCCACCACCATGCTTCACTGTTGGGACTGAATTGGACAGGTGAAGAGCAGTGCCTGGTTTTCTCCACACATACCGCTTAGAATAAAGGCCAAAAAATCTTGGTTTCATCAGACCAGAGAACCTTATTTCTCACCATCTTAGCAAACTCCATGCAGGCTTTCATGTGTCTTTCACTGAGGAGATGCTTCCGTCGGGCCACTCTGCCATAAAGCCCCTACTGGTGGAGGGGCTGCAGTGATGGTTGAATTTCTACAACTTTCTCCCATCTCCCGACTGCATCTCTGGAGCTCAGCCACAGAGATCTTTGGGTTCTTCTTTACCTCTCTCATCAAGGCTCTTCTCCCCCGAAAGCTCAGTTTGGCCGGACGGCCAGCTCTAGGAAGGGTTCTGGTCGTCCCAAACCTCTTCGATTTAAGGATTATGGAGGCCACTGTGCTCTTAGGAGCCTTAAGTGCAGCAGAATTTTTTTTTGTAACCATGGCCAGATCTGTGTCATTCCACAATTCTGTCTCTGAGCTCTTCAGGCAGTTCCTTTGACCTCATGATTCTCATTTGCTCTGACATGCACTGTGAGCTGTAAGGTCTTATATAGACAGGTGTGTGGCTTTCCTAATCAAGTCCAATCAGTATAACCAAACACAGCTGGACTCAAATCAAATGAAGGTGTAAAACCATCTCAAGGATGATCAGAAGAAATGGACAGCACCTGAGTAAAATATATGAGTGTCACAGCAAAGGGTCTCAATACTTAGGACCATGAGATATTTCAGGTTTTCTTTTTTAATAAATCTGCAAAAATGTCAACAGTTCTGTGTTTTTCTGTCAATATGGGGTGCTGTGTGTACATTAATGGGAGAAAAAAATGGCCTTAAATGATTTTAGCAAATGGCTGCAATATAACAGAGTGAAAAATTTAAGGGGGTCTGAATACTTTCCGTACCCACTGTACATTAAAAAATTCCACCTAATTCTATCAAACCCATTCAGTTAGCTTTTATGACTTACATAATTTTTACACTGGTTTAACTCCTTTTTTGCATCATCTTTTTCCGAAGGATTTTGGCAATTATCCAATGTGTTGGGAACTATGTGCATATTCCCAAATTCAATGTAGCCAATCTTTCGTTCGTATCCTAGTTTGAATTTCATAAGATAAGACATTGATGAGTTTTCCAATAAAAACACTTAATATTCTTGGAGATCTATGAAATTAGCAATACATGAGGAATAAAATGTGTTGTCTGTAATTAAGAAACAATTACAAAATAAGACAGAAGTCAGTCAATTACAACAGCAAATTACAACTCACCAAATGTATTAAACTCATCAGGAACCCCATTGAAATTGCCACACAATCCACAGGTGTGATTTTTATATTTGGTGTCCAACTCCACCTAAAACAGCACCACAAGGCAAGATGGATTTGTATACAAACATATGTTTGTTTCACATGCGCATTAAAGGAACACTCCACCGTTTTTAGAAATAGGGCTTATTCAACATCTTTCCTACATTTAGATATGTGGGCAAATGCATTTTTGTCTCAGTGCATGCATTGTTTTAGTTTGGCAGTGCCGCCGCTAGCTTAGCATAATGAATGTAATCCTATGTTACCAGCTAGCATGTCCCGAGTAAAAGTGATCCAAAAAAAAAGCCCACCTAATTAATTATTGTGGCCTGCGCATTCACAACGAATACAAATAGTGATGCAGATTAAGACTAGGCGATTTACTAGGCAGATATTAACTTTATATTTTACTATATTATATTGGAAGCACAGGCGAAGCACTGCTACTTGGGCGCAGAGATCACGCAACACATGAAATGTATTTTGATGGAAGTTGTGGGATTTCATGTGTTGGATGATATCTCTGCACCCATGTAACAGTACACACAATTTATTCACTCTGGGACCCGGTTACAAAATGTATACGTATAGCTAAACGTGTCTCTGTGTGGATGGGGGTCTAAAAAAATTGCCATTCAATTCGATCAAACGCCTTTTCCACATCCAAGGAGATAATTACCTCCGAGTGTGGAGAAGGATCAGATGATACATTATGTTAGTGAGTCTAGTAATATTAGAGAAAGACTGGCAACCCTTAATAAATCCTGTTTGATTGTCTGAAATGATTAAGGGGATGATATGTTCTAAACAAAATCTTTTATAATGTAATATAATGAGAAATAGGACAATATGATTCATACTGGGAGGGCAGGGAGTTTAAAAACTTCAAGAATAGTTGACGCAAGTTTCCCTTTAAATCTCCTTTTAAAAAACAATAGAATACCCATCAGGCGCAGAGCCTTGCCACTCTTCATTGCCATAATGACCCTACTAATTTCTTCAATCTCAAGGTCATGTTCAAAATCTATCACCTTATCTGATTGCAAAGTAGGTATATTTAAATTATTTAAGAAATATTCCATTGTTCTGCATGAATAGGGGATAAAAATGTAACTTTTTTAACGTAATTCAGTTGTAGGTAATTCAGAATATTGTCTGTCTAAATCTAATATGGATTGTGAGAGTGCTTGCTGTTCGTTCTTATGTTCTTTATTATCATATAAATGTATTTTGACCTGTCTAGTTAGCATTTAAAGTATCCTAGAGTAATGAGTAATACTGTATCCGTTTTATTGGATTCCAGAAAATTGTTTAAATTAGTTGAACATTTTGGTTATGTATGTAACCCTTGTTCCCTGAAGGAGAGAATGGAGACGTTACATCGATAACGTAATGGGAATCTTGCTAGAGAGACCAATTTTCTTCAAGTGTAACTAAACAAGCAAATGCACATTGTCATAAGATTTGCATTTGACGCTCCGCCACACAGGTGTAAGCAGGTGTATTTCATATTCAGGTGTATTTCATATTCAGGAACCGAGCTGGTGACCCGAGCTAGTGACCCAGCTGCCAAGCTGTGGAAGAATACTCATATGGGATCCCCTCAGGGTCTCTACATATGGACACCCAGTCTAGCACAGGTTTTCATATATATATATATATATATATATATATATATATATATACACGAATGTAGGCCTGGCACCAGATGCTCCGCTATTTCCAGCTGTCGAGGGTGCTGGAGGAACTCAACAGGGTTTGCACATCAGGGAACTCTACTGTGCATGTCCAGCAGGGGTCCCTTGTTGTTTCAACCTATCTGAAGTGAGAACACAGGAGGATACCGGCTCTACACGAAGGCTATAGAATCTAGCGAATGTGTTAGGTGTTAACCAACCCACAGCTCTACAAATATCTGTCAGTGAGGCACCTCGTGTCAGCGCCCAGCAGGATGCAACACTTCTGGTAGAAGGAGCTCTCAACCCAAGCGGGCAGGGACGGGCAGGGTACAAAGGTTCGAACAGGCCCAAGAGGGTATGGAGTGAGGGCAGGGACGATTTAACCTTCTCGCCCGCCTGAAGTACCTGATGACCAGGTAATGCTTCCCCACCGACATACCTCCTGTTGGGTTATGATGTGCCGATATCGTGGCAGCACATACTTTCAGGGTGGTGGGAGACAGCCCTTACTCCAGCTCCTGCTGTAGAAAGAAAAGCAAGGCCCTGATTGGGCAATTCTGGGGGTTTTCTCTGTAAGAAGAACACCACTCAATTAACAGGTTCCACTTCAAGGCGTAAGCGTCTCATAAGTGGTGCCTGCACTGGAGTGACGGTGTTCACTACCTCCTGGGGTAGGTCACCTAGAACCTTTGCGTCCAGTCTAGAGACTAGACCGCTTCCCACGTACCGACAAGGACATGAAAGGTTCGTTCAGTAGATTTTGTGCTCTAAATGAATGGTTAATGTCATGTTGTAATGAACAAAAACTTTATAAATAACTTTTTTTGAAAATAACTTTGCAAATAACTGAAATCTTTTCTGGGAGTTACCTAGGCTTTTCGGTGCTGATGGGCTGCACTCCAGCATAATCGGAGTGGATCTTCTGTCAAACAGCTAATAGTTTTGATGTACTCTGTCTGACTAAAACCTGGCTTGAACCAAATTATTGTTTCGGTCTTTGAGTCTACTCCACCACTCTATTGTTAAATGCATGAGATGCATCCATCTGATGGGGCGTGGTGGCAGTGTTGCAACAATCTATAGAGATATTCTGAATATTACTCAGAAAACAGGACATAGGTTTAATTAGTTTGAAGTGCTTGTACTAATTGTTACACTTTCAGATATATATATAAAAAAAAATCCTTACTATCTCTTGCTTTGGCTACTGTGTATAGACCTCCAGGGCCCTATGTTGATTTCTCTCAGTTTCTCTCAGACCTATTGGTCAATATTGATAAAGCAGTTTGTCTTAGATTTTAACATTCACATAGAAAATACAAACACTGCGTTAGAGTTTGTGTTTACAGATTTTTTTAAAACTCCTTTGGGCTCAAGCAAAACTTGACTGGTTCTACTCATTGTTTTAATCATGCACCCTATTTAAAATGTAACTATTTAAATTACTTTATTAAAGTAATGTAACTGACTACATTTGATTACTTTTCTAATTTCCAGCACTGAAACACATTTTTATCATGTCTTGCTCAAAGCATCGCCATTTCTGTCAGTTTTATTCCAAAGATGCTTTCCACTCACTGTTTTTGTTCCACCATGATTATAATATCAGCTGCCAGATAATTGATTGTAGTGAACATATATATCGAAAAAATAATGACAAACTCACACAAGTTAATTTTTTTCTATATGCTATTCCCCACTTTTACAAATTAGTACTTTGTCGAGAACGGCACACTCTAAAAAATTCTGGGTAAAAAACAACCCAATGTTGGGTCAAAAATGGACTAACCCAGCAATTGGGTTGTTTTAACCCAGCGATTGGGCTGTCTTAAGCAAATATTTAACCCAACCGGAGGGTTAAAACAACCCAATCGCTGGGTTAAAACAACCCAACTGCTGGTTTAGTCCATATTTTAAAACAACCCAGCTTTTTTTATAGTGCAGCAACGTAGCACTGATTTGAACATAGGGCCCTGATTTGCTAAGAGGCAGACTCTGCATACAATCTTGCACACACAGCTTGTGTGGAATTGTATGCAGTTTTGGATCCAAATTTTGTCTTTTTTTTTTTTTTGGCTCATTCATCAGCATTACTGTACAAAAAACAAACAAACAAACAAAAAACAATATTATTAATAATTATATACACACATATATATGTATATACAGTATACACACACGCACAAGTGGTTCACCACAGAAAACATTCTATGCCTCAGCATTTGAATGAGGTAGTATTGTTTTTTGTTATTGTTGATTTCTTTTTAGCCTTTGATAGGTAAGTCTTATGTTGAATAATCATCAATAATCATATTTAATAATCATCATTGAAAATAATTTCTTTGTACTTTTTTAATTAAAAAAAAGGGTTAAAGAGAATCAACAAATCACATATTCTAGATTTTACTGCATTTTACAAATCGTCCCAACTTTTGCTGAGTTTGGGTTGTAAAATTAAATGTATACCAGCCCATGTATTTTAAAATAATTGACAGGAATAAATGACTTACCATAACTGCATCTTCTCTGTTCCACATGACTGTGATGCCTATTTTGGAACGGACCATGATGTAAATTGTGCTCTCTTCCACAAGGATCCCTCCGACATGCACGGGCATTGTTTCACTAAATAAAATAATATATATATATATAATATATATAAATTCATCTTTACAACTATGTTGTGTATGCTGTGGGAGGAAATAAGGAGTACTTTAGTTTCATAGAATCTTACTTTTTTCCCTTGACCAAGACCTGTTTCTCTGTCAAGTCAACAGTGATACCATTGATGGTAATCGAAACCCTGCTGATCTTCGGGCCCTTGGTGTTTTCTGTTCTCTTCACATAAACCATGAACTGGCGAATGACGTGGCTTTGGCAGTCAGACACCAGGTTATACTCGCACATGCCTGGGAACCTATAAAAGTCCCCATCGAACGTCTTGAAGTGGAAGTTTCCCCACATGCTACAGACGCTGTTGACATGGTTACTGGCACGAACTGGTAAAAATACAATTAAAGAGAATGCAAAGATTTACTGGACGATTCACCCACAGTAATGTTATGGTTTTGCTTAAACTTTTAGTTATCTTTTGAGATGGTTTGTTAAGTTTAATGTCTGCTTGAAGTGTGCTTTTGATCAAAACAAAGATAAGTTACACGTTTGTGAAATTTGAAGTTTGAAATGAGAAGACTTTTTTTAGTCTTTTGTTTGTTGTTAATTGTATTTATGTCACTGTGTCTATCTCTACCACTTAAAAAAAATGTTGTTCATGAGTTTAATGTGTTGGTTCAAAATACAATCATAAAGCACCAATTTTGCGTAATGTGTGAATAATTTTGTTACGTTATAGTTTCTTTGGAAATCAATCTTATCATCTCTTATCATCCATCAACACAATGACATATTCACATTTTGTTGTTGTTGGCCACATAAATTCCATAGGATTTTCCGTAACTCCATAATCTGCCATAAATCCTTTAAGACAAAGAAAGACAGATACATTCATATTTTGCAGCTAATATTGTGAGCATTCATTGCAGTAACTGATTACTTTCATTGTTCTAACCTGCTTGTGTGGACTGCAGCTCCACCAGTAGAACGACCCATCTCAGCATCCACATCTGGGACATCCTCACAGTCTCCACGGAGGCAACAACCATCCTGAAGAGATAATGTGAGCTGACTGTCAGCACTTGTCCTTTTATAGTGAGTTTTAGCTTTCTTTGGAAGAATGTAAGTGGTGATGAGAAGGTGGAATCCGGTATTTGAATTACCATATGCACTGAACTGCTTCATCTCAGATAAACAAGGATGTGAATGTTGATATTAGGGATGTAATTAGAGAAGTTGCACAGTATAATGCACTGTAAACTTTACTCTTATCCTATATACAGTGGGTAAGGAAAGTATTCAGACCCCCTTAAATGTTTCACTCTTTGTTATATTGCAGCCATTTGCTATAATCATTCAAGTTATTATTTTTTTCTCATTAATGTACACACAGCACCCCATATTGACAGAAAAACACAGAATTGTTGAAAAAAAAACACTGAACTATCACATGGTCCTGAGTATTCAGACCCTTTGCTCAGTATTTAGTAGAAGCCTTTTGATCTAATACAGCCATGAGTCTTTTTGGGGAAGATCAAACAAGTTTTTCACACCTGGATTTGGGGATCCTCTGCCATTCCTCCTTGCAGATCCTCTCCAGTTCTGTCAGGGTGGATGGTAAACGTTGGTGGACAGCCATTTGAACTGTCACAGAGTTGTTGTGAAGCCACTCCTTCGTTATTTTAGCTGTGTGCTTAGGGTCATTGTCTTGTTGGAAGGTGAACCTTCGGCCCAGTCTGAGGTCTTGAGCGCTCTGGAGAAGGTTTTCATGTGCCTTTCACTGAGGAGATGCTTCTGTCGGGCCACTCTGCCATAAAGGTCCTACTGGTGGAGGGCTGCAGTGATGGTTGACTTTCTACAACTTTCTCCCATCTCCCGACTGCATCTCTGAAGCTCAGCCATAGTGATCTTTGGGTTCTTCTTTACCTCTCTCACCAAGGCTCTTCTCCCCCGATAGCTCAGTTCGGCCAGACGGCCAGCTCTAGGAAGGGTTCTGGTCATCCCAAACGTCTTCCATTTAAGGATTATGGAGGCCACTGTGCTCTTAGGAACCTTAAGTGCAGCAGAATTTTTTTTTGTAACCATGGCCAGATCTGTGTCATTCCACAATTCTGTCTCTGAGCTCTTCAGGCAGTTCCTTTGACCTCATGATTCTCATTTGCTCTGACATGCACTGTGAGCTGTAAGGTCTTATATAGACAGGTGTGTGGCTTTCCTAATCAAGTCCAATCAGTATAACCAAACACAGCTGGACTCAAATCAAATGAAGGTGTAAAACCATCTCAAGGATGATCAGAAGAAATGGACAGCACCTGAGTAAAATATATGAGTGTCACAGCAAAGGGTCTCAATACTCAGGACCATGTAATATTTCAGGATATATATATATATATATATATATATATATATATATATATATATATATATATATATATATATATATATATATATATATATATATATATATATATATATATATATATATATATATATATATATATATATATATATATATATATATATACTTTTTAAATATATTAAACTATTGCAGGTTCTGTTAGAATGATAGTCTATTGAAAAGTGAAAAGTCTATGAAAGTCTATTTGCATGTACTGTACATTTAAGACATTATTTATTATTAAAGTATTATTATTTAAGGCATTATTTTGTCTATTTTTGATCCACCAGTAAAATAGTACAGAAGAAAGTCAGGACAAACCACTGGATGTTTTAAACACTAAGCTTAGACACGCAGAGTATTAGAAACCGTGAAAAGTCCTCATGTTGTTGGACTGTTGAAATGCCAAATGGCCAATCAAATTTGAGGACCAAAACTAACAGACAAGCTAAATAATTTCAGCATGCATCTGTGTACATATGATCTTATCATTGAACACCTTTAGAAGCATATTGCATTAAAACACACAACAAACAACCTATTTCAGAATCTGAATTAAATATTATAATGCATTTTACAATATACATTATGAATACCTTTATAATGCATTGCACATTAAGTTAAGTGTTACCAAAATTGTTTGTAACAAAAGTTGTTGACCTTACTTACTCAAGTATTTGTTCAAAACCAAATGTTCCCAGCTTTCCAAATTGAGTGATCTGAACAAAAATGTTACATTGCACAATGTTGTGCAAGTTGCTAGCATGCATTCCAGCTTGAAGAAAAAATACAAATAAAAATCATTGATTTACATTTTGCTGGATTAACATTTGTTGATCATCACCGTTTTTGATATGTTCATGTAGATGTCCATCTAATTGCATCTGTTGGATTTATTATGGTTCCCTATCAGAGTAATATGTTTTCTGCCTTTATAAATATAATTTGGTTTGTCACTTGGTTTGTAACACAGGATTAAATCCATGCACCACATAGGCCTTCCATGGTTGTTAGATCACTTGATAGGCTTCCACCGAAAGTCAATATAAAATAGTTCGATAGAATACAATTTAAGACTGGAACAACCAGTTGATACAATGCACCACATAGGGCTTCCATGGTTGTTAGATCACTTGATAAGCTTCCACCAAATGTCAATATGAAATATTTAGATAAAATACAATTTAAGACCATAACAACCAGCTACTATTGCTTATTGATCCACTATTGCTTATTGATGCAATGCTCTTCTATTTAATCATATGTAAAGCCCATATCCTGTTTCATCCTTCTTTCTGTTGCATTTAAATCACACAACCATTATAATCGTTACATTCATTTTATTTTTGATTAAGGTTTTTATAGAACCATAATAACATTCTCAGTCCAAGACTCAAGACGCATGAATTTAGGTTTAACATGCTTTTTTAATTGCCTTTCATTTCAAGCAAGCAAAAGAGTACACATTTATCAAGCAAAGAAAAAGAAGAGATCTATAGATTTAAGTCCAAGAAATGTTAAATAAAGAATGTGCAATTTAAATGAATTTTCACAAAGCTACTTGAGAGACATTTTGTTTTTGCTTGGGTCTGATGATTCACCGCTGCTGCTCATGGAAGTCCGAAACTGCGTTTTCTTTCACTGTTTTCAGGGAGCATGTTGCTAACGTGACAGTTAGTTCTGCTACAGGAGCACTCTTCAACATGGACGTACGAGTAGGTTACTATGTCTCCATTTACGCAACCAAGATTCACTGTGCGATTACTTGAGCGTGTGGCCTGACAGCAGCTACAAGAGGACAATCCAGGTTCAGTGTACCTATGTATGTGAGAAAAAGAGAGAGAGAAACACATGTTAAGTGTTTCAAATCGGTCAATTATGAGGGTCTATTTCAGTTAGGATGCTGCTTATGTAGATTTCTTAACAGAAACCTACTTACCTGCTAAAACTGGTACAGTCTCCACTACAAAATGTCAGGTCCATTTTCTTCTCTGACTGGCAGTCGTTGTGATTTATGTAATCACGAACGGTCTTTACTTGACAGCCCTTAATTTGGTCCACACCTAAAAAACAATTCAACACACATGGACATGTTAATATTTAACATAAATCAATAAAAATGTGCTGTTTTCTTTTTAAAATACTCACAAACATGGCAGCAGCCATCAGCGGACAGCTGAACGGTGCCCTGTAGAGCAAAACACAAAAACCAGAATGTCATTAATGTGATTTAATCACCATGATCGGTCAGTATAACATGTATAAGGGTGTTTGTGTGATAACTGAAGTACTGACAGGCTGGCAGTTGGAAACGTTGAAAGGAGGGCAATGGACTGTGTATTTGTCAGTGATGAATTGTCCATTGACTTTAGTGCATGTGATTTTGTCACAGCCCTGGTTTGTAGTGGGCAAAGTGGCTCCTTCCTACGAGCGAAAAGAGTGCAAGATAAAATTCATCATACAAGAAAAAACTGTAGATTTGTTGGGAGATTTTCAGGGAATAATTGCTTAAATTTGAGTCTATTCCTACACAAATTCAGAAAACTACTTTTATAATGCTCTTTTGTCCCTGGCGATGAACCGTTTCATTTTGTGTTCCAAGAAAAAAAAACAATATTTTGACATAGGGTTTTTGACATTTATAATGAATTTAAATTTGGAATAACTATTCCGTCAAGTTCCGTTTAATCTGAATATTCACTTTGTTCTTTTCAGCCACAGCTCGAGGCGACTGATCTTCTGACGTTTGACCTTACCTGCAGAATATGATTGACGCCATTGACGTTGATGATGCAGTGAGTTTGCACACACTTTCCACAGCAGTCAACGTTTAAATCAATATATTCATAACCCTGGGAAAAATAAACATCAAATGAAGTCAACAAAACTACACTCGTTCCTGAGAGAAGACGATCAGAAACTCGTCAAACAACTTACAGGATCACATTTCTTATCGCACTGCACAAATGCACATTTGATCTTGAACCACTGCGTTTTAGGATCCACGTCCCATGAACAGGTACATTCCTGACAGGCAACGACGGGGACCTTGGCACCAGGCTGAGGGAAGTGAGGGGAGAGAGAGTTGAGCGTGTAAAAAAACCAACAACTTCAGAGATATTTGATTTTTAAAATAGTAATATTGGAGCCATTTTAGTTACCTCATACTCTGTGTTTTTGTGGACACACACTTTCTTTGGCTCTAAGGAGGCAAACAACAAAAGAACACAAAACTATATAGAATGATATTCAAGGTGATCCGAGATGAATGTCACAAAAAAGAAGTGAAATGTGAATAATAGTGGTACCGCATTTGATTTCTGGACAGCATTTTCCATTAGGCACTTCTAGGATCGGCGCATATCCGACTGTACACTTTTTATCCAAAGGTGGGCACATGCTGACATCACAATCTGCATCACAAAAAAGAGTAGATTAGATTTAGGTGATGCAAACCTAATGCAAAACCCTTTAAAGAATGTAAACAAACTCATCTTACTGCAAACTTGTTTGCTGCAGCATGGGTCTGAGGGATTGGTGACATTGACCAGCACAAAGCCAGGCTCAGTGCAGCTCTCAGGATTCACATCAGGACACTTCTTGGGCTTACAGATCACCGATTTGCTGGCTTTATCACAGATACACTCTTCACAGTTGTACTCAAATACCTCATCGAACTGCCACAAAAAAACAAGAGGATTCAGTTAAAAGTCAAGCCCGGTTAAAGTCGGCATGAAATGTAAATTGACCCAATAGATTTTTGTAATTGCATGTTATAGATTATATTCTATATATATGTCAATCTCTAACTTCCAGTAAAAACTATAGACTTTGCATGTGGGAGTTACAGGTGGGCAATATACCGGTAGATACGATTAACCAGTAGAAATTTGTCAAAGATAGAGATATTGAACTATTGTCTCTATCACGGTTACGTGCCTCATGTGATGTTGCTGTGCTACGTAGTCACGAAAGCTTACCTCTTTGTATGTGTTTTTAAGGATTGTGGTTTAAAAACAGGCAATGTTAAACCGTTAAAGCCTTGGCACGGCACGGCTCGGTTTGCTTTTCCACTGCGTGGTACGACTCTGCTCCGCACAGCATGGCTCAGCACGGGATTATTGTAGTTGCGCCGTCTCTACTGCCGCGACATCATCGTAACCGCGACACAAAAATAAACGTGCGAAACAGGACCAATGGAGTCCATCGAAGGAATGATGTTCTTGATTCTCGCCATGTGGATTCACTGCACGACGAAAACGTTTGCTTCAAAGGAGGCTTATGGCAGTAAAACAAAAACCAAGAGAGTATGAGAAGCAAGTCATGCGAACTATACTGCCGTGGCTGTCACTGCTGCTAGCGTGTTTGGTGTCGCAAATCCAATGACGCTAGTAGTGACGATTCTCTCTGACCAATCAGTGATCTGTAGTGTTAACTCGTCACATTTTAGTATCGGTACGGCACGCTTGGAACCCCAAACGGAGTGGTACTGTTTAAGCAAGCCGTACCGAGCCGTACCATGCAGTGGAAAAGTGGCGCGTACCAAACCATACCGAACTGTACCGAGCCATACCATTCAGTGGAAAAGCGCCAAAGCCGACCGTGCCGAGCTGTACCATGCAGTGGAAAAGTGCTGTCTGAGATACACACGACATGCAGTGTTGGGCACGTTACTTAAAAAAAGTAATTAGTTATAGTTACTAGTTACATCTTACAAATAATAACATCATTGAGTTACATCATTATAAAAGTAACTAATTACTAGGGAAAGTAACTACTGAGTTATTTTTTTTTTTCCAAAACTTATGATGCCCCCAATATTAAATATGTTAAATAAATGAGTTGGACATAAAATAGAATATGAAATAGAATAAATTATTATTATAAAACATTGTACATTAATGTACACTATTGTAATGTTGCTGTGGGACAATGTGAGAGACAACTATCAAATTCAATACATTATTGTAAATATTAGGCTATCAGTAGGCCCATAGTGTAAATATTATCAGTAGGGCTACTATAGTGTAAATATTATCAGTACTAAACTACTCCTTTGGTAGTGGAGCGTTATCAACTGGGTTTTTAGCCACTAATTTTGTGGCGGCATGTGATGATGTGAGGTGCTTCATTAGATTAGAATTACTTTCCACCGACGTGGAGAGTCTCTGGGCATATGTTGCACGTTACATAAACATTCTTACCTTTCACCTCAACAACGGACAAGTTGTGCTTATACTTCCAGTTTGCGAAAGCTACCTTTGAAGTCGTTAGACTTGCCATCGCTGACTGTGCATATGCGTGTGCATCATAGGTGTCTGTGTGTGTGTGTGTGTGTGTGTGTGTGTGTGTGTGTGTGTGTCAACCTTGTCTCCCACCCACCAATCATAATCAGTTATGTGTTACTTCCCCACCCACCCCCCAACAAGCATGCACGCCCGCCCGCCCGCACACACACACACCAACCAGAGAAAGAAAAACGTTGCAGGTCCGAGAGACTGTTCGGATGCAAACCGCTTCAGTCAGCTCAATTATAGTAACGCCGCGTTTTTTTCCTCAGTAACGCTAACGCCGTTGTAACGGGAGAAAAGTAATTTGTTTGAACTCATTACTGAAAAAATAATTCCGTTAAGGTAACACCGTTTATCTATACGCAGTTATTCCTACAGTCACTGGTAACATAAAAAAAACGTTTAGATATCAATCTGCCTTTGAAGCTCTATAAACAGTCATTTTTGTTTTAAGTGAATGTAAACAGTTGAGAAAGAAAAAGCACACAACAAAACCTGTTTTACAGAACACGGAAGTTTGTTGTGAATAACCCCCATTGGATCCGTGCAGTCGGTCTTAAAGTGACAGCATCCAAATTTACAAACAACAAAAAAAAGAACATCTCTCGCTGCACTTTACTAAATCACTTTTGTACCTTTAATAAGAGTAAATGTTTATTTAATTTACATAGTGATGACTATGCAGTGTTTTTATACATTTTTATACATTTCTCAATTTATATAGTATTTCTTATTTCCAGTGCTTGAACTTTTTCTGGTAGGTCTATTTCATTTGTGTCTTTGTTCTATTGTAGTTTGTTTTCCTATATGCTCGTAATTAGTTTCTTTTTTTCTTTCATTATCACATTTTACTTGTCTTGTAAGCTTGAGTTTTACTATGAGATTTCAATGGTATCAGATATTGATATCATACATTTATTTAAGCTGAAATAAAATGACTCATATAAGATTTTGGTCATATCAGCCAACCCGAGGTAAGGTTTGCTGGACAGTCAACTGCAGGCTTGTATCAATCCAATCAACAATTGATAAATAGAACCAATTACCCACCCTACATTTTTTCTTTTCAATAATCCATTAAACTTGGATGAAAATAGTACATACTATGGAAGAAAATGCTACTTGCATTTCATTTACACTATTATACATTTGTCAGTTTGCCAGTGATAGAACCTCATAAGTGACCAAATGGAAACTCTGCGCAGGCAGCAATAACATATAGCGCGACTCACATAAAGATCTTGGCATTAGTATATTGCTAAGTTAAAATTTAAATCTATTTTTCATTAATATGCATATCACACAAGAATACTGGTATATGTATATCACACAAGAATACTGGTATATGCATATCACACAAGAATACTGGTATATGGATATCACACAAGAATACTGGTTCGAATATTGCACTATATTATTGATACTTTTCAGTACTGAATTAATTATATGGATGAATTCTAATAAGTTACAGATCTCTCTTCAGTTCTATCATCCGCCATCTTGTATTTTATTTTTGATTGAGATTGTCACAATGCATTTTGGAATTAATAAGTTTAAGAACTATGAAATGAAACACTTATATTGAGTGAAAAGCTGAACTAATGGCCTTACCTCACGTGGTGTCCCAGAGGAGTCCAGGCATCCTAAAAACATAAAGGAAAGAACAAAATCAAAATAAATGTTTTCAAAATAGTGGCTAAGACATAAAGAATGATGCAGAAAAACACACTTTTTAAAAATATATTTCGATTTGAATGCCTAAAGCATGCACACACACTTGAATTCGAAACTTCTTACCACATTTGTTCACACAGACTCCTGACTCCTTGTTGAAGAGCAATGTTCCCTCAGGACAGAAGCAGCCCTCTGTGGGCACTTTAATGGTGCGCCTTTCAGGTCTGCAATTAAAAGAATATATTTAACCTTTTTTATTATACACATATCACCTGAGATTCATTCCAATAAACATTTAGGAGCAAATTCGCTAAAAGGCAAAACTCCTAAATGTGAATTAATGGGCATACATATCATCACAGCTTGGCGGCTCAGCTGGACCACAAGGATTGAAGACTTTATCCTCTGGACATTCAATATCTGGGGAAGAAAATACAAATAAAACACTTAAATAATCTCCATAGTTTCCAAGAATAAAGGATCCAAAAGTTTGAGATCATACAGAAAAATTTTTAAGATAAAAAAGGAATTTAAACCCACCAAATGTACAACAAAAATTTGGGGTTTTGGGAAAATCTAAAGAATCAATTTGATATGAGATGTAACTTACTGCAAAGGTTAGTGTAGTTCCTCCAGTGTATGCAGACCCCTAATTGAGAGCAAGCCCTTGCGTAGCTCTGTAGACTGGTACACACCACGGCAGGGTTGCTCATATGACAACTATCATATTGACATCCTAAAAAGAAGTTTTCAGGGGACACATGGGAATGGCACGCTTCGAACAACCTGAGGAAGACAGGAGTAGTAAATATCACTTTGGAAGCTGTATATTTTGAAATTTAAAACACGACACAGAATCAACTCACTCGCTACCGAGGAGGTTGCAGTCAGGATGGGCCTGGCATGGCTTAGGTGTGGGTTTGAGATCACCCCCAACTGTAGGTAATGCAGTTGGTGGAGTGCAAATTTCACCATTCACACCACTGGCTGGCCAGTAATCTGCCATCACTGCACAGTCATTCACCAAGATCCCTCCAGGGATCATGCAGTCATCAGCTCTATTGTTGTTGCATGTTCCTTAGTGGGAATTATTTGGAATAATTTATATGAACACTGCATAAAAACAAACCCCTTGTATACCATCCACATTGTGATGTCACCATCCATACAAAAACCAGGGGGTGGCTAACTTACCACAGTGACCTTGTGTATTGTTTCCGAAATGCTGGAATGGCAGGTTGATGCCAAAGCCAGTGGCTCCGAATGTTATATCAACACCCAGCTGTGGAATACTCAGGAACAAGTCTAGGCCTGAGCTTATAACCCTCACACCATTATGAGCATATGGCAGACGTAACTTCTCATTGTCCTTAACAGCCTGTTAGGACAAGAGACAATTACAAGAAAAACATAGGATACTTATACTAATCTAATCTTTAATCATTCCAAATCTAGAAAGCCTCACCTCTAGGTCTGCACCTCCGATGAGATTGTGATTTGTAAGTGTAATGACTTGTTTGTTGTAAGACACAATAATGGATCTGGGACAGGATACATGCTCAATAGGGTCACAGTAGACATTGTCAATGTAGATCTTTAAATGGTATTGAGGCCTTATTTCCTCCATTAATATATAAGTGCAGTTTCCTTGATAACTGTAGAAGACTCCATCAAATGTGATGTAATGAGGGTCACCCCAACCTTCACAAAAGCCTATGAACAATAATAAAAAAGCCTTCAGATATTTGAACAAGCTACCAGAATTTGATCAATAACTATGTTTATTAACTGTTGAAAGCATCACTTGATATTTGAAGAATTGAAAATACAACCACCTCTTCACTGTGACCTCTGACAGGCAAGCAATTACGAATACCAATTACGATTCATTTTATTTACTTCAAAGCAAGAGACTTAATGAAATGTAAATCACACATAATAACTTCATTGTTTTTTAAATGAATGACATTTAAAAATATTTTCTCTTCTTTTAAAATACTAGATGTTCAAGGGAGAAAAAAAACAAGCATTTTCAAGGAATACATTCAACATTTAAAGGATTAGTTTACTTTAATGTTCATGTCTTTCTTTCTTTAGTCGAAAAGAAAGGAAGTTCTTTGATGATTTTTCTCCATATAATGGACTTCAACAGCAACCAACAGGTTGAAGGTCCAAATCAATGCAGTTTCAAAGGGCTTCAAAGGGCTCTACATGATCCCAGCCAAGGAATAGAGTCTTCATTTTCACAAAAAAAACCCCAAAATATTTATATACTTTTGAACCCTAAATGCTCGACTTCAGTGTTCTGCTTTTGCCCGACGTATGTCATCACGTCAGAAAGGACATGGCCATGACCATGAAAGTACGGACCCAGTGTTAAAACGAAAGTGAAAAGACTAAATCAAATGCACTTTACCAAAATAAAGGTAAAACAACAATGAGAACATGAGATGGAGTTTTTCGGCACTGGGTCAGTACTTCCACCTACGTCAAGGGCGTGACCTTTCCGACGTGATGTCGTCAAGAAGCAGAACACAGTAGTCGAGCATTTGTGGTTAAAAAGAATATAAATGTGTTTTTATTTTATTTTATTTTTTTATGACCAATTGTTACGCTAGATAAGACTCTATTCCTAGGCTGGGATCATGTAGAGCCCTTTGAAGCCATTTGAAGCCCTTTAAAACTGCATTGATTTGGACCTTCAACCCGTTGGTTGCCATTATATGGAGACAATTCCTGGAATAAACGTAATTTCTTTTTGACTGAAGAAAGAAAGACATGAACATCTTGGATGACATGGGGGTAAAAAAATTATCAGAAAATTTTAATTCTGAAGAGAAATAATCCTTTAAGCACTTTTGAAATAATAAAAGCATAACATGTCAAATCAAGAATTCATTGGAAATCATTGGGCTTGGAAGGACATTGTTATTAATGTTTACAGAATCAAATATTAAAACTATGAAGACAAGTTTACTTACAGTCACACTGGTAATACTGGCAGCAGTAATGCTCATCATAGACAAGCACTGGTTTTTTGCCATTTTCACAGGTGATGTTCTGCAGTGGAGGGCATTCAAATGGGATAATTTCAATGATGTTGTCTTCTATGCACCTCGCCATAGTGCAGTTACACAGGATGAAGGTCTCGTTTGTCTAGTGATAATGAAAAATGTGCTGCAATTAGAAAGACTGATAAATGCAAAATCACAATGTAGTCTATGTTGTTTTCTTGGAATATTTAAATGGGATCATGGATACTGATACAAGACCATTTCTCCTGTAGTAAAAAATAAACCACCATATACATATTTAAGTAGAAATAAAATGAAAGTATTAAACTTTAAATAAACATTAATAAAACATTTTTACATTTTTGTCCCATTCAGGGCAGTCATAATGCGGAGTTGGTGTAGGAGTAGGTGTGGGAGTGGGTGTAGTAATTTCACATGGCTTTGTGCTGTTCTGAATTTCACAGATATCAGAGCAGATGATGGTGAGGCAGTTCCCCGAGCCAATGTACTCATCAACTATTTTATCTCCTACATAAAACAAGAATCAAGAAGAAAACATAAAAGCACTGAAAAAATTGTTAAAGAAATAAAACCGGTCCAAACAAACAAAAAAGATGTCAATGCAATATATTAGAAATACTAACCAGGATTATAGTGAATTCCGTTAAATACACAAAAACATGGTGTAGTGGTGGAAATCATTGGTGTAATTGTAAATGCTGTTGTTGTAGGTTTTATGGTAGTTGTCGGGTTAGGTGATATGGTAGATTCTGATGAAATTTGAGGCAATGCTGTAGGAGGTGTTTTGCTTGTTGTAATTGTTTCTCCAGTAACAATATGTATTGTTGTAGTTGTCCCAGGGGTAGATGATGGGGTAGGTTCTAGTGTTGATGTGGTAGGTCCTGGTGTTTTTGTAGTAGACTTTGTTGTAGTTGTCGGTGTAGGAGTAGGTGATGTTGTAGGTTCTGGTGTTGTAGTAGACTTTGTGGTAGTTGTCGGTGTAGGGGTAGATGATGTGGTAGGTTCTGGTGTTGATGTGGTAGGTCCTGGTGTTGTTGTAGGAGACTTTGTGGTAGTTGTCGGTGTAGGGGTAGATGATGTGGTAGGTTCTGATTTTGTTGTAGGAGACTTTGTGGTAGTTGTCTGTGTAGGGGTAGATAATGTGGTAGGTGCTGGTGTTGTAGTAGACTTTGTGGTAGTTGTTGGGGTAGGGGTAGATGATGTGGTAGGTCCTGGAGTTGTTGTAAGAGACTTTGTGGTAGTTGTTATTGTAGGGGTAGATGATGTGGTAGGTACTGGTGTTGATGTGGTAAGTCCTGGTTTTGTTGTAGGAGACTTTGTGGTAGATGTTGGTGTAGGGATAGATGATGTGGTAGTTTCTGGTGTTTTTGTAGTAGACTTTGTGGTAGTTGTCGGTGTAGGGGTAGATGATGTGGTAGGTTCTGATTTTGTTGTAGGAGACTTTGTGGTAGTTGTCGGTGTAGGGGTAGATGATGTGGTAAGTTCTGTTGTTGATGTGGTAGGTCCTGGTGTTGTTGTAGGAGACTTTGTGGTAGTTGTTGGGGTAGGGGTAGATGATGTGGTAGGTTCTGGTGTTGATGTGGTAAGTCCTGGTGTTGTTGTTGTAGACTTTGTGGTAGTTGTTGGGGTAGGGGTAGATGATGTGGTAGGTTCTGGTGTTGATGTGGTAAGTCCTGGTGTTGTTGTTGTAGACTTTGTGGTAGTTGTCGGTGTTGGGGTAGATGATGTGGTAGGTTCTGGTGTTGTAGTAGACTTTGTGGTAGTTGTTGGTGTAGGAGTGGATGATGTGGTAGGTCCTGATGTTGTTGTAGGAGACTTTGTGGTAGTTGTCTGTGTAGGGGTAGATGATGTGGTAGGTTCTGGTGTTATTGTAGTAGACTTTGTGGTAGTTGTCGGTGTAGGGGTAGATGATGTGGTAGGTTCTGGTGTTGAGGTGGCATGTTCTGGTGTTGTTGTAGGAGATGTTGTAGTAGTTGTCTGTGTAGGGGTAGATGATGTGGTAGGTTCTGGTGTTGATGTGGCATGTTCTGGTGTTGTTGTGACATGTTCTGGTGTTATTGTAGTAGACTTTGTGGTCGTTGTCTGTGTAGGGGTAGATGATGTGGTAGGTTCTGGTGTTGTTGTAGGAGACTTTGTGGTAGTTGTCTGTGTAGGTGTAGATGATGTGGTAAGTTCTGGTGTTGATGTGGCATGTTCTGGTGTTGTTGTAGTAAACTTTGTGGTAGTTTTTGGTGTAGAGGTAGATGATGTGGTAGGTTCTGGTGTTGATGTGGCATGTTCTGGTGTTGTTGTAGGAGACATTGTGGTAGTTGTCTGTGTAGGGGTAGATGATGTGGTAGGTTCTGGTGTTGATGTGATATGTTCTGGTGTTGTTGTATTAAACTTTGTGGTAGTTTTTGGTGTAGGGTAGATGATGTGGTAGGTTCTGGTGTTGATGTGATATGTTCTGGTGTTGTTGTATTAAACTTTGTGGTAGTTGTTGGTGTAGGGGTAAATGATGTGGTAGGTTCTGGTGTTGTTGTAGGAGACTTTGTGGTAGTTGTTGGTGTAGGGGTAGATGATGTGGTAGGTTCTGATGTTGTTGGAGTAGACTTTGTGGTAGTTGTCGGTGTTGTGGTAGATGATGTGGTAGGTTCTGGTGTTGATGTGACATGTTCTGGTGTTGTTGTAGGAGACGTTGTGGTAGTTGTCTGTGTAGGGGTAGATGATGTGGTAGGTTCTGGTGTTGATGTGGAATGTTCTGGTGTTGTTGTGACATGTTCTGGTGTTATTGTAGTAGACTTTGTGGTAGTTGTCGGTGTAGGGGTAGATGATGTGGTAGGTTCTGGTGTTGATGTGATATGTTCTGGTGTTGTTGTAGGAGACGTTGTGGTAGTTGTCTGTTTAGGGGTGGATGATGTGGTAGGTTCTGATGTTGTTGTGACATGTTCTGGTGTTGTTGTAGTAGACTTTGTGGTAGTTGTCGGTGTAGGGGTAGATGATGTGGTAGGTTCTGGTGTTGATGTGATATGTTCTGGTGTTGTTGTAGGAGAATTTGTGGTAGTTGTCGGTGTTGGGGTAGATGATGTGGTAGATTCTGGTGTTGTTGTAGTAGACTTTGTGGTAGTTGTCGGTGTTGTGGTAGATGATGTGGTAGGTTCTGGTGTTGTTGTAGGAGACTTTGTGGTAGTTGTCGGTGTAGGAGTAGATGATGTGGTAGGTTCTGGTGTTGTTGTAGGAGACGTTGTGGTAGTTGTCTGTGTAGGGGTAGATGATGTGGTAGGTTCTGGTGTTGATGTGGAATGTTCTGGTGTTGTTGTGACATGTTCTGGTGTTATTGTAGTAGACTTTGTGGTAGTTGTCGGTGTAGGGGTAGATGATGTGGTAGGTTCTGGTGTTGATGTGATATGTTCTGGTGTTGTTGTAGGAGACGTTGTGGTAGTTGTCTGTTTAGGGGTGGATGATGTGGTAGGTTCTGATGTTGTTGTGACATGTTCTGGTGTTATTGTAGTAGACTTTGTGGTAGTTGTCGGTGTAGGGGTAGATGATGTGGTAGGTTCTGGTGTTGATGTGATATGTTCTGGTGTTGTTGTAGGAGAATTTGTGGTAGTTGTCGGTGTTGGGGTAGATGATGTAGTAGGTCCTGGTGTTGTTGTAGAGGACTTAATGGTAGTTGTCGGTGTAGGGGTAGATGATGTGGTAGATTCTGGTGTTGTTGTAGTAGACTTTGTGGTAGTTGTCGGTGTAGGGGTAGATGATGTGGTAGGTTCTGGTGTTGTTGTAGTAGACTTTGTGGTAGTTGTCGGTGTAGATGATGTGGTAGGTTCTGGTGTTGTTGTAGGAGACTTTGTGGTAGTTGTCGGTGTAGGGGTAGATGATGTGGTAGGTTCTGGTGTTGATGTGGTAGATTTTGTGGTAGTTGTCGGTGTAGGGGTAGATGATGTGGTAGGTTCTGGTGTTGATGTGGTAGATTTTGTGGTAGTTGTCTGTGTAGTGGTAGATGATGTGGTAGGTTCTGGTGTTGTTGTAGGAGACTTTGTGGTAGTTGTTGGTGTAGGGGTAAATGATGTGGTCGGTTCTGGTGTTGTTGTAGGAGACTTTGTGGTAGTTGTTGGTGTAGACAATGTGGTAAATACTGTTGTTGTTGATGGTGATGGTGTTGAACAAATGAAACAGCAGTAAACCCGTATTTCATAGTCTAAACATTTATAGGGACGGGAAGTCTGTTGATCTTTCCAACACTCCAATCCATATGAAACATTGCACTGGGCAACTTGTTTTGTACCATGAATATAATCTTCAAAGCTCGTTTGAGGTTCGGCCACACCCCTACATTCAATATCTTCTGGCTGTTCACAGATCTGTTTTCCACTTTCTGCTATTTTTTTATAATTCTCAATGTCATTATGGTCTAATTGAGGATTATGTACATTAAACCATTCAGTCCAATTACATATAATACAAGGTGAGGTAGTCTCAACTGTTGTTGATGAAAATGTGGTAGTTGTTGGTGTAGAAGTAGAGGATGTGGTAGGTTCTGATGTTGTTGTTGGAGACTTTGTGGTAGTTGTTGGTGTAGGAGTAGATGATGTGGTAGGTTCTGATGTTGATGTGGTAAGTACTGGTGTTGTTGTAGTAGACTTTGTGGTAGTTGTTGGGGTAAGGGTAGATGATGTGGTAGGTTCTGGTGTTGATGTGGTAGGTCCTGGTGTTGTTGTAGTAGACTTTGTGGTAGTTGTCGGTGTAGGGGTAGATGATGTGGTAGGTTCTGGTGTTGATGTGGTAGGTCCTTGTGTTGTTGTAGGAGACTTTGTGGTAGTTGTTGGTGTAGGGGTAGATGATGTGGTAGGTTCTGGTGTTGTTGTAGGAGACTTTGTGGTAGTTGTCGGTGTAGGGGTAGATGATGTGGTAGGTTCTTGTGTTGATGTGGTAAGTCCTGGTGTCGTTGTAGGAGACTTTGTGGTAGTTGTCGGTGTAGGGGTAGATGATGTGGTAGGTTCTTGTGTTGATGTGGTAAGTCTTGGTGTTGTTGTAGGAGACTTTGTGGTAGTTGTCGGTGTAGGGGTAGATGATGTGGTAGGTTCTGGTGTTGATGTGGTAGGTCCAGGTGTTGTTGTAGGAGACTTTGTGCTAGTTGTTGGTGTAGATGATGTGGTAAGTCCTGTTGTAGTAAACCTTGTGGAAGTTGTCAGCGTAGGGGTAGATGATGTGGTAGGTTCTGGTGTTGATGTAGTAGGTTCTGATATTGTAGTAGACCATGTGGTAGTTGTCGGTGTAGAGGTAGATGATATGATAGGTTCTGGTGTTGGACATAGCTCAACACAGATCTGATTTTTCTCATCATAAATAGGTTTGTCCTCTGGACATTCTGGATAACATCCTGAAAAGAAACATTGAAAAAACAATTTATTTTGTAAATTGTAACCCCTCAGGGATTAGAAACTAATCATTAAACGTTTTCCAAATTAGAGTCCCCCAGTGAATCACAACCATTTCCAGTCATGCAAATGGTTTCCACCAACAATTTTTTTTATTGCTTGAAACATTTCTAATCCCAGTTTAATAAAGAGGCCTACTGTAAAGCCTAGAAATATCCAGTCTTCAAAAATGCACACTAGTGTGCACTCACCTTCCAGGTTGGGTAAAGTGTTATTGCAGATACCATCAGGGTTGAGACAGGTTTTGTAACAAGGTGTATGACAAGGACTGTAGTGCCATGTGCATTCTCCTGGTTCATTGTAGTAGTCACAGTACACAGCTGACAGAGAAAAATGGATATAAGTATGAAAACATGTACGGTACAAACAAACTAAATGCAATGCAATAAAACTGCAGTACATTGTTGAAAGAAAACAATTTAAGCATTGATCAATTAGACAATCAATTCATTCACATCTTTTTCTTCAGCACAATGGTTGAAGATACAGAATTCACAGAATATAAATGTAGAGTATGCATGAAAATCACATTCAAAGGTTACAGATTTAAAATGGGCAATAGAATTAAAGGTTCTCACGGCAGATCTCAGGTGTTCTCCAAACGACACAAACACCAGCCTCATTGCAGGCTTGAGCATAAGCTGCCACAGCTGTACAGAAGCACTCACAATCCCCACCTGCATCACATGCACACGAGTCCTTCACACAGTTCTCATAATATGGGTTCGGATCCACCTGTGGGAACATTCATTTCCCTTTTTAAAAATTTATTCTTGTATACCACATTACAGGAAACTTGTATTTGTTTTCCATCTGTACCTTGTTATGGCAGTCTTTGAACGTAACTTCCTTTATGATGCTACATTGTATTTTTGCCCATGTCACTCGATTGGGGGTCTCAAGGCACGGGTTAAAGTCTGGTTTTGCATCAGGGCAGGTGCTTAACACTTTCCAGCTGTCCACAAACTCCATTTCATTTGTAGTTGGCAAATTTCCCTGAGTGGTAAAGTCATCCTTTCCATTTCCGTTGAAATTTCCACACAAGCCACAAACGTCTCCCTATGAACATATACAAGAGGTTGTGCTACAAATAAATAATCAAGGGACTATTGTAAATTGTCCGGAAATGTCAGTGCAAAACATGAAAACTTGCAGAACAAGATTCATGACTCACCATGTGCTGAGGTTGCAGAATGATGCGGACGGTGGTTTTGCGGTCCCACAAAATTGTCAGTCCGATGTTAGCATCAATGACAAGGTACATCCCAACGTTTCTCTCATTGTACTTAATCAGTGGACCACTTCCAGTATCAGTGGCTGTTATAGCCCCATCAGAAAGCTGCAGCCAAGTCCTCTGTGTGTGAGAGAAGTTAGAAATGAAAAAAAAATATGATAATACTGTATGATAGATAAAATTAAAGAGTCATGAAACAACCCATTTCAGCATAGGTCAGTTCTCAAAAAACATCTCAAAACAAATACTGTATCCAGTGACAGACATTCACTCGATATTGCTTTCAAATTTTGAAGAAAATAAGGGAAAATCCTTTATTGCCATTTAAATGAAAAATGTATGTGCACTATCATTTGTCACCAAATGTAAAAATGTTAACACACTGAAAAGCTTGATTTAGTATTTCATGACCGTTTAGAAACATATTTTATTTTACTCTAAATGTGCATGAGACCTACGTCTGCAGCCTTACCCCCAAAAGTATTCCTACAGCCTTTGAACATGTGGTTCCTGTTGTTCCACAAGGCATGTTCTCGGTAATCACATGAAAATTGCCAGTTTTATTTCCACACTTATTCTGTAAAACAAGAGAGCATGACATTTTGCCTCCTGAAAGAAGAGGTTTATTTAAATAAAGTCTCTGTCCAGATTCTGTTGTGTCCATCCATAGCTCATACCTGAGCAGCAATATAACTGCAGTCTCCCCTGAAGCCAAATCTTTGCTGATCGAAAGTTATATAATGTCCGCTGCCGTATATGGTGCATATACCAGGACACTTATTATGTGTACATTTCCATTTTCCCCGTCGGCAAGTGCTATAAATATAGAGGTACAATTGAATCATTCTACAGTATAATACTATAGATCATAAAAAGCTAATTAGTGTATTGTTCAGGTTTTTTATAGCTATTTAACTTCAATGTGGTAGTGGAAATTGTTTAATGCAGGGTTAATAGATATAAATAGTAAATATGAAATAAAATACTTTTTCATTCCAGCTAGTTGCAACATTTCTAATGTTTGTATAGGTTAACTTGAAGTACTAAAATAACTCAAATTGAATATAACTCGAAATATTAATAAAACATAATATTATATTAATGATACTAAAATAACACTGGTATTACACACCATTTATTGCAACCTGTGGTTATCTCAGATCCTGGTGCATAAAACTGTCCATCATGTTTACACGGGCAGTTATCCGGTTTAACGCAGTTCCCTCTGTAATCATCCAATAGACCTGAAGGACACTGGCAGCCGGATTGACAGTCCATCGAGAACTGGAATTAAGGGAAATACAAAAATAAGGCCACCAGCCAAATCAAGCAATAGACTTTGGGAAAGAAAAAGAAGAGATGTTGGAAACTATGGACTCACACAGTCAACTTCCTGTTGAAAACAAGTCTTTGCACACTGCAAACCATGTTCATCTGGGCCTGCTGTACTGCAGTTGAAGAAAACCTTTGGAGAGGAGCATCCTGCAAAAGATATCAGACACAGATGCTGCACCATTCATGTATTTTAATACATATAATATATAATAATATATTTTAATTATTGGTAAATACATAAAATAATTGATCATTGTTACATTTGAATTTATAATTATGTAAAATAAATGTTCTTGCAGCATAGTTATTTACACTCTAAGTTAACTAGCCTGGCATCATTTATATCTGACCACTTTAACATATCGGCACTGGCCAATAAAAAAACACATATCAGTTGACCATTATTTACTGTTGTTTGTTGGTTATCAAAATCTTGGTTAATCAGTTCATTCCAAGATCACATTTGACAAGATAACAGGTGCCATGATAGCCCAGTATTGCTGATGGTAGTCCATGTAAACCAAAGCATACTTATTTAACATATGTAGTAGATGAAAGTCATTTTTCATACCCAGAATTTTGGTTTTCCAGGAACGACAGTGGAAATTTCCATTCATGCAAACACTGGACAGAGAAATAAAATCAAACAATTACATTTATAGTTTTTAAAGTTCTAGGGCACTTATTCTAATATAATCATCCACTTACCAGTGTTCATCCCTAATGTTGACAGACTTGCCGGGATGGATTTTCTGTCCGTTGTGGTAACATGGACATTTGTCCATAGGTACACACAGTCCATTCTCATCCTGGTAAAATCCATCTGGACATGCGCATCCATCAACAGGCACAAAGTCGACGTTGCAGCTTTGGCGCTCAGATGCAAGAGAAAGACAGGTACGCTGGCAGCTCTGCAGCTGATACGAGTAGTTCTGCGAGATCGGGCATTTCACTGTATACTTCTCTGTGGGGATCAGTTTGAAAGGAATGTGATGTAAAAGTGCATGTAGCAAAATGACAAGCATTCTTTTAATCCTCTAGCTTAATAAGGGGTTTTCAAACATTCTGCTACCAACTAGGACATCCAAATATGATGACTTCACTTGCGAAAGGATGTTCTTCCTAAACTATAAAGGCAGCTATAGATATATTTTATTTACTTCAAAAAATGGTGAGCATTATATAATTAAGCCGTGTTGTTTTAAAATGAAATAATCAGCTTTACAGAATATAGTACTTAAACTAAACCAAATATATTAATCATTTTAATGATGTATTTTATATGACATTTTTATAATAAATCTTTCTCTAAAGCAGTTTTACAGAAAATAGTGCCAAAGAAACTCCCAAGAAATAACACAAGTATAAACTATTGTACATTGCAAGGAATGAGAGATTATCAAAATTATATGAATTTTTTATAAACTAGTGTTGTCAACTAAAGGGCAGTTCACACTGCACCGACAGATGCCAACCATTGGCGACAATCACCAGATTGGAGACAAATAATCTGCCAAATAAACAGGTTTCAGCCTTCTTACCACACACAATTTCTCGCCAGCCTTGGAGGAATATTCCTTTAGCCGCACAGGCCCGGGCGTATGAGGAGACCACCGTACACAGACAGTCCTCGCTCTTCTCACAGGTACAGCTGGAGTATTTGCATCTCTGAAAGCACATAGACATGTTGTGTCACTGCTTATTGTGAGAGGTTGGGTAACAGTCATTATAATAAGGAAAATTATACAATTCTCAAGGTTTCCTGTTTCAGATCATACTTTGTAGAAGCTGTCTGGACTGACAGTGGCGTGACATTTGGCAAAGAGGCTCTCCTTGTCCTTCATCTTGGAACACCAGTGCTCAGCAAAGTGCTCTAAAGGCATCATAACATATGCAAAAATTTTACTTAAAACTTTTAATAATGTTATGTGGCAATACTGCAGATACAACAATATTGGATGTATACTATATCAGAAGTAAATGTATACACATATACAGTATACACATATACGGTCACATGTGAATGCACAGTGGTGCTCCTGTGCACCTTTAAACCCCTCCATACATGTATAAAACAATACAAATATGAAATAGAAAACTGTCCACTCGGACTTACACCATACAGACAAAAAGTCTCTCACCGCTGTCACTGCTGTAGGAACAGGGGTCATCCATCCTCTCAGACCGGTCGGGACAGTTGGACTGGGCCTTCCAGGCGTTTGCGAAGGAAACTGCTGTACCCTCCACCACTCCCTGAGGGGTCTTCAGCTCATCACACAGCACTTTGTTAAAATTTCCACAAAGACCTGCACAAACACACAAATGGCGCATCATTGGCGCATCATGATGGATTCACTTCCTAATTGAGATTGCTTTCTTGCTTTTTAAGACGGAGGTCTCACCACAAGTCTTGCCCTGGTAGCTCTGATTCACAGTGATGTACACCTGCATGAGAGGCACCAGCTGTACCTGCACCTGCAGCCCAAAGGTGGTCTGAAGTATGATGTGAAACGATGACGGCCTGAACACTGTGAAGTCAGCTGGGGGAAAAGAGTCAAAGAGTTTGAAGTCAATGAGTCTTTAGCACACAGGCTTCAAAATAAAGAGCTACTTTTCCCTCACCTGTCATGTAAGGAAGTGAAACTTCTGCATTGTGTTGTACCGTCCCATCAGCTTTAATAATCATAGGCTGAAGAAGAAAGTGCACCGTCAGTTTTATTTTGCACAAGCTACGTTTCTGAAGGATCATGTGAGACTGAACACTATAAATTCAGATTTGCCACCACAGGAAATAATTACACTTTAAAATATATTACAATAGAAAACAGTTATTTTAAGCCAAATATACAAAGACTTTTGTGTTGTTGTGGAATTAGAGCGCTATACACACATTCTTTTGTCGTTGTCAAACAGCACCACAATAGATTTCAAACAGGTGTCCGTTTCATGAGTAAAACAAGGAACAATCTGACCCAATATGGTGAACTTGGACTCCTCACAGTCCTAAAAAACAAATGCACAAGTTGACATTTATAAGGATTTCACTTATTCCTAATGGATACAAACAACATAATTCCAAACTCACATGTCTTTGCAACTACAGAAGTTTAATTAGTAACTACAACATGCTTACTTTTGAGAGCACATAGTTGCAGTCTCCATGGAAAGTGAATTCTTTCCCGTCGTAGGTGGTGAAGTGAGATCCTTCCTCTACAGCGCACAGGCCAGGGCTGGGAATACTCATACAGATCCACTTTCCCTCCTCACATATACTGAATTACACAATGCAAATGAAAACACAGTAAATAACCATCTTCAGATGCCAACATGGTACACCAAACTTCTGCCTTTTCATTATACATTATACATATTAAGTAGTTAAACACTTGAGATATACAAAGGATCAAAGAATAGGATTAAAAAATGATTTGGAAGAATTACCATTCTTCCTCGTCTTTGCGAAGAACCTCTCCTGTGCTGTAGACACGGTCATGCTTGCACTGACACTTTTCTGTTGGGATGCAGCCCGTGTTTGAAATGTCATCAAACACAGTTCCTATAACAAAGACAGTGCGTTAATGCATGTGGTTCTTCATAAAGAAAGAAAAAACGAACAAAAACACCATTCAACAGTGTGGGGTTCAGAAAGAGTTTTTAAATGTTTTTGAAAGAAGTCTCTTGTGCACACAAAGGCAGCATTTATTTGATACAAAATACAGTAACAACAGTAATACTGTAAATTTACTCCAGTCTTCTTCAGTGTAACGTGATCCTTCAGAAATCATTCTAACATGCTGATTTGCTGCTCAATATCAATGTGCTGCTTAATTTTTTTGTAAAAACTGTGAGACATTGTTTCAGGATTCTTTGATTAATAGAAAGTTCGAAAGAACATTTATTTATTTGAAATAGAAACATTTTGTAATATTATAAATCCCTTGTCACTTTTGATCAATTTAATGCATCCTTATTGAATAAAAGTAGAAAGTTATTCTCAAAAAATATTTTTGACCCCAAACTTTTGAATAGCATTAAGAAACACTGTTTATATTAAATAAAAACTAGTACTGACCTGGTGGGCAGAAGCAGCCATCGATGTTGTGTTCCTCACACAGTGTGTTTGTGTTTTTGTGTAAGCATGTTTCCATACAGGGGGAGCCGCTTTCAGAATGTACCATATTGAAGGGGCAAGTCACAGCTGCATGGGAATACAAGTCATACAGAGACTTACACCGTGTCTACACCGGACACAACAGTTATCTTCACTCTTGAGACTATCTACACAGGTTGTGACAAAGCGGCCGTTGCAAATCCCAGAAGTAGCACGAGCGCAAAACGTTCCAGTTTCGGTTTTCAATCTGTTTACATGTCCTATCGAACGGATTAGAAAAGGTTTATCCCTCCCCTCTCAAACCGAGTGAAATTATAATCGTTTTGGGAATTTTTATTCTGATTGGGGTATTTACATGACTTTTTAACTGATTGTAATGACAATACAATGTTACATGTAAACGCACCTCAAATATATATTTTATATTAAAAATATATATATATATATTGTGGCGAGGTGGACGAGCAAGTGACGTGGGAGGAGCGAGAGAGACCGGTACGTGACTGAGAATGAGCGTCACCTGCGTGTCTCGAGTCCTGTCATGAGGGTGCTCAGAGGCATATAAGGACCAGCGACACTAGTGAAGGACGAGAGAGGACCAGGCCTGGACTTTACGTTGTGTTTTGTTTTATTATGTGTGTGCGTGGCAGCCATCCGTGAGGGGCTACCCGCGTTACTTTCGTTTTGTTTATTTATTAAAGTTTGTTAAAGCGTTAAGCTGGTTTCCATCTCCTCCTGAACTAAGAACTGTGTTACAAATATATACATATATATATATATATATATACATATATATATATATATATATATAAAGAGTTCAGATGCAAAAGCACTTGGTACCGATACTGAGTAAATGCTCTCCATATAGTATACATTCATAAAATACTTTTACTTCAAACCCACTAAATCCCAACCTCAGTCCATTCAGAAGTACCGGTACTTAGGTAGAAATCTATACATAGGAGCCTGACAAAAATGCTTATTAAAAAAAAAAAACATCGGATGGACTGAGAGGCTTTTGCATCTGAAGTCTTCATATATATATTTTAATTCAAAGAGGAAAATTGCCTGGATCCGTTCTACTGTTGTAAACAATAAAATTAATTAAAGAATTATATTCAAAAGGATACAAAACAAAGATAGACCAATCCTATAATTTCCACTAGAACTATTGAGGTATTTCTTACCACAGAAGTGTGCTGTTCTCCAGGTGGGCGGAGATCCTCCAGCGTGTGAACACTGACGGGAATATTCAGACAATGTCGCACAGAGTGCGGTGGTGTCTCTGTCTTCGTCTTCAGGTTGACGTGAACAGATATCATTTGTACAGGCCTTGATATACGGCTCAGGGTTCAAAACCCAGCTACAAGAAGACCAATTTTCATCCTTCAAAAGGTCTGCACAATCTGCCCGCTGTTGTGAAAAAGGACATGGAACATCTTGAAGATCCATATTAACAATACTGGATTTGCTGTTGTGACATAATGCTGGAGTGATTAACAGTTTCTCTTGGAATGAACAACTTTTTTCTGTAACTTACATATTTTTCACATTGGTCTACCACATTTTGCTCATCAATGTTTTCAAAAGGATCTTCGCAGACATGTGTTGGGTTGGGAACTCGGTGCTTATTTCCAAACTCAGTATAGCCAACCCTCCGTCCTGTATTAAATAAGATATAGACACTTGATCTTAAAGATTCATCAGATTAGAAAAACATGAGGATTAATCATTACTGTATTCATTATTGGGGGACAGTTATGAAGAGTAAAGTAAGAAATGAGACTGTAAAAGTAACTTACATATTCAATGAACTCGCTATAAACTGGAACTCCATTAAAATCGCCACACAGTCCACAAGTGCGATTGGAATATTTGGAGTCCAGTTCCACCTAACACAGCACCACACAGAATCTTGGTTAGATCATTTGACTTGGTATTTTTGGACATTTGGACATTAAGTCAGTACTAATTACATAATAACATTGGAAAAAGGAATAGACATCATTTGTATCCAGTCTTGTGGGAAAAGGCCAGTGCAAGACCTTGGAACCAGTAACATTGGTCTCAGGTAACAATACTATGGTACTAAATGATTATCATAAACACATGTGCATGGTACTACTTTTGTTAGTATAAACCAGTGACAGCAGACTGAAATTCACTGTTGAGAATAACCATGTTCATAAGGATACACATGCAAATTTCAATGTGTAACAGAAAATTGCCTTATATAGCATTTCACTTCAAATGTAGCAGTGCTTGCACAATATGCTAAATCATTGTACTGGTTACTCCCTTGAAAGACCTGCTGCTGGTTTCCTTTGGCTTAAACTAATTTTACCTCTAGTTAAACACTGTCATATTGTGTAATACAACTACTCTACTAATATTTTACCAAATATTTAGGTATGAAATATGATTATAAACATCAAATGTAATGCCTCACAAACCACACATCCGCTTCATTTACATCTTGTCTATTTCCAAATATAAAAAACGACATCTACTACAGCATGCTCTGAAAGTACAAGTTCTATTAATCCTGTATTTCGCCGTTTCAATTATTGGATGTTTGCTGCAAAGTTGAGCACATGTCAAATCACGACACAGAGAAGGCTGGCGCTCAGGTATGGTGATTGATTGTTATTATTTTACAAATTATATTGTTTTTTTCCAAACAAAAAATAAGCTGTGTACACTGAATCTTAAGCAGAGTCATGTACCGTTTGATTAATCTACAGCACCACTAAATAAATAAATACATATATTTTTTCAAGCTGAGACTGCTAGTTTACAGTCTGAACTGAGTGTGTGGATATAAATAAAAACTATGAAACGTGAAGGTAGTGGAAAAATAAGAAAAATGCTTTTTAATGCTATTTGATCATCGGTACAACATTTATGGCCAGTTCATGTTAGATTTTATAGCAGCTTTAAAATGTTATTTAATTGTGAGTTTGGCAAATAGTTTTTGAGATTCCAGGATTTCCCCATTCAAATAGATAGGACTTGGTCTTGTATGCCCGAAATAGCTCCCGGGTGAACAGACTTTCCTTGAAAGGGACTATGGCTACAACCTGTGGCTTAAACAAGCATATGGCGTGATCACAAAGCGTATTATTTTTAGTGAATCATTGAGCGCTAGACATGTGTTCTGATTCACTGTCAAATGACTCATATGACTCGGTTCTTTTTAGTGAATCAAAACCCTAGCTGTAACAGTGTAGTCCAATTCACTATCAAATGACTCATATGAGGTGGTTCTTTTTATCAAAAACATTCATCAATCGTTCAAAATAGACTAAAGTTACCAGTTTGATGCAAGTTTAGTGCATTTTAGGTTTGTTTAACTTAAATCAGACTAATATCCATATGAAAATCTATAGTTACATTTGTTTTGAACTCATAACGAGCCACATAACCTCACCATAACTGCATCCTCTTTGTTCCACGTGACTGTGATGCCCATTTTGGAATAGAGCCTGGTGTAAATTGTGTTTTCTTCCACAAGGATCCCTGAGACATGCACGGGCAGTGTTACTCTGAATATGAGAAAAGATTCAAATGAAAAATTGACCACAGTCAACACATTTAAACCCTTTTAAAGATGTGGGAGCAAATAAGCAGCAGTTAGGTTCCCCAGAATCTTACTTTGCTCCATTGACCATGACCTGTTTCTTGGTCAACTCAATGGCGATGTCATTGACACTAACTGACACCCTGCTGATCTTCGGGCCCTTGGTGTTTTCTGTTCTCTTCACATGAACCGAGAACTGGCGAATGAGGCTTTGGCAGTCAGACACCAGGTTATACTCGCACATGCCTGGGAACTGATAAACATCCCCATCAAATGTCTTGAAGTGGAAGTTTCCCCACATGCTACAGACGCTGTTGACATGGTTACTGGGATAGACTGCAAAAAAGGAGAAAACAAAGATTTGCAATTAAAAAAAAAATACAACCACAGTTTTTTTATTCAACCACAGCCTATAAAATAAAAAATCTTTATTAAAATAATGACAAAATTATCTAACTGCAACCGGTTCTATTCAACCTGCTCAAGGTGGGATTTGAACCGTAGTCTCCGGCGTGGGAGGCGAGCGCTCTAACAAGGAGGATAAAGACCACAGCCTCTAGCGTTAAAGGGATAGTTCACCCCAAAAATTGTATTATCCCATAATTTACTCACCCTCAAGCATCCTAGGTGTATTTGACAATATCTAGCTTCCACTAGACCACCTTCCGTATTCAATTTACGGAAAAAGTGCAACTGGCGCAACGATGATGTCAGAAGTACCATAAGTGTTTTGAACTACGAGAGGCGATACTCTTTCTGCTTAAGTTGAATACGGAAGGCGGTCCGCCGTAAGCTAGATATTTTACTTTATAACGTGTTAAATATGGATATTTTCCTTACACAAACTTCAGAAGGCCTTTATTAACCCCCTGGAGCCGTGTGGATTAATTTTTTAATGGATAGATGCACTTTTTTGGGCTTCAATTTTGGGCTGCCATTCACTGCCGTTATAAAGCTTGGATTTGCCAGGACATTTTTTAATATAACTCTGATTGTATTCGTCTGACAGAAGAATGTCACATACACCTAGGATGACTTGAGGGTGAGTAAATTATGGGATAGTTTTTTGGGTGAACTATCCCTTTAAGTCAGCGCTGAATCCGACATCGCCTCCTAAACTCTCAATCACTATTCCCTACGTTAGTCCACTAACGTTAGTGCCCGTTTATGTGACCCGGTTTTCCCATTGTCTGATTGTTGTATTCCTTTCACCTAAATGGATCTTGATTCTCTTCCTCTCACAGGGGACACAATTTTAATGTCCTTAAATTTTAAAATTGGATCACAGGTTTGCTTTTTCTGTTTGACATTCCACACTTGTTAACTAAATGTATACAAAAAAAGTGCAATACGCAAAACTAGGCAAAGATGATAAAGCAACATTTCAAGTTATCATGAAGGAAAGTAAATTGAACTTTTGACATTTTTCACAACTGACGATATTTAGTAACTTCTTAAGCAAGTCATCAATGGAGCTGATAGTATCAGGCTCAAGTGATGAAACTATGACGTTCGCAACAGTTATCAGGTGGCTGGTTCCTTTTTTTCCCTCTCCAGATGCTGATACTGATTCCGACTACAACATCATGCTTTTGGATTATTTCTCTGATAAAGAAAGTTATTTTAGCACCAATAATGAGCAAAGTCACAATCCTCAGGAAACATGATTTTAAAAAAAAACTTATATTGTGCATCTGAATTTTATGAATTACATACAGTACTCAAACGTCTAGAATGCACTTGCATTTTTTTTCACTTTAAAACACATTTCAGATATTTGAACTTGAGTATAAAAGCTTCCAAATGGTATTTCGGCTGTCAAAATTACTCAATTAAAAAACGAAATAGACGAATCTTATTAAAAGGTAAACCAAAAAAACAAACACATTTAACTTAAGTTAGAATTAACCTTTTTTTAATGAACCTGAATAAATTGAATAATTTATTATTGTTGTTTAGTTGCAATAACAAATATATACATTGAGAAAGATTTAGATTTATTGGGAAACATTTACAAATATGATGTTAATAAAAATAATTTAAAACATTTGTATTATTCAAAATTAAATTAAATTAAATAAGGGGGACACTGCCCTTGAGAACTCAAGAAAAGTCAAACTGTTACCGTTCTTTGAATCCACCTGAATGCCGGTAAGTGCCAGAAGTAATATGCAGACTGCAGATGTTCTCCACTCCATGGTGGGAGGTGAGAGGTCTACAGGTGAACTTCGGTACTGTTGGATTTCTTTTCCATACCCCCTTTTATATTATTTCTCATTCACCTTTCTCTCCCCACCCTGCAGGGAGGGTCTGCCAGCCTTCATATGTGTCACACACACACAAAAAAAACAGCTGACCTGCTATTACAAAACTCTAGTGATGGCATGTGTGTGTGTGCGTATGTGTATTTGTGAGGGCGGCAGTTCCTCTGCCTCTCTGAACGATGATTGATAAAACGCTTGGTAAAATGTATTTAATGAATTTCATATTTATGGCAGGCTGTGAATGATTTACAGCTTCTGTGTACATGTATGAGGAGGATTAGTAAAAATAACATTCACTGCTAAAACCTGCAAAATAAATTTACAATACATGATTAACAAACCATTTAGAGCTGATTTGGGGAATGAAATGAAGACTAATGGTTAAAACATTGTCTTGTGTAAATACTTAAGAGTCTTTAGTGTCTTAGTTACTTTGTAGATATCACTCATATCATATACTTTGTAGATCATATCCTACGTATGAGTAGGATATAATCATAAATGTGTCAAATGAATCAAATTTTCCATCAAGGTGTTACTTGACAAGGTGCAGTCAAATGCCAGTACATTCCAAGTGACCACGTGATTGCGTGTGAGCTTTGAACATCCTGTCTGTGATGCAGACAATTTGACATTCAGCATCTTTGCAGGTACACAGGTGTGTCTCAAGCTCCTGAATGCCACCTGTGCTTTCGTGAATTAAAACAAACTAATCACTGACCATCTGGCAGTGCTCATATCCTGATCCTTTTTTTTTTTGCCTTGTGAAAAATGCGATGTCATCTATAAGCATTCATGGGTATTTCAACCATTTTTTCAAGCATGTTTTTTATGGTTTGACCTTATGGACCTTTTGAAAAAAAAATTTGTTTGTTAAACTAAAAAGCTTTACAGTATTTATATTCCAATAAAATAAAAGTTCTTTTGAGGGGAAAGGCCTATAAGTAGGCTATTTTTAAACTATTTAAAATTAAAAATTCCAATTACTGATTATCTGTGTAGATGCCGGCAGCCCTTTCCTGGATGAGCCAAAGCACACCAACAACTGGTCTGACTTTCTCCACTAAGAAGACTTCTCCAAATATATAATCAGTGCTCTGACCAGGGCTCTGGAACGAGTCGCAGGCATCATCCTCTGAGTACCGCTGAGGAAACGTACAACCAAATGGTGCTTCCCCAGAGGCCCATCACTTACAGGAGCGTGGAAAGACGTAATGGCAGCCACAATAACCTTAAGTGTGGACGGGGTAAAACCAGCAAAAAAGTGATCTTGGAGGAACTCCAGCACTGAAGCCACCGGGCAGTTAACGGGGTCCAACTCACACTCTCTAAACCAAGTGGAAAACACATTCCACTCCAGGCTGTACAACCTCCTTGTGGAAGAAGCTCTGGAGCTAAGTATGGTCTCGACTACACCTGCAGATAGGCTTCCACAACTCTAGCTGAGGGTGAAATATTGTGCCCCCGCCTGAGACAGCATGTCCCTCCTCATAGGAATCTGCCATGGAAGGCCTGCTAGCAGTGCCATGATGTCTGAAAACCATACTCAGGTTGGCAAAAAGGGGGCTACTAGAAGTACGCTGATCCCTTCTCGACAGACCCTCTCCAAGACTCCTAGGAGCACTCCTCTGGATGTGTGAGAGAAAACCACAGTGGACAGTGGGACATCTCTCAAGGCACTGAATGTGGCCAAGGACGACATCTCGATGCCGGACTGCCATTTCTCGAGTGGGCCAATATGAGCCAGTCATCGATGTAGTTCAGTACACGGATGCCCTGGAGTCTCAGTGGAGCCATAGCTGCATCCATGCACTTGGTGAACGTGCGAGGGCCGAAGAGCTAGGCCGAACAGAAGAACCCAATATTGGAACGTTTTGCCCCCGAAAGCAAACCTCAGGAACTTCCTGTGACATGGAAGGATAGAAATGTGAAAGTATGCATCCTTTAGATCTATCACGACAAACCAATCCTAGGACCTCATTTGACTCACGATGGTAGGAATAGTGAGCATCCTGAATCTGAATCTCCTCAGAGAACGATTCTAGTGCCTCAGATCTAAAATTGGACACAACCCCCATCCTTCTTGGGAACTATGAAGTACCAGCTGTAGAACCTGGACTCCCTGTCTGGCAGAGTCACACGCCCTATAGCCTCCTTTACCAACAGGGAGTGAACTTCCTGTTTCATTACCCAAGCCTTCTCTGGGACCATTGTAGTCCAGACCACCTCGTTGAACTTCAGGGCCGAACTGCAGTCTTCTCTACAGTGGAGAACCGAACTGCAGTCTTCTCTACAGTGGAGAACTGAACTGTAGTCTTCTCTATCCCGAACTGCAGTCTTCTCTATCCCTTCTCTATCCATAGTTTTCAGTCACGTGACTGTCGCGGTGCCTTGGAGGGCAAAACCGCAATAGAACTCCATTGAACTGCAGCACAAGCCTGTCAAATTTCCATCTTAAAACAAAAACATGTGAACAAGATGCACGTTTTGGACACTTATGATTCATATACAGCACCTGCTGCAGTATTTCAATAACTAAAACAGCGGGACGTTTTTAAACGCTTAATGTGAAAAACACTATAGGGTGAGTTGCACCAATAAGGATTAAATTAAGCAAAGTTTAACGTTAATCTAGGATTTGTTGATATGGGTTTATTTTAAATCGAGTTGTTGTACCACTTAATTTTAAACACAGACTAATTACGCAGTAAAAACGTAATAGAGCTGATCAAGCAGCAGATGAAGTGTGAACTGACGATAGGTTAGAATCCTTATTAGTGCAACCCTCCCTTAAAGTGCCTTAATGTACAAAAACAGTGATATTAAAAGACCAAATTCAGTTTACACCTTTTTGATGATGCATTCTATGTACAGGCGAGTAGAAGACCCAAGAATATGAACGCAACACGTTTTCTTTATAATGGGTTTCGATGGGGAAATGAGACACCTCGTGTTGCATTAATATTCTGCGTTTATCTGCTTTCCTGTACAAAGTGTAACATTGGGAGGGACAGCTCTCAGAGGACCTATCTTAAAATACTGCAATACGCATTGTATCGTCAGTTCAATATAGCGATTTGTATAGAATCGTGACAGCTGTAGTTAGTACATTGTTGGTGTGTAAACATGGTGTCCTAACCCTAACCTGAATCAAACACAGGGCTATATCAGTATACTGCATCCCAATTCACTTACTTATACTACAACCTAAAAGTATGTACTCATTTTGTGAAGAAAAAGTAGGCCTAGATACTTTTGAGTGTGTAGCAAAAGAGAATGCAAGCTTTGGGACATACTACTTCGTCATCTTTAACGGACAGCTCTGTCGTTTAGTTATGCACATCCTGTCACTGTTTAAACTGTCCTGTCAATTATCCTGTCACAGTTAAAATCATCCTCATTCAATTTAATTTAACTCAACCATATTGGAGTTGTGGGTCTTTCATGTGGAGAACTCTCCTCCTGTGTTTGCAGTTTAAATATAGGCTAACGATGCATTTAAAAGTTAATGGCAAAAAGTTCAAAAGTTCACAATGCTGATAATTCCTCGATACTGATAATTATTTACTAAAACCCCTTCATCTAAACCTCTTTACTTAACCTTTGGACGGGACCCATACATCCATCATGTTTGTAGTTTTTAACACTTTTTTTGGGCAATATTAGCCATTAGAGTGTGCATCGATCAGAAATAGTAGATCATCCGGGTATCTTTGGAATACTCATTTCAACATACTACCATTTGGGACGTACAAATTCTTTTTTCGAATTTAAGACGGATAGTATGTGAATTGGGACACACCGACACGCACACACGAGATCCTAAATATGCACAATTAAATAATATTTTATTTTAAAAAAATATATACAATTGTAATACATTTTTGGATGAGCTAAACAGTTTGGGAATAGTCATTTTGACACGCTTTCTGTGATAGGTTGCATTGATCATTTGAAGCGCACACGCTCATCAAAGTGAAAGCGCAAACATCATTTAAAGCGGCACTCCTCAAAGTGTGATTATTCAAAGCGTTTTTTCTATTGCAGGAGAGACTACATTGTACTAAAATACTAACATTATATTATGTAACTACGTCAACTAACTCTCATTAGAGTATCAGTGGACTGTCTATTTAATATCTGCTAACACATACTGACTATAAGCAAATTTAATAGTACATGTCAACTTATTCTAACCCTAAACTTACCAACTAATACTCTAATGAGTTAGCTGACGTGTAGTTGCAAAGTTACTTATAGTTAGTAAAATGTCTAGAGTGGACATAGAAATAAAGTGTTACCCTGGCTTTTGTCTCCTTATATATCAGCTTTACTCAAAACTTTTTTATGTTTATTTGATTCTATATGGATTTTATTTTAAGATTAAACATATATGCTTGAGACAAGGCAACAGTTTCCAAGACTTTATGTTTTATGTGCTTTTTATAAAAAATAAGAAATAAAAAAACACTTAAGTATGTTATTTCTAATGTTTTTAATATACCAATATAATATATATTTCCTATGTAAATGAAGAAAAAAAACACGACAAAGTTTCATTAAGAATGGAATATTGTAGAATCCAGCCGTGACTGGAAGAATCCAATAATGTAAAATTTTATTCCAATAATGTACTCATGGAAGGGGGAGTTAAATGGGAATTCTATAGTAATACAGTGAAAGGCTTGTTGAAAACAAAGGACACTTTTTACAGACGACGTCACACTGAGTGAATCAACTTAGAATGGCTCTAATTTACATGTATTTATGTCTCCCCCCATCCTACTTCCCCTCAGGCTGTGACCATTGAAAATATACCCAAAATCTATATGATCTAAAAATGAACAAATACTAAACAATATATATGTGTTTGATATCATTGGAAATGTCTTAGTGCGACTGGTACAAATATCTCATCCCCACAGAAATATTCAAGAAGATAACAATGGTTTTAAGAGTTTAAAGAGATGTTGCATAGTATGTTAGGTGGGGCTTTCAACCTAGGGGTGGGCGATATCTCGATATTTAAAATATATTTTGACATATCGTATATATCGATATATTGTTTATATTTAATTCTGGTTCCGCCACTTTGCTTGTTTGCCTTCTCTGTGCTGTGCTCGCACCCGCTCGCTCGCCCCCCGCCGCCTTGCTTTTGTTCCCCCTCCCCTCGCGTGTTGTCTCATTGAACATGGCGGCGTTCGCAATCAGCCCGGAGGCGACAGAGCTTGTCTATAAAAAAGAACAATTGGCTCCATTATATGGAGATACTTTGGTTTTAAGGCTTCGGACTAACAGCAGACAGATGTCCACTGCCGTGAATGCCGAAAGTTGGTGCCAACCAAAGCTAGCACCACGAACCTTTTCCACCATTTACAGACGAGGCGCAAGCTCGCATACGAGGAGTGCAACAGACTAAAGGCCGCAACATACTCCGCAAGAACAGAGACATTTGTTCGTTTTCTCGAGGTGGCAAGAACAAGAACAAAGTTCGTTCTGGCCAGGACATTACATACTTCACGAGAACAGCAGGTGCCGAACATCTCCGTTTCTCCGTCAAACCCCGCCCACTTTAAATCTCTGACAGTTCTCGGACACCCACAAGAAAAAAGTTCTGCTCAGACGATGTTTCGAGAACGAGCTGCGAGAACTCCCAAACCATGGCTCCGAGAACGAAATGACGTCCATTTGTTCTCGCAGCCCTGGGAACTGGAACTTTTTTCTTGGTTCTTGCGGGTATGTTGCGGCCTTAAGGATCCGGCCACTAAACCCACTAACTTTTTCTTTAATTTTAGTTAAACTATTATGTAATCAGGGATATTTTTTATCTTAAAATATCAGAAGCACTTTGTTCCTGCACTGCCTACCTCGAGTTGAGTTTTATTTTTGAATGAAAAGGCAATAGGTATTATTTCTTCCTTTATTTTATTGTTAAATTATTATTTTTGTATACAGATATATATATATATATATATTTAAATGTTGCAAATGCACTTTGTTCCTACATTTGCACTTCAATAAAAAAAGATTGTGGTATTTGGCATATTTGTTTTTGCAGTAGTTTTTGGGGGGTTATTTTTCCTGCAAAGATATCGAGATATATATCGTATAGAGATATAGAAAAATATATCAAGATATATTTTTTGCTCCATATCGCCCAGCCCTATTTCAACCATTTGGTCTTTTGTCAATAGGTCTGAGACAGTGATTAAATGTAAATTCCCTTTGTTAACATATGTTACCATTTGAAAGAAGTTATTGTCAGGTCTGAATACTTAAGGCAGTGTAGCAGAAGAGACAGGGCGCAATATTGTAAATCAGATTCGCCCGTAACGTTGTGTTCAGCCAACGTTACGTAGCCTATGGAAAGTCAGGAACGCATCTTCCTCTTTACTTAAGAGTATTCGATGTTTTGAGGATCTTTGAATTGATTATGTAATTGGAATTATACTTGACTGTTTAATAAATTGTTACATTTTGATTTATTCTGACTTACTCTGGAATTATTAACGATCTCTATGAGATCATGAATGGGTACTTTCCACAAAGGGTTAAACGGAATAATTAAATGTGTGTCTAACTATTAAACATAAATGACCAAATAACCAAATTGGCATTCTAATCTAAATTCTAAATTATGATAAAATGGAGTCAGATAAAGAGGAATTGGAATTAGATCCATTTTGCCCAGCTGAGAACATCGAACGCGCTGATACCTTCACCCGCTATTCGCTGCCGCCATTGGAGCGATTTCAGCGGTCTTACAGCTGTAAACATAATACTTTTTCAAAAAAGATTTTTTACAAAGAAAATTTACAATCTCAATTGGACGTGAGTATTTGTCCATGTGATTTAATTTGACAAAATGTTATTTTTCTTTTCAAATTATGACACAGACATAATGATATAAAATATCTTTCTAAGGCATTTTTATTTAATTCAGTGTAATTAAAGAAAGGTTTATGGACAAGGTCCTTCATTTATTATATCCAGTGAATAATCATAAGGCTGGCAGGCCATCAGACAGCAAGTAAATTCAGACACTCCTTTGTAAATCATTGTTCAATCAACAGCAAATATCATAATTTGCTGCTATTAAGAGCTGCTCAAGCATTCAAACAACTTCTCTCAGTAGCGCAAAAGCTCCTCCAAAGGCAAACATAAGGTTTTTGATGTGCATGTAAAGCGAGATGATGGCTCCACCTTTTTGTGGCACGCAAACGCAAGTGTTGACAGTCCAGAAGAAACAGCTGTTCTTCAGAAATACCTTTATGAAATAGGGCACGTTGTTGGCAAAGGGAGGGAACAAACATATAATATTGATTAGATAAATCAACACTGCTGTAGTGCCTTGAGTTTCTATTGACACTTGCCTCATTTGACATGAATGTTTTGTATGTACAGTACTAGTCAAGACTGCAGCACATTGACTCGTTTATCAGAAGTACCGAGTTCAACTAGGTTCAAGAGTAATTTCCTGGGAAAGGGCTGAATCTGACCACCGAGTTGAGGACAAAACTTTGGATTTGTCCAATTTACAATCATTCACAATCCACAGGCCTAGTGAAATACTGAACATACTTTATACAATATGTGGGGTTCAAAAGTGTGAGGTAAAATGAGAAATATTTAAGATTCGGCAGTTAATCTATTATATATAATAAAAGTTGTTAATCTATAGACATGGTGTAAGAAAAGGAAAACCTTTCAACAACTGTTTTCAAAGACACAGCATGGATTCGTCCTCCAGGGGGCGAATGGAGATAAATAAACCAGCATTGACCATAGACTGTGGCATTGACCCATTCAAATCAAATGTTTTTTGATCACACTGTAGTTCTTATTAATGCCAAGGACTAGTGACTGACATACAAGTTGAAATCCGACCAAAACAATCTTAAAGTTCATCTTAACCAGATCACAAAAGCACTGGGTTAAAAACAACCCAAAGGCTGTGTAATTAGATTGATTTGTACTATATAGGCTAGCCTTATTGTTTTTTTCACTTCATACATTAAAAGGTTAGTTAACGTTACCCAAAAATTAAATTGCGGTCTTTAATTACTCACCCTCATTTCGTTCGACATCCGTATTACCTTTGTTCATCTTCGGAACACAAAATGAAGATATTTTTGTTGAAATCCGATGGCACAGAGCAGCCTCCATTGACACCATGTCATTTCCTCTCTCAAGATCCATAAAAGGCACTAAAGACATCGTTACAAAGTCAATCTCTCTACAGTGGTTCTACAATAATTTTATGAAGCGACGAGAATAGATTTTGTGCGCAAAAATTATATTAAATAACTACTTACAGAGATGGCCGATTTCAAAACAATGCTTCCTGAAGCTTCGAAGCGTTATGAATCAGTGTATCGATTCACAATTCGGTTCGCGAATCAAACCGCCAAACTGCTGAAATCCGTAGAAATCACGTGACTTTGGCGATCCGAAACGCTGATTCGATACACTGATTCATTAAGCTTCATGAAGCATGGTTTTGAAAAAGGCATTCTCTTTATAAGTCGTTATTTAGTTTTTTGCGCACAAAAAATAAAATGATTGTAGAACCACTGTAGAGAGATAGACTTTGTAAAGACGTCTTTAGTGCCTTTTATGGGTATTGAGGGAAAAAATGACAAGTCAGACTGACAAAGTCAGCGAGTAGAGTGTCTTCAGAATTGCGTGATGTAAAGCCACAATTGCGTGTTAGTGATGGGAGAAACGCATAGGCGTAGATTACGCGGGAGACGTGTCCCCCCCACTTTATATAAAATGTAAATTCGTCCCCCTCACTTTTGCATTCGGCAAACTGTGTTCAGTTGATGTTTTCACGAGGCAATGTGTATAAATCCAGATTTAAAATTAAAAATTAAAAGAGACGAGATCTATCTACATACGTGCCTTTCACGTTTCCATGGTAATCAGTCCCTCACGTGTCACGCCGCCGCGCGCCCATGCTCGCACCCGCGCTGTAATCATCATTTTCATAGAGGTCGCATTGAGTTCAAAACGGCAAAAAAACGATTCACTCCTTTTTTACGAAAAAGTCAAGCACAGTAAGTTGGCATGTATCCGAATTGTGTTGCACAACGATGAATAACTGCCTTTTTCTCTTGTTGAATAATTACGTTAGCAGGTTTTGCTGGAAATTGAAAATATTTGCTCTCCGCACAAACGTGCACTTATTTTCAGTGTATTTTCTTTTGTAACGTCTTTTATTTTCAAATATATGTTATCAAAGCTCTTAAAATTAGAATAAAGATGTGATTTTTAATGTTGAATTCAGGTTTTCACGCATTAACAGCCACTAAATATCTGTCTGAATCAGGCAGCTTTGTGACATGTTTAACCCTACAATTTTTATTATATTATTATACAATTCATTAGCAATGCAGTATTCAATTGTATGCATTAACGTTCTAACATAGGTCTTAATTTATAGTTTTCTCTTTCTTTTATTGTTTAAAATGCAATTTTGAAAGTAATTTAACTTTCTTTCTGTGTTGTCAAGATTGAACAAGACACAGGCAGTTTAGGGTTATCAGGTCAGAAACAGGATGACACACAAACAAAAGAAACGTCACAGGTGAGAAGTGATAGAGTGGCTTTTAAAAATGTTTTATATACATTGTACAATTTTTCTATACATCTATGCTTAATGTTGAACCAATATTTGTAGTACCATATAGACCAATCATAAAATTGTCATTAGGAAAATATAGGAAAGATAATTTAGGATACAAATGATCGGCTATTGTCTAGCAGTGTACATCATTTCTTCTGTATGTCATAATTCCCTGTATGTACGTAGTTCAAACACTTCTTTATTGTCAATAGACAGAGCCAGAAGTTAATTCAAAGTTGAGAGAGGATGAGGCAGAAAGTTTTGAGGAGGCTTCAGAGGTGAGGAAAAACAAACGACTGGAATAAGATAATTAATGGAATAAGTTTAGTTTTTTTCCATTAAACAATCATTATGTGTTTTATGTCTACACTGCCTTGCATAAGCAAAACAAAGTAACTACTCCGTTTGTGAAAAGTTATTACTAAAGTTATAACTAAAATCAAGTCTCTTAGGATTTGGCTTAGATTTGGGAACCAAAAAATGGGTCTTTTGTTGTTGTGTACCTTTTATCGTATGCATTTGCAAACTGAATGGAATGTACAAAATATTTAGCAACAATATACATTTAAATATTTCTGCTACTAATCAGACTAATTTGTAATTTTTTATAGACAGAACAGAAAGCATCAGACTTAGGGTTGACTGTTGTTGAAGGAGGCTTATTGCTTTAACATAAATAGCATATTAAGCCAATTAAGCAAAAAGATATAACATTAAAACTAAAACCAGTCAATTAGACGAAAGTCAGAAAAAACTGATATCGCTTGACATTCTGTCCCCCTCACTTTTGAAATGATGGCTACGCCCCTGGAGAAACGCATCTTAATGTAACTTTGAACCAAAATGATTCACAAAATGATTGAAACGCACACGCTGGTGACCCTTGCTGGTAAGACCGGTGTAAATGCAACGAAAATAGATTATGCATAAAAATAGAGAGGGGGTAAAATCTTTCCGTGGCAGGGGCAGCTGCCAATAAGACCTGTCACCGCTTTACGTGCCTGACACTCGACCTGACACTGCTTTACGTGCCTGACACACTCGACCAGTCATGGCTATATGTGCCTGTCACTCCACCAGTCACGGCTATATGTGCCTGTCACTCCACCAGTCACGGATATATGTGCCTGTCACTCCACCAGTCACGGATATATGTGCCTGTCACGCGACCAGTCACGGATATATGTGCCTGTCACTCGACCAGTCACGGTTATATGTGCCTGTCACGCATCCCGAAACCTCTAAATGTGCCTGTCACGCATGCCGTAACGTCTATATGCGCATATCACGCATACCGTACCCTCTATATGAACCTGTCACGCGTTCCGTCACCAAGCACCCGTCACGCGTCCCGTCACCACTATATGCACCTAAATGTTCCTGTCACGCGTCCCGTCACCACTATATGCACCTAAATGTTCCTGTCACGCGTCCCGTCACCACTATATGCACCTAAATGTTCCTGTCACGCGTCCCGTCACCACTATATGCACCTAAATGTTCCTGTCACGCGTTCCGCCAAGGCTGTAGGCACCGTCCTTGCGTCCCGTGAGTGTCAAAGGGCAAAATGCAGGTTACTTTTTAAATGCGGCTCTCTTACTAGAAAAACCCATCACCACAGAATGTGCCTGTCACGTGACCCGTTGGTAAAAAAAAAAATTATTTTATAGATTACTGGTAAACAAGCAAAGATGACAGGAAAATTAATTCTGAAAGGTAGTTTTTTATTATTAAAATCTACCTATGTTTAGAATAGATTTGACAATACATTTCAGTGTAAATACTAATATATTGCGTTAAAGAGGCCAGGTATAGTTTATCTGAAATTAGAGAGTGATGTAGTTGCTTTGCAACAGAGTTAAAACCGCTCACCTAAAATGACACACAAATGCAATATATGTATAAACACAATTAAATTTTATTACTTTTCTGTATTTCAAGAAGAAAAATTGCAATTTCCCTAATTGCAATTTGCATGCATTTCTATGATCAGTGTTATATACATTTTTATAAATATATTACTATAAATATATACATTTGTATGTATTTATTTTTTTACAAAAATGACTTGAATGTCAATTTTAATACTTAAAGATGACACAGGTCTAAACTTTGCAGAAGTGTTTTAAGGAGGAACAAAAAACAACAACAGTAAAAGTAAGACTTACTCCAAAACAGTGTTTGACTGTAAAGCCATTTCTGCCTGGAACCTGTGAAAGCCCTCAGTCTTGTGCAGAATTAACAGTGTTAGCTTTAAAAGACAAGAAGATACAGTTATGAAAGGGTGTGTGTACAGTGCATTTAATGTATTGTCCCATATACTGCATCAAATTATGTTTAAATATACCTCAGGGGTCAAAACTTCAAGAATGTTGGTTGTGCTTGATAGGGAATGTCTGGGCAGTTGTCACTGTGTATATTCGTTCAATTATCCTCTCTGTCTGTAGTTGTTAAATTTGTATATATATATATATATATATATATATATATATATATATATATATATATATATATATATATATATATATATATATATATATATATATATATATATATATATATATATATATATATATATATATGTGTGTGTATATGTATATATATATAAACATTTATATTAAAATGTATTACTTTGTAATTCTCTTTTTCAGAAAAAAATAAAATTCACTCATTTTCAATATCACATTTACAATGAAATGTGATATGTTCAAATATGTCTGACATATATATTTTTAATGCATCTATACAGTGTTGTATGCTTATGATAAAACATAAAAAAAACCAAACTTATTTTAACTATATAAATTGTTAAAAAATATTAAATTATGCCTGTTCTTCATCAAAAATAAAAACTTTTTACTGAGTTTCATCTTTGGAGAAAATGTGGGATGTTCAAATAAGAAAATCCTGTTGGATCGTATTGTTCCATTTTTCAAGCCATCGTGTAATTTCTGGAATGTTACATAAAAAAGTAAGACAAATGTAAGAAATTTAAACTTTCAGTCAACAGCATATATTAAGTAGTGCCCTATGTTTTATAGTTTTAAATAACACTCAACATGATACAGCTAGGATATATATATATATTTTTTGTAATATGTAATATTTACCAAGATCTCATGATCTCCTATTACAATGTCAACCAACCAGCCCTGCTTCAAGAGTGCCAATTTTCTGTAAAGTCAAGGACATTAAAACATGTATTGTACTCTTATTATGAAAAATATATAATTTAAGGTATAACATACTTCTCAAAGGTATGCACATGCTCAGTGTCACATCCACAGCTGAATGATGTTTTCTCTGTGACTGCTTCAAGACTGATGCCAGCGCAGTCTGCATGCAGCCAATTTTGGCAAAGGTCACTCTGAATCCAGTCCAGTGACTGGATTTCTGGGTGCATTACTCTGCAGACAGATAAATGATAACAATGAATGTTACTTCTTAATCAAAATTTTCAATCACACGGAAATAAAAAAAATCACATACTTTGATCCACATTTTTGGTAAAAGCAAACTCCAACATCCCGGGCCATACAGCTGTTCTGTGCTGCACTCTGGCCTGTTTTAATCTCCGGTGAAAAGTCCTAGGAAAGATTTTAATGTAAAGCTTTGAATACCCTGTACATTTTTTTAAAAATTCCCAGCATTACCTCTGGTTGCAGATTTTTCACCATGCACGAATCATGGTAAAGACGAAGGTATCTTATCTGTTCATTGTGCAGCATTTCCTGGCACATTTTAATATTTTTTGCTTCCATTTCTGCCATCTAATCCAAAAATCAGTTACATTCATCAAACTTTTTTATATTACAAAATATAAACAACATCAACATAATTCATGTATATAAACTCACTGTGCATACGAAAACGCCACAGTTCCTTCCATCATCTCTCTTCCATTGCATTGGACTGGACACACCCCAATTGTCCAAGGATGCAATATTTCTAAAAGCATCTCTGAAAAAGAAAAAAAACGTAGTTTGGTATATAAAGTAATTTTGACAATTTATTATTTATAAATCATAATGTATTCAACTCAATTTGTAATTACATACAATATTATGTAAAAATAAGAATTACAGAAAGAAAATCTTACTTCAGAATTTCCATGTCAAGTTTAGATATTGTCAGATATTGACTGGTGTTGTCATAAACTCTGATGTGTTTTGTTGTCATGTCGAAAACCTGTAAAGTAAAAATAACAGTAACATCTTGTCACAAGCTCGGCTCGAAGCTGGGTCTCGGGTGTGGTGAGTAGAGAGATCTACCACTGAGCTACAGAAGTGATAATGTTGGACCCAAACGAAGCACTCCAGGCAGCAACTTCAGGCAAGGAAGATTTATTAAAAAAAAAAAACAAGGTGCTTAACAAGTCACCAAAAGGGAGAAGACAAGACAGGTTTTAGCAAGGAGACATGAAATGTGGGATTAATTTTAAGGGAGCGAGGGAGAAATAAACGATAAGAAACAGGGTTAACTTTCCTTGCTATGCGAAAAGGGCCAATGTATTTCTGGGAAAGCTTCTTGGACTCGACCCTGAGGGGCAGGTTCTTAGTAGCTAACCAAACTCTTTGACCAGCTCGGAGGTTAGGGGCCGTCCGGCGGCGGCGATTAGCCTGGTTTTGGTATCTCTGGGAGGTCTGAAGGAGTGTACGCCTGGCCTTCCTCCAGGTCTGCCTAAAAAGCGCTGCGCCAAGGGAACACCAACTTGTGCCTCCTCCTCTGGGAATAATGGGGATGTAGCCGAACTGGCATTCGAAGGGGATAATCCAGTGGCTGAGGACTGGAGGGTGTTGTTGGCATATTCAGCCCAAAGCGATATAGGTGGCCCAAGGCATTGGGATTATTGGCTGCCATACATCGCAAGGTGGTCTCCAGATCCTGATTAATCTGTTCCGTCTGGCCATTGGATTCTGGATGGAACCCAGACGATAGGCTGGCTTTGGCCCCAATAAGCCTGCAGAAGGCTCCCTAGAACCGGGAGGAGAATTGGGGACCTTGGTCAGAGACAACATCCAGGGGAATTCCAAAAATCCGAAAGACATGGTTCATGAGGAGCTCAGCAGTCTCCTTGGCCGAAGGCAGCTTAGGCAGGGGAATAAACCGGCAGCCTTAGAGAACCTGTCTACAACCACCAGGATGATTGTGTTTCCCTGGGATGGAGGAAGTCCTGTAACAAAGTCCAAAGAAAGGTGCGACCATGGTCTGTGGGGAACAGGTAAGGGAAGGAGCAGTCCCTGGGGTCGCTGATGTATAGACTTCCCCTGGTTACACACGGGACAGGCCTCCACATAGACCTGAACGTCCTTCTTGATGGACGGCCACCAAAACCGCCGCTGGAGGAAGTCCAAAGTGCGAGCATCTCCTGGATGGCATGTCAAGGGTGACTCATGACCCCACTGCAAGACCCGGGCCCTGGCAGACAGAGGAACATACAGGCGTCCAGTGCGACCACCACCTGGATCGGGCTCATGGGCAAGGGCCTCTCTTACCACTCCTTCCAGGTCCCACTGAAGAGGTGCAACGATCCTAGAACTCGGAATAATCTATGTCAAGGGCTTCTCTTGAGTTTCAGGAGAGTAGGCTTGAGACAGGGCATCCGGCTTAACGTTCTTGGTGCCGGGTCTGTAAGACAAGAGGAACTGGAATATATTAAAAAACAGAGACCATCGAGCTTGCCGTGGGTTCAACTGTTTGGCCTGCTGGAGGTATTCCAGGTTGTGATCCGTGAGAACCTGGAAAGGATGCTGAGCCCCCTCAAGCCAATGGCGCCACTCCTCCAAGGCCAGTTTTACCGCAAGCAACTCTCGATCCCCCACGTGGTAGTTGCGCTCGGCATCAGACAGGCGGCGAGACATGAAGGCACAAGGGTGTAATTTTCCATCCTCACCCCTCTGTGACAGGACAGCTCCCACCCCCACCTCTGAGGCATCCACCTCCACCATGAAAGGTCTTTCTGGGTCAGGGATCGAAAGAATCGGAGCAGAGGTGAAGCAGCGCTTGAGATCATCAAAGACCCTTGCTTCCTCCGGGCCCCAGTGAATCTTGGTTCCTCCTCCCTTGGTAAGCGCCATCAAGGGAGCCACCACAGAGCTGAAATTCTTAATGAACCTCCTGTAGAAGTTCGCAAAACCAATGAAACGTTGAACCTCCTTGACTGTGGCAGGTGTGGGCCAGTTGAGGACTGCCTTGATCTTCTTAGGATCCATCTCCAGGTGGCCAGGAGAGACAATGACCCGAGAAACTGAGTCTGGGAAACATGAAATTCACACTTCTTTTATGAAGAGATGATTATCAAGGAGTCTCTGGAGAACTTTGCTAACATGCCCCTCATGCTCCTTCAGTGACCTCGAGAAGATGAGGATATCGTCCAGGTATACGAAGACGAATAGATTAAGCATGTCCCGCAGAACATCAATAATGAGAGTTTGGAACACTGCGGGGGCGTTGGTGAGCCCAAACGGCATCACCAGATATTCATAATGGCCTGTGGGGGTGTTGAAGGCTGTCTTCCATTCATCCCCTTGGCGGCTCCGCACAAGATGGTAAGCATTGCGGAGATCCAGTTTCGTAAAAATGGAAGCTCCTTGAAGCAGCTCAAAAGCAGTGGTCATGAGAGGGAGGGGGTATCGATTCCGAACCGTGATCCTGTTGAGTGCCCGGTAATCAAAACAAGGCCTAAGACCCCCGTCTTTCTTCTCTACAAAAAAGAAGCCCGCCCCAGCCGGCGAAGTAGAGGCACGGATGATGCCGGCTGCCAAGGACTCCTTAATGTAGGTATCCATAGCTGAACGCTCGGGGGAAGATAAGGAGAAGATCCGACCCCTGGGAGGGCAGGACCCAGGGAGTAGATCAATGGCACAGTCATAAGTGCAGTAAGGTGGTAAGGAGGTTGCCCGGGACTTGCTGAAGACTGGCTTGAACTGATGGTAGACGCTGGGGACTCGGGAAAGGTCGACAGACTCACGGAGCTCGGAACTAGGGCTTGGGGGACTCTGTAGCAGGCAGGTAAGTTGACAAGTGGAACCCCAGTTCAGAATGGTGCCAGTGGGCCAGTTGATCTGGGGATTATGTCTGCACAGCCAGGGGTGACCCAGGATAATAGGATACTCAGGGGAGTCAATGAGATAGGTCTCCTCCTGCTGGTGTTAAAAGATGGTAAGTTGTAGAGACTGAGTCGCCTCTGTGACCTTGCCTGGTTCTAGAGGTCTGCCAGCCAAGGCTGTTACTGCCTGTGGTTGAGGAAGGAATTGGTTAGGGATCTTAAGTTCCTTAGCCAAGGTTAGATCAAGATCAAGAATCAATCATGGCTTGGACCTGGTGCTGGTGGTCCCCCCAGGACAGAGTGGCTGGAACGGCTAGAACAGCGTTAGTAGGAGGAACTCTAATTTTCCCCATCACAGCCCTCCTGTAGCCGTTCCCTCTCGTTAGGAGAAAGCCTGGAACGGCCCAACTGCATGTCCTCCGGGGAATCCTGGAGCTGTTCAGGGGCAGGGGAAGCTCTGGATGAAGGAACACTAACTGGAGAAACAAACCTGCTCAGAGGAACCTGCGACTGAGACACCTGGTGACGAACTGTTCTCCCCCCTCTCAGACGATTGTCCAGACGGATGGCCATAGTTATGAGGGACTCGAGATCCTTAGTTGGTTCCCGGGTGGCTAACTCATCTTGAAGGGGCTCAGACAACCCTCCCTGGAAACAGACCCTCAGCGCTTCATCATTCCATCCGCTCCTTGCTGCTATGGTCCGAAACTCAATGGCAAAATCTGCTGTGCTACAGGAACCCTGACGGAGTGTAAGAAGGCGTCTGGAAGCTTCCCCACCACTGACAGGATGATCAAATACTTGCTTAAACTCTTCCACAAACGCAGCGTAGGAATTACAACAGGCCTCCTGGGACTGCCACACATGGAGGCCCATGCGAGCGCCTTGTCTGAAAGAAGGGTTATAATGTAAGCAATCTTGGAACGGTCTGTGGGAAAACTTGAGGGTTGGAGCTCGCATGTGAGGGAGCACTGGGTGAGGAAACCCTGGCAAGAACTAGGATCTCCAGAGAAAGGCTTGGGAGGTGGTAGTCGGGGCTCCACCACTGGAGAAGGCCTGTCAACACTTGGGGGTAATAAAGAGGAAGGTGCAGGACCAGGAAGGCGATCAAAGAGCTGGTGGATGGAACTCATCATGTTGGCCAGGAGTTGAGAATGTTTGGCCATCAGCTCTTCTTGTCGGCTGAGAACAGCTTCGTGACGCTGGAAGGATGATTCATGTTGAGTGATCACTGCCAACAGATCCTTGGTACTGAGTGTCTCTGGGTCCATGACAATGACTTTCTGTTTTTCTGTCACAAGCTGGGCTCGAAGCTGGGTCTCGGGTGTGGTGAGGTGAGAGATCTACCACTGAGCTACAGAAGTGATAATGTTGGACCCAAACGAAACACTCCAGGCAGCAACTTCAGGCAAGGAAGATTTATTTTTTAAAAAACAAGGTGCTTAACAAGTCACCAAAAATGCCAACAAAAGTTCTTCTCAGACTGAGGTATTAAAAAATAATGACACTGCAAAGAATCACTGGAGAAAAAATAAAAACTCCACATGGGGAGAAAACAAAACCAGAGAATACAAATAACTGAAAACACCTTACTTGAGACAGCTTGGAAACAGCAGGAGACGCCTAGCCCAGACTCAAAAACTGAGTGAGGAACAAGTGAAAAAAACCACAGCAAAATACTCTAGGGCAACAAGGCACAGGTGAACTGGATAACACTTAACAAGGACACACAAGGAAGAGCTAAGGCGGATGAGAACACAGGGGACCTCTAGAGGCCTGGAGACGAACAACAGGAGGCACGAAGCTGACACATCTTCTAAATATGAAAAAGCATTAGCTACTGCAATATGATATAGTGGTCCAGTTTAAAGCAGCCTTGAACACAAAGGGGAAAAAATTGTTTTTACCCAAAGAATGAAGTGGCATCCTGTCTCTGGGTTATCTCCAGCTACAACAATCCTTGGCAAAAGTATTTTCTGGACCTCTGAAACATTCTGAAATGAAGCAAACTGAAAACATTCAATTCTGAGACATTTATGGCACTATTATGTCAAAGGAATAGTCTTTATGCTCATGAAAAAAAGATGTGCATTTTATATTGCACATTTTGTAAATACCCCAAGAACTTTCAAGTGCTCATCTGACACGGTTGCATTACTCTGCCAATCTCTGTGCCATAGAATGAATGTGTCTGTGTTCAAAGCCACAACCTGAAAGCCAAAATCACAGGTTTTAGTCTTTATATAACCAACTATAAATGTCATATGTAAGTCATAGGTTCTGTGTGAATAACTTACATCCTTAGTCTCTTCCGCAATTTGAGCAATGCGGCAATTGACCGCCTTTAAACAAACCCAGAAAAAATGTATGAAATAATATGGGGTGATGCCATATATATGCATAAAAAATTATGGATATGACAACTTTTATAATACTTTAGAGCATTTTATACTTACATTATCAGTTAGCCAAGGCATTGCTATACTGCTTGTGTCACTCAACAGATGTGGGGGGAGAACAGATTTAAGGTCTCGCAGAAACAAAATGGCATATAAAGAAATCCTTGCAATGACATCATCTTTTTCCTCTTTACAGCATAAAGTTTGGCAATGGTTTCCTAATGTTGGAAAAGTACAATGAATTACTATTACCAGTACATGTTGTTAGCAATATTTGATTGTTTGGTTTGAATGTTGATTTGTTTGGTTTGTGTTTACAAGTAGTATGAACATTCCAATGCAGTTACCTTGTGAGTCTGCTCAGTGGGGAACATTGCCACAGAAAACTTCTTCCCCTCCTCAGGCATACTGTCCACTTTTGCTGGGCCATGAGGTTTTCTGCCCTGTTCTTCCATTGGTTGTGTGTTCCTTTCTGCAATTATTTATGAATACATTACTCCACAGTAAATATTACAGATCAGCTATCATAAAAAAGTGTAACAGCACACATTACTTTAAATTTACCTTTTTGGCCACACATCAGTTTGCCCTGTAGTACTAGGTGTATGTTTTCATCTGTGCGTTTCTGCATTTTCTGGGTTGAGTCTAGTTTTCAACTTGATATTGCTGACCCAATCAAGATGTACCCTCAACTTCCCAGCAGATGCCAATGATATATTTGCCTCTGTTGGCTCACACACCCTCCCATCATGTGGCTTGAAAAATCTTTGCTGTGTGCGATTGTTGACATGTCTGGCAACACGTCCAGCGATGTCGCATTTGTACACTGTGGGAGGGTGCTTAAAACTCAACAGGGCATCCCCATGGTCCCGAGCGGACTCCTGCCACCATAAACGTGAAGAATAGTAGACCACTCCATGGGTGCATCCCATGTGTAACACTCCACCTGTATTAAAACAAATATGACACATTACCTTAATTTATCAAACAGAGTAGATGAGTTTAACCAAAAATATATGTATTGTAAACTGACAAAAGAAAATGTCTAATATAATGTTCCCTACTATAAATTATAAACATGCCATAGAGTAACAAAACCCATCTTACCTCCAGCCTTTTTGAGTTTTACAAACATTTTAGGATAAACATCCTTATAAAGGAGAAGCTCCTCAAGCCTGTTTATCATGTCAGCGATTGATCCACTGGCAGACACTCCGAGGACATTGCAGACCTTTATCAGTTCATCCTTTTTTGGCTGATCAAATGATAATTTACATTAAAAAGTGTTTAAGAATGCAATATTTGATAGTAGTGTGTTGCATGTTAATGTGAAAGTGAGAAAATCATGTACTTTGAACTTCACCGATTTTGAATCGAGAACTTGTAAAATATAGTCCTCATCAATCTCTTTTGGAACATGAGTGGTGCTGGCCCTGTGACTGTAGGATATCCCTTTGAGAATTTCAGTTTTTGAAAGGGTATTGCTGGTTCGTGTTTGTTGCCCCATCCATGGAGCAAAGGCTGAGTATGCCAACGTGCTTTGAAAAGGATTGCCAGAAGCATCTAAAGTATGGAATGTGTAAGGTTAAAACTCGGTCATATATGTAATTAATATTGTCATGCTTGTAAGTACTAATATATGACTATGTTAACTAAAATTAAAATTAGTGTAACAAATTACTACTTTTACAAATTAAAAGTAATAAGATTTATAATGTTGCAAAATATCACAGAGCACGTGTCAACGTATACAGAATATTATGCTTACCATCACAGAATCCGGTGGCTACAATTTCCTTTTCCATGTTCTCCCATCTTGCTGCCACATTAACGGTTATGGTTCTCCAGACGTTTCAAGAGATGGACTGGTAGTTGTGGAAAAAAGGGTAGTGACAGTGAGCATGTGAATGTGGCATGAATATCGCTTGAAGTTTTGAAATACATTTTAAAGAAACTCTCACCTGGCAATTCAAACGCGCAGAAATGATAGAAAGCTTTCCGTAGGGAGTTGTATGGCACTTTAGTCCCAGAATGAGACGCAGTTGTGCGCAACGTCCGCCCAACAACAATGTAATTCTGCAGACAATAAAAATGTGTTCTTTAACATGTTTTTAATATATTTGTATATGTTTAATTTAGTAAAAACATGTCCCAAAGTTGTAACAATCCGATTGTATGTACTCACTGAAAGACCGGTTGTTAGAAAAGAACATAAGGGTATGGAAAGAAAGATCTTGTTGTTATAGTTATGAAATCCGGAACTGTACTCTTGAAAACGAACTACGTTTCTGCAAACTGGGCACTCCTTTCCATAGGCTGAAATACCTACATGAAAACACACATTTAGTGGCATTTCCCTTTTTATATACACACTTTATATACGTGTAGAAATTTGACAGAATGCCCTACCTTTGTTCTGCGAAAATATTCGATAGACTGTTGCTTGTGTTGTAATGAGGAAAGTAGTAAGTTCAGGAGGACACGGCCCCGGACAGTAAGGACACTTTGCCTCTGCAGGCTCAAAGTTCTCTGGAACAGGATTCTCTGTATGGTACATCAGAAGAATATACTTACGCTGACAATGATACTCCTGCATGTATGATGACTATCCTTGAAGTTCATCATCGCTGCCTCCGGCGCCGTCGGTGTCGGTATTTGACCAATCAATTTAAACTGGTCAACGTTTGTTTCTCGGGGTATACTCGAGGTTACAAAAGGTGAGAAAGGTACCCTTGTTGGGGGGAAGGGTGACGGCACCTGAAGGCTGGGGAACTTATGAAGAGCTTTGGTAGACGGGGGGAGGCGGGGGGTCTTTTTGATTTTGTAACACATTTATTATATAGTACTTACAAAAGGGAGAAAACCAATTTATGGCCGGGACAATTAGCCTAAACTGGGAATCAACAACTGCCCATAATATGTTTTACTGCAATGTTTTACCTTGCAGTAAAACCCCAAAACCCCACACCACTACAGTGTGCAGATGACAATCCACACACACACACATAGTGAGCAGCGCAGACCATAGCACACCTTTATTAGTTTGAATATAGACTTTCTTTGTCACCGTGACGTAAATTTACTCATCAGCACAGTTCATTGATGTCCGCGATTCCTGTGTCCATTCGGGCCAGTTTTTTCAACTTTAAAAGGTCCTAAGACTAGATCCTTCGACACTCACGATCAACTTTGAAAGTGCTGCGTGCATTGCATTTACAGGCAGGCCTGTAGTTAAGCTAGCTAGTACACCTTTGTTGTTTTTACAGAGCGATAATATTATTGTTGTTGAGCATATAATTCCGCGTGGGCTACACAATCTAATAGACTGCATAGTGTAACGTTTACGTTTATGTCTTAAATGTCTTTTTCTAGGTATGAATGGACTTATTTTTTACTGTCTGCTTTCAGACCATGTAGCCTCTTGTTGAATTTTATTTCAAGTTCAAGTGGTTGTATTTTATTGTTCTGCATGTTTTCAATGACATGGCTGTGCAGGAAATAAAAAGCTATAAAGAACTCTTCACAGAAAAACAAAACATATGCCTATAACAAAATACAATTACGAAATAAGTGTGATATAGCCGTGACTGCTGGAGTGACAGGTGCACATAGCCGTGACTGGTCGCGCGACAGGCGCACATAGCCGTGACTGGTAGGGTGATAGGTCTCACTGGCAGCTGCCCCTGACACGGAAAGATTTTACCCATACTGAATTTTTGTCACAATCATTCTCCATTAATTTCTGATGCAGCACAACGGTAACAAAGAGATCAAATTACAAATAAGTTTCACATCCAAGCACATTAATGATGGTAATAAATAAATCAGACGGTGCACAATCAAAGAAGAATGGTCTCGAGACCAAGACCAGTCTTGAGTACAGCACTATTTGTATCTTTTAATCAAACCTATTTACCTAACTTGATCATATATGTAATTTATAACTGATCCCAGGCCTCATTTCTCCATTTCTACGCCACATAGTCACTTCATGGTTCCACCGAAAGTCAATATTCAAATATTTCTAATAGAATAAACAACTGGAATAACTAGCTAATTTCTCTGTTGCGTATTTATACAATGCTTTTCTATTGAATTGTTTGGTCAAAAACATATCATGTTTCATGTTCCTGTTTTCTTTTGCATTGCGTGCAAAGAAACCGTATTTAAGAGATGCCTGTTATTACCAAAGAACTTGGATGTCACATGGTCATTACAAATATTACATTAAATGTATTTACACAGAAATAGCATTCAACCATATGAATACAGAATGGTCCACCTCCCAAAAGACAACCTGTGCATGTTTGTTAGAGATCTTATTGTAATTTTAGACTTGTGGGACGAATTAATTAAAAATAAATCCTTTCACACCTGATCGTTGCAGATAAAAATTCTCATGATTATTCTCTTTAATCTACTGAAAAAGACTGGAAGATTCAGGATAACAAAGTCAACATGCCAACAAATCATATTCCATGACCTGTCAGTACTGAAGACTATTGTTATTTACTAAAAGAGTTACTGACAAAAAGTATTTGTACACCGATCATATTGTATTAGCGGACAATCTGTCACATGGCTATCACAATAGGACCATTAGATAATTTCAGCAAGGTTTTATTGTGTACTCAGTTTTATGTGCTTTGGTGATCTTAAAGGGATAGTTCGCTCAAAAATGAAAATGTTGTCATTTACTCACCCTCATGCTGTTCCAAACCTGTATGAGTTTCTTGCTTCTGTTGAACACAAAATTAGATATTTAAAAAAGACTGTTGGTAACCAGACTGTTGACGGCAGCCATTTACTTCTTAGTCTTCCATATTCTTTTTCTCCCATGGAAGTCAATGGGTGCCACCAACTGTCTGGACGGATCACTGGATGCATGTCTGTAAAAAAAAAATTGCATGATGAATATGGCGCATACAGGAGCAGTCGGGACGGCAGCACTTAGTTTTTTTTTACCACAACATCAACAATGTCACTAAAGAAGTGTGCTTCTGGTTGTGAGGGAAAGCTAACCAGCTTCCCAAATAACCCAGCATTAAGGAAACAGTGGATGCAGTTTGTTTTTCTGGAGCAGCAATGGCGTTCTGCAAGTGTGTTTGTTTGTTCCCGGTCACAGTCAAAACTGCATCAAATGTCTGTTTTATTAGTCTTTTTAAAAAAAAATATTAGTCTATTATGTCTGATACTGACACCCTGCTGATCTTCGGGCCCTTGGTGTTTTCTGTTCTCTTCACATGAACCGAGAACTGGCGAATGAGGCTTTGGCAGTCAGACACCAGGTTATACTCGCACATGCCTGGGAACTGATAAACATCCCCATCAAACGTCTTGAAGTGGAAGTTTCCCCACATGCTACAGACGCTGTTGACATGGTTACTGCAAGAATATGTCATGGAAGTTTTGAAATTCAAAGAAATTTAAATATTATTTTTTTTAATATAAATTAGAGCACAGAACGTCCAAAACCGTAGAAAAAAGCAGAAGCATAACCAAAATGTTCTTCCGCAAAATGCACGGCAGTTTTATATTTATGGCAGGGTGTGAACAATTTCAAGCTTCACATACATACAGCTTTACAGCATGTATGAGGATTAGTAAAAATAACATCCACTGCTAAAACCTGCAGAATAAATAGTTCATGAATAATAAACCATTTACCTGCTTTGGGAAATAATATGAAATGGTTTAAACATTGTCTCGTGTAAATAATCTTCCGTTTTAAACACAACTATTTTATTAAATCATTAAAACTATAAGAATGGACCAAAGTGCTGTCCATAAATAGCGTAGAACTTTACAAAGAGCCAACAAGTATTCTTCCAGCAGGGGGCGCACGGAGGCTCAGAAGACATCATTGACCTGCATTCAAATCTATTTTTAGCTCCAAAGAGTCATTTTTACAAACAAAAAAAGTGTAGTCATTTAAATATACGAATGCAGAGGACTGGTGACTGGCATACAAGTTGAAATCCGACTCAAAACAATCCAAAGCCACAGCTCATCCTACCCAAGTAGCCTAACCTACCATCTGACAGTGTTGCTTCTGTTCCGTTTCTGGACAGTGTAATTTATAGCTGAATAATTACACTGAAACACATTAAAAGCAATTTAATTAAAAATATATATTTCAGGGAAGACTATTTAATCATCTGCTAATTTCGTGCAAATGCCACTCTACCAATTTTTATTTCCTCCATTCTTTCCCATCATGCTCTGTGGAGTTGTGAGCGGAAGTGCTCACATCTGTGTGCTTATTCAAAACGTCAAGCAAACCATGAAGCTTAACATTTATTTTTCGCATTGATATTTCATTATTCATCATTTCATTATTCAAAGTCAGTATTAATGGGTAAGTCCGGATGTGTGCGGCTTATTAAGCTAGTGTTGCGCTCTCCAGACAATGTTTATTTAAATAAATCAATATTTGCCACGTTGTTTAACGTGTATATTACAACAACAACAAAAACCCGGCAAGACTTTTCGAGCTTTAAACATACACCACAACTGTTGTAAGCAATTTCGCACGTATTTTGCTGAAGCGTGGTGGACTCGTGACTTGTTGCACATTATTATGCGCGTTATTTACAGTAAGCAAGTTACGCATTCATTTTATGATATCGAGTTATCCATTATGCCATACACGATAAGTTAATGCATAACGTTACATGTAGTCATCTATAGTACGTTTGGTATGCATTGGGCGTTTGTGCATGCATGTTTTTTTCCCGCTTTGAATATGAGCATGAATAGCATCAATGTGCATTAGAGGGTTATGCATGCATGCGCTTTTATCTCATCATCCTTTCGAGGTTTGTTCATGCATTTGTCATATATTGATTTGTTCATCAGAGCCCAGTGACAGATGCTGTCAGGAGGATGGAGACAGTTGTGGATCCTCAACCGCGGGTTCGCCAGAGTTGGACCGCAACCCGTCGCCTCCACCCGAGGAAGATGAGACTGAGGCCGGTGAGGAGGTGGACGCCATCGGGGAGACGGTGTACAGCAAACACTGGCTCTTCAGCACCCTGACCCGCCTTATTCAGGTATCCCATGAATGCTAGACTTCTGTGTCATTGACCTCCAATTATATATATATACAGGTCCTTGCATGTTTGCATATTGTGATACAAGTTCATTATTCATAATGTAATGATAAAATTAAACTTTCATATATTTTAGATTCATTGCACACCAACTGAAATATTTCAGGTCTTTTATTGTTTTAATACTGATGATTTTGGCATACAGCTCATGAAAACCCAAAATTCCTATCTCAAAAAATAAGCATATTTCATCCGACCAATAAAAGAAAAGTGTTTTTAATACAAAAAAAGTCAACCTTCAAATAATTATGTTCAGTTATGCACTCAATACTTGGTCAGGAATCCTTTTGCAGAAATGACTGCTTCAATGCGGCGTGGCATGGAGGCAATCAGCCTGTGGCACTGCTGAGGTGTTATGGAGGCCCAGGATGCTTCGATAGCGGCCTTAAGCTCATCCAGAGTGTTGGGTCTTGCGTCTCTCAACTTTCTCTTCACAATATCCCACAGATTCTCTATTGGGTTCAGGTCAGGAGAGTTGGCAGGCCAATTGAGCACAGTAATACCATGGTCAGTAAACTCAGTTATCCCAAAACTTGATAAAACACAGTGGACCAACACCAGCAGCTGACATGGCACCCCAGACCATCACTGACTGTGGGTACTTGACACTGGACTTCAGGCATTTTGGCATTTCCTTCTCCCCAGTCTTCCTCCAGACTCTGGCACCTTGATTTCCGAATGACATGCAAAATTTGAGCGACAGTCCAGTGCTGCTTCTCTGTAGCCCAGGTCAGGCGCTTCTGCCGCTGTTTCTGGTTCAAAAGTGGCTTGACCTGGGGAATGCGGCACCTGTAGCCCATTTCCTGCACACGCCTGTGCACGGTGGCTCTGGATGTTTCTGCTCCAGACTCAGTCCACTGCTTCCGCAGGTTCCCCAAGGTCTGGAATCGGTCCTTCTCCACAATCTTCCTCAGGGTCCGGTCACCTCTTCTCGTTGTGCAGCGTTTTTGCCACACTTTTCCTTCCCACAGACTTCCCACTGAGGTGCCTTGATACAGCACTCTGGGAACAGCCTATTCGTTCAGAAATGTCTTTCTGTGTCTTACCCTCTCGCTTGAGGGTGTCAATGATGGCCTTCTGGACAGCAGTCAGGTCGGCAGTCTTACCCATGATTGCGGTTTTGAGTAATGAACCAGGCTGGGAGTTTTAAAAGCCACAGGAATCTTTTGCAGGTGTTTAAAGTTAATTTGATTCAGATGATTAGGTTAATAGCTGCGTTTAGAGAACCTTTTCATGATATGCTAATTTTTTAGATCGAATTTTGGGTTTTCATGAGCTGTATGCCAAAATCATCAGTATTAAAACAATAAAAGACCTGCAATATTTCAGTTGGTGTGCAATGAATCTAAAATATGAAATTTTAATTTTATCATTACATTATGGAAAATAATGAACTTTTATCACAATATGCACATTTTTTGAGAAGGACCTGTATATATACACACACACATGCAAAATAATTGGAAATATAATGTTCTGGAAACATTACAATTTTTTTGTACATCAAGTCTGCATTTATTAGATCAAAAACACAGAAAAAACTGTAATATTGTGAAATATTATTTTTAAATTTAAAATAATGGTTCTCTATTTTAATATACTTTAAAATATAATTTATTCCTGTGATGCAAAGCTGAATTTTCTTCGTAATTCGAGCCTCTTTTATATTAAATTGAATATATAAATACAGTTTATTCTTTATTTTATATGTATAATAAAACCAAAACAGACATACATTTAAAAAACATTTTTTTAATTAAATGCAAAAGACATCAGCTCCTTCATTTCTTTCTTAATGTGTATCCATTATTGACCTTTATAGATGGTGACAGATCAAGAAAGTGGACAGAGTGATTCTTCCATGGAACTGACGGATGATCTGGAAGAGGACTTGTGTAAAGTATGGGACATGGCTATGGATAAGGTAAACTGTAACGCACTGCATTTACCACCCTCCTCCATGGCCATCATCATCATCATCATCTACACATTTACATGCTTTTTCTCTCCAGGACGTGGCTGTCTTTCTTCAAGAGTTCAAGGCTCCAGACATTTTGCTGGGTGTGATCGCGAAGTCACGCAGCCCCCGGCTCACTGTAAGTCGTTTCACAACTGTAACTTCCCTACATGTTGCTCAAAAGGCAGACTTATATGTCATATTTCCCTTGCTGTTTGCTTATGACTTCATACATTTGTTACGTTACAGGAAATCTGTGTCGGTATTCTGGGTAATATGGCCTGTTTCCATGACACGTGTGTCTCTCTCAGCCAGAACTCTGACTTAGGGTGAGATGTACACAAACGCAGCATCTTTCTCCCTTTCTGTTTCTCTTCAGATTAATTCAACTACTTTTATAAATACAGCACTATTAATTCTGTTAAATGAAACAGATGTTCTCTGTATATCTCAGCTCTGTGTTACTTCTGCTGCTCGGAGACAATGACCCACCTACGCTCTTGGAAACTTGCAGGTCAGTTCTGATAAAGCCCTGTTACGAAACTATTTCTCAATTTATGGCGTATTTGACTTTCTCTGAATGCCGGTGTGTGACTGTGGCTTTCTCAGGCTCCTGCTAACATGCTTGTCCCAGCCTGATGTCGCCCCTCTGTGGCTAGAGAGGATACGGCAGCAGCCCGCGGTGTGCGGCAGTCTGTGCTTCATCATGAGCAGCTCCACCAATGGTCAGTGATGTTTAAAGATGTTGCTAATGAATAGGGCAAAAAAGTGCCTGAAACTCTTAAAAAAGTACTTAATCAGGTAAAACATATTCATATTTATTTTAACTTTCTTGTGTGGGTTTTGTTTTAAGCAAAAAACATATTTAAAAAAATGTATGCGACAGGAGTGTCACATGATCCTTAAAAAAATCATTCTAATATGCTGATTTGTTGCTCAATTTGGTGCTTTTTAGCAATAAATATAAAAAAACATGTAAAAATATATATATATTGTTAACTCTTTTAACTCAGTAATGTTTTAGTTATAATTTAATGTAATTTTGTATTACATTTAATAATTTATATTTAAATTTAAAGGTTACCAAATTTTTAAATACAGATATTTGATGTGTTTGAAAACCTTTAATGCTTGTTTAATGAAATATTGTTCCTCTTTAAGTATTGTGACACCAAAGTCCAAATCTGTCTCAATGCAGTGGATTTGCTGGTCAAGGTTGGGGAGCTGGTGGATAAGCTCTTTGATGAGGATGAGGAGATAATGAAGAGTTGGGTGTCCGCCCCACCCAGCGAGAGTGACCCACACAAGGACAAACAGCAGGACATCGCATCCTCTCTGCTTGAGGCGGCCACGCAGCTTAGGTGAGACATTAATTAAGGTGATGAGACCTTCTGCTCTTCTGTCTGTCTGTCTGAGGTGTTTACCAACCTGTCTGCTGCTAGATTAAGAGAAGATGTTCTAACTTGACTCACATCAGCATTCATTTTGAAATATGAATTTATGGCATTTTTGTGTTGTAGGTCAGAGAGTCCAGAGGCTCTTGAAGTGTATCTTCATTCGCTCCAGCTTCTGACTACAGTAGAAGAGGGCATGCAGGCTCTGGGTGAGACCCACACACTGTACCCTGGAAATATGTATTCAGCATGTACATTTTTAGGACAATAACATAATCACACAGATGTTCATGTATTTATTTTAGATACACTTAGATGTTTCTTCTCTGATAGCCCTTAAAGGATTAGTTCACTTCAAAATGAAAATTTCCTGATAATTTACCCATGTCATCCAAGATGTTTGTCTTTCTTTCTTTAGCTGAAAAGAAATTATGTTTTTTGAGTAAAACATTCCAGGATTTTTCTCCACATAATGGACTTCAACGGCAACCAACGAGTTGAAGGTCCAAATCAATGCAGTTTCAAAGGAAGGGCTTGAGAAGCTCTGCACGATCCCAGCCGAGGAATAGAGTCTTATCTAGCCAAACCATCGGTCATTTAAAAAAAAAAAAATTATATACTTTTTAACCACAATTGCACGACTTCGTGACTGAATATGACTAAATCAATCGCCTTTTACCAAAATAAAGGTAAAACAATGATGTCGGACAATTTTAAAGTTGGAGGAGAACATGAGATGGAGTTTTTCGGCACTGGGTCGGTACTTCCACCTACGTCACGGGCGGTACAGAAGTCGAGCATTTGAGGTTAAAAAGTATATAATACTTTTTTTTTTTTTTAAATGACCGATGATTGCTGTCTGCGTTTCCATCGCGGTCTAAAGTACCGTGAAGATTAGTCCGGACTGTAGGATGTAGGACTGCGCGTTGACTTTACAGTTGGATTTCGTCCTTTGCAAATAAATTTAATAAAGCCTGAACCTCGTCGTCGCCCTATCGGTTGTATTTTTTATACTCCATTGTTGATTCGAATAACAATCAACTCTAACTGCACACGCCGCAACAGACTTAAAAAAAAACAGTGGTTGAAATAAAATGCTGCGTTGAGATGAACAATCAAAATGCTGCGTGAGCTCAACCAATCAGCATGTTCAGCTCCCAAGTCCCACCCCCGAAAGTTCCTGAACTTTGAAAAAGTACTACCTCACGAAGAAGGCCATTTTGAGGGGGAAATATTTACCCTGAACTTCATTTAGACCCTGGTTCCTGTGGTCGAAACACACAGAGTACCACCCCAAAGTCCCTAGTTCCTGGGGAAAGTTCCTGCGGTGGAAACACAGCTAATGAAGTCCATTGAAGGATTAAAGGCTCATAGGGGAATCAAAGGGGTATGATTCTTACTTCGGATGCATAAGATCCCGGGTTCAAATCCCGGACGAGCCCCCAATAAATGTTACGACCCCAGATATTGTCTAGGGCAAAGTTCTCAATTCTGGCTCTCAAGGTCCACTTTCCTGCAGAGTTTTGATCCAACCAAAGGTCTTTAGGGTTACTAGGCTGTGTCTGAAAGTTTTAATTTCTTAAAAATTCTTAAAAATATTAAAAGTTATATAATGTCATAAAATTGTTAAAATGTTAAAAAAGGATGCTTTTCTATTAAGAAAGCTCACTTTTTTTGACTGTCTACATAAAAGGTGTATGAAATATGTGGCAATGTTTTCAGATATTTCCTTTGTCTACAGTATCAGATGGAGCGTGTGGTCGTGCGGTGTGGACATTTGTGTGCAAGATCGTATGTGAGGATTTCTGCCAAGCGGACGACCCTCCTCTCATCCTGCAGGAGCAGAAAGCTCTCCTGGCCCCGGCACTCGCCCTGCTGTCTGCGCTACACTCCAGTCTGCAAATGGACATAAGTACGAAACACACACTGACTAAATAAAATCTATGGGAGGCATTGTTATTTAAGCTTTGCTTTAATATCGCTGTTTTGGGTTTAATGTATGTTTACAGGTGCAGAATTATTAGGAAGTCTTATTCGCATTCTGCAGTTCAACGCTGAATACCATCAGAGCCGGACAGCTGGAGACTCTGAATCAGAAGAGAGACAGAGAGAAGAAGAGAAACAAGTAGAAGATGTACAGCTCAAAGCTTTAGTTGAAACCACAGCCGAGTTCCTCTCAGTCAGCCTTATGGAACTGACTAAGGTGAAATTGCCAGCTCTCCAGTTTACAAAATATTAATAAATTATTAAAATATTATATAATCTTATCATATACTATATCATATAATACAATTATACATAAAATTATAAATATTATTCTGGTACTATATTACATTATATTTATTAAAATATAAAGTAAATTAAATAGGTATTATATTACATTATATTATAAAAGTGTGGTGTACAAAATATTAATTAACTATTAAATCCTATTATTCTATGTATAAATTTAATTCTAAAATATTTTATTATTATATTACACCGATTGATCAGGCATAACATAGCCCTGATCCATCAAGGCATGGACTCCACTAGACCCCTGAAGGTGTGCTGTGGTATCTGGCACCAAGATGTTAGCAGCAGATCCTATAGGTCCTGTAAGTTGCGAGGTGGGGCCTCCATGGATCGGACTTGTTTGTTCAGCACATCCCACAGATGCTCGTTTGCATTGAGATCTGGGGAATTTGGCGGCCAAGTCAACACCTCAAACTTGTTGATGTGCTCCTCAAACCAATTTTGCTTTGTGGTAGGGCGCATTATCCTGCTGACAGAGTCCACAGCCAGGAATACCGTTTCCATGAAAGGGTGTAAATGGTCTGCAACAATGCTTGGGTAGGTGGTACGTGTTAAAGTAACATCCACATGGATGACAGGACCCAAGGTTTCCCAGCAGAACATTGCCCAAAGCATCACACTGCCTCTGCCAGCTTGCCTTCTTCCCATAGTGCATCCTGGTGCCATGTGTTCCCCAGGTAAGCCACGCACACACACCCGGCCATCCACGTGATGTAAAAGAAAACGTGATTCATCAGATCAGGCCACCTTCTTCCATTGCTCCGTGGTCAGTTCTGATGTTCACGTGCCACTGTTGTTGCTTTCTCAGGTGGACAGGAGTCAGCATGGGCACCCTGACTGGTCAGTGGCTATGTCGCCCCATACGCAACAAACTGTGATGCACTGTGTATTCCGACACAGTGCATCACTGGCCAGCCTTCGCTCCCCACGTGCATCAATGAGCCTTGGCCGCCCATGACCCTGCACCGGTTCATCACTGTTCCTTCCTTGGAGCACTTTTGATAGATCCTGACCACTGCACACCGGGAACACCCCACACGAGCTGCAGTTTTGGAGATGCTCTGACTCAGTCGTCCAGCCATCACAATTTGGCCCTTGTCAAACTCGCTCAAATCCTTACTCTTGCCCATTTTTCCTGCTTCTAACACATCAACTTTGAGGACAAAATGTTCACTTGCTGCCTAATATATCCTACCCACTAACAGATGCCATGATGAAGATAATCAGTGTTATTCACTTCAACTGACAATGTTATGCCTGATCGGTGTATATTTTAAAGTAAATTAAAAAAATAAATTTAAAGCTATCAAGTTTACAGAATAGTAAATTATTAAATTATAGTGTAACATATTATGCCATAAACTACATTATATACTACATTATATTATTCTGTAGTATAGAAGTATAAAGTACATTCTAATATTATATAAATAACTAAAAGTTTTAATTGTAAAAAATTCCCTTTCATTTTCAGGATATGTTATCGTTGGTAGTCAAGGAAGGGCATCTGACAGAGAGAAGCTGTGCGTCTGCTGTTGGCACTCTTGTACCTCAACATATAACGGCTGTATGTTCTTCTCATTCATTTTTCTTGTTATCCTTTTTAGTTCTCCCTACAGGCTCTGATTACAGTCAGTTCTTCTTGTCCTTTCTCATTCTACAGGTCCAGCACCTGGTTGGCTTGTTGTCAGAGGTGGAACCAAAACTGGCAGACATTATAAAAAAAGACTTTTCCATTTCATCCACTGGGTCAAGCTGAACTCGAAGTGTTCTTTAGCTCCAAGTCCTCAGACCCAAAAGACTGGAAATGAGTTTATCCCCTTGTGAACTGACTCATCCTTGGATTAGATACGAAAAAAATAGCTTTCATAGTAAACGCTTTAAAATGTTTAAATTGTGTTTATTAATCTTTTGCTTGTATACACAGACATCTCTATTTAGTAAACATAACCTGTTTTGTAGACTGCTGTTTTGTTCTTCTCCGAAAGGTCACTCAAAGCTTTTTAAAATAACTTTCAGCACATGATTTCGAACGTGACTTTTTTCCCCCGCACAGTCGGCTTCGTACACTCGAGTGTTTACTGATGTTCACTCCTCAAAAACCCCATCAGGTGCCCCTCAAACGTGCGCACCACGTCCTGGTTGTGATCGCCTCCCTCATTTGCTTTCCAAATAGCCTGCGCCATCAGAACAGGGAGAAAGGGACTACTGCGCACTTCCCGCGTATGTGACGCCAGCAGGAATATAGCAGCTCTTTAATTAAGAGTTTGGATTGATATGCAGAGCGCACTGCATTCTTATGGAAATGACGCGTGTAGGAGGAGGACCTGAGAGAGACACAAGCAGACACTCAGCTGGGATCTCAACATGGCCTGAATGGAAAGCAGACGGGGGCTCATTTTAATTTTTGAGGGAATCTTGCTTGGCCTAAAAAGGCTAGATGCTCTGGTTTACAAGGACTTTTGATTGACATGTCTGTTTTTAGCTTTACCTGAGGCTGATCTGACAGACAAACCTCAGGGTGAGGAAGCACATGGGTTGGTTAGATCCAGACCGCTGTGTGTATGAGCGAACGCTCAACTAATACGAGTTGACGGCGGACTGGTTGAGACGGAAGCAGTGCTGTTCATGTAGAAGTGAAAGTGTAAAGTTGATGATTGGCAGCTGTCAATCATTTTCTCACTGACTGATGCCCAGAACTCCTGCTTTGATGACGTGCAAAATTACCTATAATGGCACAAAAACAAACACCTTGCGCACTAACTCGTCTGTTAGTAGATGTGTGAAATGGCCTGTAAGGCCCTGTTTACACCTGGTATTTAGTTGTGTTTTCGTCGATCAGAAGTGGACAATGCTAAATACATGTTTAAATGGGGTCTAAAACCCTTTTTCTAACTCCTCCTAGGACAAATTTGTTTTTCTTTAAAATATCCTAAAACCACTGAAAAAGTGTTATATGACTTGTGTACTTACATTATCCCAAATGTTGCAATTTTAACCAGGACACGGATCGTTTCCATTTGATGCCTATCAATGACATAATACCCGTGTGACATCATGACGAATTTGACGAAGAGCACGCCAAAATGAATGTGAGGGTATATCTCTGCAGTGCTTTAGCATATTCTGACCAAACTTGGTTTTTGTTATGATAAGCATGACCTGAGAGTACCTGCATCGTTTTGGCGCAGTGCCTCTTAGTGTTCAGGAGGTATGTCTCTTTTTGCTTATAACTTCTGAACGGTTTAGCCACAAATCACAAAGCTGGTCTCTTTAGTTTAGGTGCGGTATGCCAAGTGGAACGAAGCGTAATTTTCCCATACCAGCCTTCGCGTATCATTACAAAACTTGGTATATGTCTTTGGCTCCATGCCCTGAAGGTACTCATAAAGGAAACCATAGTGGACGTTATTGAGTGTACTCATTCTATCCCACATGCCACCGCAATAACGAGTGTACAGCCGATGTACACTCAACGGCTGTCCGAATTCGCTCACTTATTTTCATTCACTCCTTCAAGTGAACTGTATTAAACCCCATTTCCACCGAAATTAGCCAGAACAATTTGTCCCAGGAACTCTTTTCCCCCCAGACCTGCTGTCTAAAGTACCGTGGAGAGTAGTCCGCGGTGACTTAGATCTGCCCGTGACTTTCCAGTTCCCACTGGATTTCTTCCTCCGCATATAAGCTTAATAAAGCCTAACCTAGGCGTTGATTTGAATAGCAAACGACTCTTACTGCATGCACCGCAACAGACTTTTAGGTTGAAATAAAATGCTCGTGGAGCTCAACCAATCAGCATGTTCAGCGGCCCCGAACCACCCCCGAAAGTTCCTGAACTTTGAAAAAGTAGTACCTCGCAAGCTGGGCCGGAATTCTTTACCTGGAACTTTATTTAGACCCTGGTTCCTGCGATCGAAACCCACCAAGTACCACCCCAAAGTCCCTTGTTCCTGGGGAAAGTTCCTGCGTTGGAAACGCAGCTTTAGTAGACTAAAGTAGGGAATAGTAATTGAGGGTTTAGGGGGCGATTTCGGATTCAGCCTAAGACTTTTGGATACCGCATGAACAAATCTGATGGCATGATGCACATCAATTTAGTCACAAAGTTATAATGAAATTTCCAAAAATGTTAATAGCTTTTAAAATAAATTAGCCTATTGTACTGAAACTGCTCCTAAAAGATTCCTTGGGTCATGCTGAGAACACAGATATCAATTTTGCTATATATATAATTTGCTATATAATTTTTTTAAACCTCCTAGACTGTTTGCACAACTTTGCATGTGTCATTGCCACCTTACTCCAACCACACCACATACATTTGGTAAAAAGTGATGAATCATTCAATCAAATTACTAGTGACATGATTTTTCAGGCACTTTCCCTGAAATGATCATAACATATGTCTTTAATCGCTCATTGTTGCTGTTTGTCTGTTGCTCCCAGCCATGCTGGCATGACTTCTCATGCCTCCTTTGTGATTGGCCCCTTAATGGCTGCTTGCAGCTATATTTTAATTTATATTTTATTTATACAGTACCATTCAAAAGTTTGGGCTTAGTACAATTTTTAACTCTTTTAATCAACTTGAATGCATTAAATTGACCAAAAGTCAATTTCCATTTCAAATAAATTCTGATCTTTTAAACTTCTATACATCAAAAATCGAATCATCATGGTTTCTACAAAAAAAAAATTATTTGGCAGCAAATCAGCATATTGGAATGATTTCTGAAGGATCATGTGATGATATAGATTGAAAAATCAGCAATGCATCACAGGAATACATTTTATTTTAAAATGTATTAAAATGGAAAAGTTGTTTTAAATTGTCATAATAATTCCTAATAATTTTTGATCGAATAAATCCAGCCTTGGTGAGCACAAGAGACATCCTTCAAATACATTAAAAATCTTTCTGACCCCAAACTTTTCAATGGTAGTGTGCATTTGTATTTAATTGTAGACATTTCTACAGTGAACAACACATCAAAATGTATTGTTTCATTGGCACGTTATTCCACTGGAAACATCTTTGTCTTTGCAATCTTTCATCAAAGCGTGTCTCTGAAAACGTTCCCTATCAGCACCTAAGCCCCCTGTTCTCCAACCACCTACACACATGTTGGTATGTAAACTCTTTTCACTATCCACTTAATTTTGGTTATAATCAGTTCCAGTTGTATATACATATATATTTTTTTACATTTACTATAGGTGTTGCTAGCTTTAGGTGTGGCCTAAAGGTTTTGTCTGACACTGTCATTATATAGTGGTAGCCGCCTTATTACGGTTCATATGGTATCTTTACTGTTGATTCCCTCAGATTAGACTGGATCAGGCAGGAGCTCGACAATGCATGTCATTAAACATGAATAAGGTCTTTGGAGTAGTCGGTAGTCACATGACACACGACCAGAGGTCGCCATTGTGCACTATGGCACGTACGTCTCTTTTTTTGCTCATTCGCCCAGCTGCTTGTGCAGTCAGAGCTCATTAAAGAGCCTCCTTCAGCTGCTGTTTATCTCCCCTGTCAACAGCAACACAATGAAACTTTCTTTCGGTTCAAGCTGGATTTCCAAGAATAACTCTGATGCCATCTCATACATCATGGTCTGTCCCAACTGCTTAAAGAATATTACACGCCCTTGTGTCGCTCCAAGTCTATATGAGGCACTAGAAGATATTTAGAGGAAAGTTTTTCTATCTTTCCATACAAGGACAGTTTATAGCTACCACAGCTTTCAAATTTAAAAAAAGAAATACATTTTTTTTTCATAACTGTAGTCTATCGTCAACTCGTATACAAGATTGCAAGTCATTTAAGCCATTTATGTGTGAAGAACAGAAAAATATATTAAATGATGTCAATTGTTTTTGCATTCAGATTAAGAAATTATGTCTTGACGTCTAACACCAAGTAATAACAAACTATTTGGTTAAAACACACTGTATTAAACCAACTCTCTTTTAGGTTCTTTAAAGGTGTTTTAGTAATATATATTTTATTTTATAATATTTATTTAATTATATATACAGTGTGTGTGTATGTATATGTATATATATGTATATATATATGTATGTATATATATATATATATATATATATATATATATATATATATATATATATATATATATATACACACACACACACACACACACACACACACACACACACACACACACACACACACACACACACACACACACACACACACACACACACATCACTGGGACCATCTTTTTAACTATATTTGTAATATATTAATTACTAATATATTTTATTATTGATACATAAATACATTGTAAATATATAATTATATACTGTGAGTGTGTGTGTGTTTTTGTATATATATATATATATATATATATATATATATATATATAATATATATATATATTACTTGTAGATCATATCTCTATGCCCTATCTCATAGGGGACCACTTTTAAATTTTAAAGTTCTTATTTTATAAATATTTGAGTACGCATCATTATTATTATTATTATTTTTCATATGATTGTGTATGTGTATATGCACACAAACACACTGTAAAAAATGGTTAAACTTAACCTTAAAATTTTATTTTAACTTAAAAATGTGAGTTTATACAATGAAGATTGGTTTAATCAACAGAAACTCAAAATATTGTTATCTGAGCTACATAAACTTTTAAGTTGATTTGACAAAAGACAACACATTTAAAATATTTACAGTGCATATTATTAGGAACAATGATGCTACTTTTTGCTAATATTTTATTTTGATATTTCTAAATTTAAACTCTTATATACAGGTCCTTCTCAAAAAATGTGCATACTGTGATTAAAAGTTCATTATTTTCCATAATATAATGATAAAATTAAACTTTCATATATTTTAGAGTCATTGCACACTATGTTAAAATTAAACTCAATGATGGCCTTCTGGACAGCAGTCAGGTCGGCAGTCTTACCCATGATTGCGGTTTTGAGTAATGAACCAGGCTGGGAGTTTTTAAAAGCCTCAGGAATCTTTTGCAGGTGTTTAGAGTTAATTAGTTGATTCAGATGATTAGGTTAATAGCTCGTTTAGAGAACCTTTTCAAGATATGCAAATTTTTTGAGATTTTGGGTTTTCATGAGCTGCATGCCAAAATCATCAGTATTAAAACAATAAAAGACCTGAAATATTTCAGTTGGTGTGCAATGAATTTAAAATATGACATTTTAATTTTATCATTACATTATGGAAAATAATGAACTTTTATCACAATATGCTAATTTTTTGAGAAGGAACTGTATAAACTGCATTTGTGTGACGATAATTAACATGACGGTAAGTAAATAAAGACACAACTGTCATGTTTGAAGTGAACCCCATTTCTTTCTTTCTGTTTGCCTTTAAGCTTGTTTATCTTGTACCTGACAGGATAAGAAGTGTAAAGAAGGAAGTATCTTTTCAGTGTTAGGAAGCATTCAGGAACATTTTGATGTCTATCAGTAATGACAGCCCATCTGCAAGAACGGAAACAGGGCCTTTGAAATGTCAGAGCTGAGTGATTTCTCAGCCAGAACCTGACAGCCATTTAAAGGACAAGTTCATACTGGATTTGCCGTGCTGTTTGGGGGCGTGTGCGTGTTTGTACGATTCTATGTACGCTGTATGTACAACTTGTGCCAGCCGATAGGATATGTTTTGTGTTTGTTCTGTCAGAGGTGGAGCTCTTAAAAAGATCCTCTTCCAACACCAATGACACACAAATGACTTGATGTATATATAAATATCACTTGCTTGTGTACACACAATTTTGTTTGTCATTGGAACATTATTTGACGTTGAAGGTGATGCGCACTACCAGTAAAATGTACGCCAGCGCAGTTATTATGTCCTTGAATATTGTTGCTTCACAATTCAACTCGTGGTGTTATTGTTCATGCCATACAGGGGCCCGCTGCACTCATTTATAATGCAAAGCAGCTTTTCGCATAGAACAGATGCCGTGCGTCCAGTTCTTGATAGAATCGCTACAGGATCGTTGCTTACTAGCCCAAGTCACATCTATTACAGACTTTTATAGTGGAAAAAGGATTAATAGATTCTTAACATGTTCTTCATACTAAAGAACTGTTATTTAGAGAACCAAGTTTGGTTCTTCCATGACATCAATGCAAAACCCCCTTTTGGATCCTTTTTTTTAAGAGTGAGGGGAATCCACTGATCGTCACACTCCAGTAATGTGTTTGTGTGTGTAACTGGTGTATTTTGTGTCCTCAAGTGCACTGTAGAGCTGGCATCATTATGTAAGATTAAGGTGGATCGCCAAGCTCCGGTATCACACTATGTGTGTGTAAATCCCTTGATTGAATTGAACAGAACTGGGCCAGGTTATCAGTGAGGGGTCTGTCTAGGATGGGCATGTTCTTTGTGCCACTGCTAAAAATACTCACACACTTTCCCTTGCCTCTAGTGCCTCTCTCTCATACACACTGGTGTTGTGTAGGTGAAGTGGATTCGAATGACCTGCCTCTTCAAGGAACGCCAGGACATTATCTGCAAACATTGTAAATGCATAATTTAGTAATGCACAACTCCAAATATAAATAAACATCTAGATAGTTTAATAGTTGTTTATGTTCGTTATTATTGAAATGTTATGTGCTTTGAGACATGAGGTAATTTAACACTCTCTCATGACGCTTTGCAGACTCAGCTCTAAAGGAGGTTATGCTTTTATGCTATTGCTATATATATTACTGCTTTCAAAATTAGCGTGAATTGAATAATTGTCACTTGAATTATTGGAAAATAAAGCACACCCCAGGTGGTAATGTTAAACCTCGGGTGTGCATTATTTTCCAATAATTCGACGACCCATCGTCAATCACTCCTTACATATATATGGTAGTTTCTGAGTGATCTGTAATGAGATGAGTGTGTACCGTTGAGCGTTCGCTCTCCATTGCTGCTAAGAGCCTCTTCAGAACAAACAGCACAAAAGAACCTGAGGCTGCATAATGTAAGCCAACGCTTCCTTTAATTAACACTGAGCTCGCTTTGTGTGGGGAGAGTGAGTGAGTGAGAGAGAGACTGACTCATCATGTTTAAATATCAATTCATACATCAATTCATGTCATCTAACTAATCTACTCCAAACCAATAAAGCCAGACAAAACATCTTCAGCAGTGATCTTTAAAACTCTCAGTCCCGTTTCAGCCTATATGAGCTCCAGATGTTTCAGTCACACACCGTGCCCTGATCAGACGGCATCTTTCCTAATTTCCTCATACATTAGGTGGGGGTGCCTGTTACCACTGAAAGATGGATTATGAACTCAAACACAGATTTGAGATTGTGAAGAGCCTTATGACTTGGTTGTATGATTTAAGAACCAGAAATGCAGTTCTTGTCCAATAGAAAAGCTAGTATACAGCACAAAGATTCCCTTTCATGTTGCCTAATGTTCACTTTTCTAACTCATCTGCCATAATGTCAAAGCGAACAGACTAAAAGATGTTCAAAGGCTCCTGGGGCTCTGACATTGTAAGCATCAGCCGTGACAGCACAGCATCTCTGGAGCTCAGGCTTTGATCTACCAGCGGCCCTCGGCTCCCTCCCCGACCCGTTCCAAGCGCCTGTGCTGATGATAGGAGTTTGTTTGCCTTCCGCCAGGTGGGTTTCCCTCAGTTTACACACTGTCTACACCTCAGACTCCGACATGTGAGACATCAGCTTCTGGATGTAAGAACACTGAGTGATTTATGTAATAATTATTTTTAACCTACACATGTACAGAAACTTGTTTGTGTCAAGGTGCGGTTACACTATCCTTCCATCCATTCATCTATCTCTATCATTCCATCCATCCATCCATCCATCCATGCATCCATCTGTCTAACTATATCATCCCATTCATCTATCTCTATCATTCCATCCATCCATCCATCCATCTATCTTTATCATTCCATCCATCCATGCATCCATCTGTCTAACTATATCATCCCATCCATCCATCTATATCATTCCATCCATATATCTCTATCATTCCATCCATCATCCATCTATATCATTCCATCCATCTATCTTTATCATTCCATCCATCCATCTGTCTAACTATATCATCCCATCCATCCATCTCTATCATTCCATCCATCTATCTCTATCATTCCATCTATCTCTATCATTCCATCCATCCATCTATCTTTATCATTCCATCCATCCATGCATCCATCTGTCTAACTATATCATCCCATCCATCTATCTCTATCATTCCATCTATCTCTATCATTCCATCCATCCATCTATCTTTATCATTCCATCCATCCATGCATCCATCTGTCTAACTATATCATCCCATCCATCCATCTCTATCATTCCATCCATCTATCTCTTTCATTCCATCCATCCATACATACATCATTATCGTTCCATCTATCCATCCATCTTTAACGTTCCATCCATCTCTAACGTTCCATCTATCATCCATCCGTCAATCTCTAACATTCCATCCATCTCTAATGTTCCATCCATCTCTATTGTTCCATCTATCATCCATCCGTCAATCTCTAACATTCCATCCATCTCTAATGTTCCATCTATCATCCATCCGTCAATCTCTAACATTCCATCCATCTCTAATGTTCCATCTATCCATCCATCCGTCCATCTATTCCATCCATCTCATCCATCCATCTCTATTGGTTCCATATATCATCCATTCATCTCTATCCATCCATCTCTAATGTTCCATCCATCCATCCATCCATCTCTATTGTTCCATCATCCATCCATCTATCCATCCATCTCTATTATTCCATCCATCCATCCATCCATCCATCTCTATGGTTCCATAAATTCATCTATCCATCCATCTCTATTGTTCCATCCATCCATCTCTATGGTTCCATAAATTCATCTATCCATCCATCTCTATTGTTCCATCCATCCATCCATCCATCTCTATGGTTCCATAAATTCATCCATCCATCCATCTCTATTGTTCCATCCATCCATCCATCTCTATTGTTCCATCCATCCATCCATCCATCTCTATGGTTCCATAAATTCATCCATCCATCTATCTCTATCATTCCAGCCGTCCAACTTTGATTCCAACCAGATCTGTCCAACCATCTCTATTGCTCCATCATCCATCCATCTTTATGGTTCCATCTATCCATCCATCTATCTCTTCCATCCATCCATTTATCTCTTTCCATCCATCGATCTCTATGGTTCCATCCATCTCTATCTGTCCATCACTACTGAAAGGTCTGGGGTCATTTTTTTAAGTCATGCTCACCTAGGCTGCATTTATTTAATCAAAAAATGCAGTAAAACAGTAATATTGTGAAATATTTGAATAAAAAATGTATATTATTATTTCATATTCATAATTAATAAAAAACAAGTCCTAGAGCATGACATCATATCATGTTGCCCACATTTGTTGCAGAAACCGGAGTTCACATACACAATGCCAACTGCGTCAGTTACATGCGACCCAAACCTCCAGAGGAAGGCTGGGAAATTTAGACCTCAAAGCCCAAAAGGTGTGCGCAATCCCCCAGGTCGACAAATTGGTATTAAGTAAATCAGAACATCCAGCAAACCTGATGAAATCTGCTGTCCTGGATGGAGAGATCATCCTCTTGAGGGCTTTTACCATCATTTAACCGTGACCCCTGGATGTGGCACAAAGCTCACATGGCACTGTGGTGGGAAAAGAGAAGAAAAAACAGCCTGTAGATCTAGAGGCCAGTTGCATAAACACATTCACTATGTTGAGACTACTACTGACCAACTACTAAACTACTCTGACCAACTAGCAGTTAGCCAAAGGCTAATCAGTCTCACTATCTGGATTCAAATTAGACCAATTGAAGTTTTTATGTATCTGACTTAATGTATAACCAGTCTTAAAGAAATAAATTAACAACTAAATTGTAAGATAAGTCTAAGCAGTTAATGCAACCAGCCACGATCCACCATGTGGAGTCCCGTGTCTCACTTCAGAGCACATCTTTATGACTCATTTAAGGAATCAGTGAATCCTCTTAAAATATCATGAAGTGGTAACAGTCACTGCTACCTCCCACTGTATTTAAGTATTTAGTTGTTTGCAATATAGAAAAAACTAAATGGCTATTAATTAATTGACTTTCCAGCAAATAATTTGAATTGTACATTACTGTTGAAAAGTTTGGGGTCAGTAGGATTTTTAAAAAGGAAATGAAGGTAACACTTTAGTATGGGGAACACATATTCACTATTAACTGTGACTTTACTGTTTATTAATAGCTAATAAGGTAGTTTTTGTTGCATTTAAGTTAAGGTATTAGGTAGTATTAAGGGATGTAGAATAATGTCATGCAGAATAAGGCATTAATATTCAATTCAATTCAAATTTATTTGTATAGCGCTTTTCACAATACACATTGTTTCAAAGCAGCTTTACAGAAAGTGCATTTTATAAATGTACATTGAAAAATGTTAGAAAAAGTTAATCAATCATGTATTATTTTAGGCCGCTATAACAGCGCTGGTGTTGAGTCGTCTCATCACAGGCGTCAGTCGTCGCATCACAGGTGTTGGGGCATCTGAAGTCTCCATGAGAGGCTGGATACAAACTGGAGCTGACCAACTATTTACCTCGGGACTAGTGTCCGAGATAATAACAGAAAAGCAGATGGGAAATAATTAGCATAGCTGCTGTTCAGAATATTAATTCTTTTGATCCGAATGATTTATAAGGGATCATGTGACACTGACTGGAGAAGTGATGCTGAAAATTCAGCTTTGCCATCACAGAAAAAAAAACATTTGAAAATATATTCAAATTAGAAAATAGTTATTTTAAACTGTAATAATATTTCGCAATATTAGTGTTTTTCAGAATTTTCGATTAAATAAATGCAGGCTTGGTGAGCATGAGACTTTTTCAAAAATCTTATTGACCCTAAACTTTTGAAAGGTAATTTTTGCTGAAATGCTTATCGTGGATGTGTTTTTGTTTTGAAAACCACATGCACGTGCTTTATGTCTAAATATTTGCAAATAAATCTTTTGGTGTAGTATCATACCGGTTTATTTTAAAATGGTTAAATATTAAAAACCACATGCACGTGCTTTATGTCTAAATATTTGCAAATAAATCTTTTGGTGTAGTATCATAATTGTGCCTGTAAAATGATGAGCTTATGCTCTTCGAATATTAGCTTTTTCATTTGCAGAGAGATTTCAGGAAATACTTTTTTTTTTCTAACTCCTGCTCGTGAAGCGACTCTCCTCACACACACGTCTCTTTTTGTGTGTGTGCTGAACGTCAAAGAGAATATGAAAAGGTACATCTCTTGTATGAATATCCCCATGACGTGAGAAGCTGCTCATTTTCCATTTGCTGTCAGGAGGAAGATTAACTCCCCACCCCTCCTCCCCCTTTCAGCTCCTCATAAATAGCAAATCGCACGGTCCGGTTGGAGTACAGCAATTGTAGCACATAAGAGTCATTGACAAGCTTGTTTAAATAATAAGCAACACCAGCATGTACTCAACTAAAAGCGAGGGACCCCGCAGAGGAAGATCTTTTGACTCTATGAACCTTGGTCTGACTTTGGAAGAGAAGCAACTTAACAATGAGGTAAGCGCTTTCCCCCATCATTTCTATCATGTTTAACTGCTCAGTTGGTCAATTTGCAGTATCTACTCAGTTCTCAACAGGTGAGGGACCACAGATGATACTGGAGTTTCTATGCAAAAAATGAAGCCTATGCAATTCTATTCTATGCAATTCTTCTTATGAAGCCAAATTTAGATTTCTAGGAAGCATAGAGTGTGGAGGAAACTGAAGGTGACCGGTAATGTCCAAGTGTCTAACATATCCATGCTTGATGCTGCTATCAATGATATGTCCCAATCCTCCGTGCACCAAATCTAAAGATGCATCAAATGAAGTACTCTTAACCGAGATGTGCGTGGAAGAGTGATTAATTGCAGCCTAATCCCAGTGTTAGATTAAAACAAGAGGGCGCTAATAATAGGCTTCCTCGCTCTCCAAATGAGATTGTTTTTAAGACGGCAGACACTGGCCTGTCTTTGTTGAAGCGAGACAGTGAATCGCAGGACTCTGAGCCCTGCCACGGTCAATGCACTAATGCTGTCTGGGATCCTGCTGTCGGGAAGACGAGGACAGGGACGATTACTCTGCCACATGCGTGATAAAAGAAACATGGTCAGTACACGACAAGCTTTGGGGTCGCTTAAAACTGCTTTTTTGGCATTTAAAAAATTACAATTAAATTTAATTATTTGAAAATATATATTATATTAAATTAATCATTCTCATATAACACGACTTAATATGGCTTAGTATTAAATAAAAAGCAATGCACGTTTAATTCAATTACTATTATTAATTACTAATACTATTAAATTACCACTTAATTAGCATTACTGGTAATTAGTATTACCACTTGTTATGGCGTTTAATTGTATTAAATGTGTTTAAATTTACAACTAAAATAATCTAATTTGATTTGTATGCATATATGTATTTCATCTGACCTCGAGTAAATTAAATTAAATTTTTAGTGAGTAAAAAAAGTTTTTGCCTACTTTTTTGTGCGTTTCTGGATCCTTTTCTTCTTTCGTCATTGAGGGTTCGGTTGACATTCGCTCTGGTGTTAGCGCGCCCTTGTACTTCACATACATCATGTGTGTTTTCACGTATTACTAATCATAATTATCGTTATGATTTCTTGAACCTAATCCCAAGTCTGCAACCTTGGGGAAGGTCTCGTGCAGTGATAAGCAGGTCATGATGACTGGCGCTGTCCGCGGTGCTGAACTGACGCAGGAACCAGCACCTTTAATCGGATGACCTGTTCGCAGCTGGACGTTGTTGTAGTTTGGGATTAAAAACAAACCCCTCGGTTGAGCGAGTAAAGGCCCGTACACAACAAGGACGATACCTATAAAAATAACGATAAAGATATAGTTCTAAAAATCGTTATAAAAGAAGAGCAGCGTTCACACGGCACAGACAGAGAAACGATATGGCTGGATTCACTTTCATCTGACTTTCACACCGAGTAGACCGTAAGATTCAAAAGATGCAAATGAACGCTGCTCAAGTTTGGTGAACTCTGACCTGCGAATTCGCATCACGTGAAGACGTGTGACCAGTAGAAGATGGATATGTCACCTCTTCGCTTAATTAAAAGATCGATATTTTTGCAGTAAAGTCGAGTAGATTGTTTAAAATTTGTGTTAATATTTGTTATATGTTGAATTCATGTTTATAAAAAAAAAAAAAAAAGATGCTACAGGGCCAGACGTCATATCACGACCGTTGCAGTGTCCGCTTGTCTTTCAACTGTGCTTTAAACATTTTATTTGGGGGTTTCTCCTATGATAAATCTTTCCATAAAGAATATTACTTAATTAAACTGCTATTTCTTTTAGCTAAATTTTGTAGGCTATTCATACGTGTACATTTTGAGGAAAAATCTTTTGTTTTTATAATTATTTTTTTTATCTTTAAGTTTGTCGATTTGTTTTAATGTATTTGTCTTTTTTGTTTGTTTATTCAATGAAGCCTTTGACTGTAGTAGACTTTGTAGAAGTCTAGTGTGACCGGCTTGAACAGACATCATCCGCTGGTGTGGATGCTAATATAGATTTATCTTTATAGTTATTCTTGGTGTAAAACGGGCCAGTAAAAAAGCGACCATTGAAATTTTGTTCTTCGTCAGAAGTAGCACAAGTGCTTGAAGTACGTCAGTAATATAACAGGTGTATACTTTTAGGTGTGACGTCGCGCCCTATCTAGTGTAGACAGCAACACTTATTACAATGGGTTCTGTTTGCTTTTGTCGCGTCGCGATGCTCGTGTCTGGTGTAGACAAAAGCAAAAAAAATAAATGAATAATAAAATGTACAAAATTATACACTGTAAAAATGTATAAAATGAAATTTAGTTTAACTGTTGCCTTTAAATCGTGTCAGCATGCAGTGATAAGTTCATTGCCGTTTTTGACCACTTTGAATTTCGTTGCTGACTGAGCTGAAACTCAAATAACCGAATATCCTATGATTTGATACGTAATATGGATGTAAAAAAAAAAGTTATAAAATGATTTTACAGTGTTTGCACTGTTAATATGTTCAAAACCTGAATGAATACAAAGAAAGTTGTGTGTGTGTGCCCTCAAGCGATTAAGTGTTGTTTACGCCACTCTTTCTTTAATCCGCATGATCTGATTGACAAGCCGTGAGCACATGACTAGGTTTGGATTTAAAAAGTGAGCGTGATGCTACAAATAAACATCAAGTCGTGTGAACCTGATCTGATTTTGTGCACGTGTTTTACAGATGAACAAATCTGCTTTTCCTAAAATCGAGGAGAATAAAGACAACAAAACTGCGTCTACAGAGAGGGGTCGGGCTGCGGTTGTGTTCTCTCTGAAAAATGAAGTTGGTGGGCTTGTCAAGGCACTGAAACTTTTCCAGGTGAAGCGCAGATTGATTTTGATGGGATTGTCTTGCGTTACTTTATTTGATAAAAAACGTTACGCTGATGTACAATTAACCATAATTTATAAATCAACAGGAAAACCACGTCAACCTTGTGCACATTGAGTCCAGAAAATCCAAAAGGCGCAACTCGGAGTTCGAAATCTTCGTCGACTGCGACAGCAACCGCGAGCAGCTGCACGAGATCATCCAGCTGCTGAGGAAACACGTCAACGTGCTCGAGATGGACGCGCCTGACAACCGCCTGCCGGAAGAAAGCGGTACATCAATTAATGATGACATTTATGTGACTTTTTTTAATTTATTATTATTATTAGGGCTGCTATAAAAAAATACTCAATATATTTATTTTTTATATTAGAGATGGAGAATGTGCCGTGGTTCCCGAAGAAGATTTCCGATCTGGATAAATGTGCGAATCGAGTGCTGATGTATGGATCAGACCTGGATGCGGATCACCCGGTTAGCGTGGCAACTTTAATCCAAATTTGTCATCAGTATGATGTAATCACGTAGCTTACTGTTTTGCTTCTGTTTCAACAGGGATTCAAGGACAATGTTTATCGAAAAAGGAGAAAGTATTTTGCTGACTTGGCTATGAGCTTCAAACAGTGAGTTGTCTGTAACTTCTTAAAATATACTTTAATATCAAATGTATGTGCATATTGTATATGTCCTATTATATTTATATAGTGCTGTCTAATCGATTAATGACGATGAATTAAATCTAACATAAACGTTTGTGTTTCTATAATAGGCCTATACTGTATGTGAATATATAAAAGATTAATCGCATCTAACATAAAAGTATGTGCGAGTATATGTATATACACGCGCATACATGTACATATATATAGATATACATATACTCACACATACTTTTATGTTAGATGCGATTAATCTTTTTGACAACCCTAATATATATATATATATATATATATATATATATATATATATATATATATATATATATATATATATATATATGTAAATATATATATATATATATATATATATATATATATATATATATACACTTATATTATGTAAACACAAACTTTTATTTTGGATGCAATTAATCGCGATTAATCAATTTGACAGCACTTATATATATATATATATATATATATATATATATATATATATATATATATATATATATATATATATATATATATATATATTATCTCATGAAGTCTAATGGAAGTTTTGTCTCCTCTTCCATCAGTGGAGATCCCATTCCCCGTATTGAGTTCACAGAGGAGGAGGTGAAAACATGGGGAGTTGTGTTCAGGGAGCTGAATAAGCTCTACCCCACGCACGCCTGCCGCGAGTACCTGAAGAACCTGCCCTTGCTCACCAAATACTGCGACTTCCGTGAGGACAACATCCCACAGCTGGAGGATGTCTCGCGCTTCCTCAAAGGTGAGAGAAAGGGATGTCAGTTCATCATGCTTAAGGATTAATAGACTGCTATATTTCAATAACATTGCTTGATTAAATGTTTCAGAGCGTACTGGCTTCACCATCAGGCCTGTGGCTGGGTATCTCTCCCCACGAGACTTTCTGGCTGGTCTTGCCTTCCGTGTGTTTCACTGCACTCAATATGTCCGACACAGCTCAGACCCCCTCTACACACCCGAGCCGTGAGTAAAATAAAATATTAGCAGATTAATGATATAAATACACGCAGGGCATATTACTAGTACATTGGCTGTTTATTAGTACTTATAAAGCACATACCTTATTCTGCACGTGTAACCAATCTTACTCGACTCGCTCCGAGTGGGATTCAAACCATGGTCTTCGGCATGGGTGACAGGCGCGTTAAAGACCACGCCCTCTAGCGTCAGTCACTAGCGTGCCTCTTAAGGCCAGGGGAGTGAGGTTTACACACACATCTCTTACTGGCTTATGTTACACTCACTCCCCTAAACCTCACTCCCTTCCGGGTCATGGCACCAAATGTAACCTACTCGACCTACTCTTATTGGCCTTCGTCTGTTACACATGACCATATTCTACTAAAACCTACCAAATACCTAAACTTAACAACTACATTACTAACTATTAATAAGCAGTTTTTAGGTGTTTATTGAGGCAATGGTCATAGTTAGTTGATATTGAGAATTGGACCCTAATCTACAGTGTGACCATAATATATATATGATGTTTTATTAATAAAGTTTAGGAGGAACACGTTCAAATGATCTATCCAATCATCACGTCATTCCAACCAGCAGTCAGCAATCAGTAATCTACCCAATCAGCACGAATGGAGGCCTATATAAATACACGCAGTCGACTCACCTATGTTCCTCGCCAGTTTTCAGCTTCCCTCCACCACTTCATCTCCTCAGCCAGAAATACGGGGGGAGTACTCTGGGTTCGGGCCAAAATACCGAACTCTGAGCCCTCTCCTCGGACAGCAAATACGCATACTACTTTACTGATTATTTGTAGGTGTGAACTGGTGAAATACAGTATAGTTGAATATGTCTGTCTGTTTTAGAGACACATGTCACGAGCTGCTTGGACACGTCCCTCTTTTGGCCGAGCCCAGCTTTGCTCAGTTCAGTCAGGAGATTGGTCTCGCGTCACTGGGGGCATCGGATGACTCCATTCAGAAACTTGCTACTGTAAGTAATAACAGGCCTTGAGATTTGACATTTAACCTTTTGGTGAGAGGCGTTTTGATGTGAATATTATTTAACCTGGCAAAATGTATAATTATCCCTGCCATATTATGTTTCAGTGTTATTTCTTCACGGTGGAGTTTGGCCTCTGTAAGCAGGAAGGGAAGCTGAGAGCTTATGGGGCCGGTCTGCTGTCCTCTATTAGCGAGCTGAAGGTAATGAAACACAAAAGCGTTCTCTACTGAATGTAAAGCGCATGCTTTTCTCTTTATAGAGAGATGATCTATTTCCTTTTCTTCCAGCATGCACTGTCAGGAAACGCCAGGATCTTGCCCTTTGACCCCATCGTGACATGCAAACAGGAGTGCATCATCACCACCTTCCAGGATGTCTATTTTATTTCAGACACCTTTGAGGAAGCAAAAGTCAAAATGAGGTGCGTGGGCAATCAGAAGAACATCGTCTGAGTATTTAGCACAGTAATCCCGTCGATAAATTAACCCAGTGCATTTTATCTTTTAGAGAGTTCGCGAAGACCATCAAGCGGCCATTCTCGGTACGCTACAACCCGTACACGCAGAGCGTAGACGTTCTGAAGGACACGGCCAGCATCAATAACGTGGTGGAGGAACTAAGACACGAGCTGGACATCATTGGAGATGCACTAAGCAGGCTAAACAAACAGTTAGGAGTCTGAAAAACTACATTACCTAGCAAATCGTCCATTATGTACCAGTCACTTGTCTTGTCACACTTCACTCTCCTAATAATGTATGGCATGATTAATATGTCATGCTGTATGTACCTACCAAATGAAGTCAAATCCTCATGTGTCTATTCATATTATTAGTTTGACTGATTAAATACGTGGCTCGACAGAATGCTTGCAAGTGGACTTCTTGTATTATATGTGAGATTTCTACTTGATAGGGTGGTATTTATGCAAGGTGACCACAATGGTTATAGGTAAATTCAGGCTACGCATGATGTGACCGTTAGTTTGTTGATGTCTGCTGATTTCAAATTGGCACCTTATGTTTATTAAGAGATACTCTCTGATAGATATTTTAGTATACTGATTTGCTTATATAGTTTGTTTTTTTTATCATTGTGAATCTATGAAATATTCAGTATTTTCAGTATACACTCTGTGTTATTGACAGATAATGTTTCTGGATTACATGGAGTAGGACCTGGGAGGTTAATCTTTATTTATTAAAAATGCATGTAAATGTTGCATTGGACATGAAAGAATATTTTTTACAAATTAACTTCAAGAGTGCTTAGCGTCTATGTAAGTAATTTAAAACTCAGAATGAAGTGTGTCAGTATCAGTTCAAGTTTAAAGTATGGAGAAATGTATTGCTAAAGATTATTATTCATATGCTTATAATACAAAATAAATAGTTTTTTTACCGTAAAAAATAGTGTACCGTTTCTTCTTTCTAGCTAATTATCAATTGTTCGATTGGTTTATCTCGACCACCGCTGAGAAAAGTAACGGATACCACATGACCACTGCGTCTACACTGTTTTTACTGTAGATGGATTACTGGATTTCATCCACAAAGATTTTTAAGATAGTATACTTGGAATATATGCACAAAGTTAGGTGTTGTCATATGCTTTTATTTATGACCTTTTATTTATTATTTTTGTAAAGGTATTTATGTAAGATGTTCTCTTCCCCAGTTCACTATTATCTCGTTTTTATACAGACTGAGACTACTTTTTTTTTAGTCAAAATTATTTGGTCTATGATCTTCTGTTATATTATCGTACTTTCCTTGCCTTTGAATAATACTGTCCTTTCTGTTTCTTGTTTGTGACTTGTATTTTACATATGAATATATTAAATAAATATAAAATATAAAAAAATTGTTTTAGAATGAAAAGTGTATAATTGTAATATTTAATTATTTGTCTTAATATGTATATGAAATACGTTTTTTAATGTATTATAATAGCATAATTTAAATTTTTTTTTCTAAATTTCTTAGTAGGTCTATGTGTATATTTGTTTTAAATTAATTTAGTTTTTTATATAAAAATATAAAACATTATTATTATATTTTTAATAATAAAATTACTTAATAATAAACTAATCTATTATTGTAATAATAATAATTATTATTATTATTTGAATATAATCTATATTATTTGTCTTAATAGCTATATATTATGTATATAATAGTGCTATAATTAGTGTGAACAAATACAGATAAGAAATAAATAACGTAATAAATTAATATATAGTTATTTGTAGCTATATATTATGTATATACTAGTATTATAATATGTTTTGACAAATATAAATATAATTATATTTTAATATGAAGTAGAGTATATATATATATATATATATATATATATATATATATATATATATATATATATATATATATATATATATATATATATATATATATATATATATATATATATATATATATATATATATAAAAATATCTTGATTAGAAGCAACGCCCGAGCCGCTAAGCCCCGCCCACTTTGGGATTGCATCGTTTAATGCATATTGTTTGCATTCTACCCACTAAAATTTCAGGAAACCCGTGACGTTTCATGATTTTATGGCGATGTCATCAATTTGCGCCTTTAATCTGATGGAAGGAGCTCAGCTGTCAGAATGTGTACTTTACACGTGGGTAAGTTTTATTTAGCCTGCTTTGCATTACACAAAACGTGCAGTAATGGTGCCAGTCTACACTCCTTACATCCACGAGAATACACGAATTTAATATAAGCTGTCTCGAATAATTATAGCATACAGAAACAGCGCTTCCTGATCAATAAAGAGTGATTTCGTGTCACAGGGAGCCAACAGTTACGGGCAGCTGGGACAGGGACACGCGGAAGACCAAGCCGAGCCGCGGCGTGCAGACGGCGGACTGCAGACAGAGCAGGTCCGCTGGATAACCGGAGGAGGCGGTCACTCGGCTGTCATCAATGGTTAGCTGGCCTATAACACTATTAAAAATATTAGCTATTTATGCTAACACTCTGAAAGGACACGTCGTTTGAATTAGTCAAATAATCCTCAAACTATTTCTGTATTTGCTGACATTTTATGTATGGATCAATGCCGCACTCTAGTGGACAAGTTGAAGTATGACAACAACATTTCTCCACCCAGACTCAGGTGACCTGCTGATGTGTGGACACAACCACAAAGGTCAGTTAGGACTCAGTCACACTTCAGAGGTCAGAACCTTTCAACCCTGCCGTTTGCCTGGGTGCAGAAGAGTTCAGCAGGTGTCCTGTGGTTGGGACTTCTCTATTATCCTGACAGGTGAGTGGTCGGGCCATCAAATTCAAATTCTGAATCTCTGTGACAGACTATTAGAGACCAGCGATTGAAAAATAAAAGAGCTTGGGGATATTGGAGACGTCAGTTATTTTTTTTATTTGAGTGGTTCTGTCTAGAGTTTGATTAGATCAAGTGCTCTTAGACCTGCCCATGGAGACTTCCTCTCGTTTTAATTCAGTGCTGAATAACTGATATCTGATCTGTGTCTGTCAGGTGACGGCCAGGTCTTGGTGTGCGGCTCCAATGCTTTTGGACAGCTTGGTGTCTCACCAAGAATATCCCACTCTGCAGAACCTTTACACGTGAAGGTGGGAGACCATACTGCGACTCTTGAATAATAGTTTGTGTGTGTGTGTGTGTGTGAGGATTGTAATGAAGTCATGCTATGTTCTGCTTGCAGACACTGAATGAGCCTGTAACTAGTGTGGCTGCTGGACTCAGACACGCATTAGCAAGTACAGGTATTGCTTGTGACTATATCAAATATATCCAATCTATAAATTAGTTGTAGGTTACATTTTATAATTAACATTTTATATTTCTAATTATTATAATTTAAATGGTATAATATGTAATTATTTGTCTTGAAATGTATAAATGTACATTTATGTCAAATTATGTAAATAAATATAGATTTGTATATTAAATGTAAGAAATAATTATATATTTAATAGTATAATTGTATTATTTATTTATTGTAAATAGCTTATTTTTATTAGTTGGTATATGTGTATTCCAACGAAGACAAATTATTAAATGTTATGATATTTAAATGATACATAAAAGATATTTAAATGAACATATAATTACATATTAAATCATAATATTAAATATATAATAATATTAAATGTTTTATTTTATATTTTTTTCAATATTTAAAAAAACAATAATATTAACATGTAATTAATAAATAATTTTTTTAGTTTATTTTGTGCTTAAAACCAGTATTAAGGCCTATATTTGTTTTGAATATTAAATATTGAAAAAATGAAAATTGTTTAATTTTATATTTAAAATTGTAATCACAAATGGAATATATTTTAATATTATTATTTTGAATATATTATTTTTTTTTAGATTAATTATATTTTAATATTATTATTTGTTTTAAATATTGGAAAAATATATAACTATATAATAAATGTATATGTTGAATAATTCTAAAATGTATTGTACTATATTAATTTAATTCTATTTAATTATATGTACAGGTTTTCCATATGAATATGTACAATAAATGTCAAATATATAAATTATGATATTTTTATAATGATTATAATGTTTGTATAATGTTTTGCCTTAATATGTATATTAAATAGAATAAATAATTTTATATTTCATATAATTTTTTATAATTATAATTCATTTAAATATCATGATAATTCATTATTCTTCTTTGTTGGTATATATGTATATTTGTTTTAAATATTAAACATTGAAAACTTTTTATTACATATGAAATACATTTTAATAGGATTTTAAATATATATAACAAACCATTATAAAAAAATGTTTACATATTAAATATATTTTAATAGTATATAAATGTGTGTGTGTGTGTGTGTGTGTGTGTGTGTGTGTGTGTGTGTGTGTGTGTGTGTAAAGCATCAGGTTGTGTTTATCAGTGGGGAAAACATCTTATAAATCACACTAAGTGATGTTTTTGAAAAAGTAAAAATGCAGCATGTCTCCTGTGATGGGTAGGTTTAGGGGCAGGGGCAGTGTAGGGGGATAGAAAATACAGTTTGTACAGTATAAAATGCATTACGCCTATGGAATGTCCCCATAAAACATGGAAACACAACATGTGTGTGTGTGTGTGTGTGTGTGTGTGTAAAGCATCAGGTTGTGTTTATCAGTGGGGAACTGGCCTGTCGAGTCACGCTAAGAGGATGTTGAGTCCCCATCCTGTTCCTGCGCATCTATCCTCTAAGGAGCCCTGCCTTGTCCCGGGTAACATTCTCACACACACACACAGTTGCTCTTAAAGCTAAATCAACCTCACTACATGAAATACATAAGAATATATCTTACATCTTATGAAATACATCTTACTCCTATTTATTAGTTTACCTCGAAATGTCTGTTACATGATATGTTTAATTTAGTAGTTATTTATAGCACTTTCTGATCTGCAGGGTTAGATCATGTGACCCCACAGAAGGTAGTTGCAGGCTCCACCCACTGCATTTGTTTGACAGGTGAGTATTTATCAAACTGATTTTGCCTTCTGATAGAGACAAAAGATCATACGGTTTAAATCCCATATGTCTACAGTCAAAGGGGACGTGTTCCTCTGGGGCAGCAATAAGCATGGTCAGCTGGTCAGCGAGCGTCCCTTCCTGCCCCTTCCTGTGGCTTTGGATAGATCTCTGCTGCAGGGCGAGAGAGTAACCGACGTTCACAGCGGCTGGACGCACCTTGTCGCAAAGACAGGTGAGTCATACTACACGCAATCTCACACACATCTTTATTATTGCTTTTGTTCTGGTGATACTGTTTACAATGAAATATCTATTTGCAGAGAGTGGCCGGGTCTTCACATGGGGCAGATTTAGTTACGGACAGCTAGGACAGACCAATCAGGGTACGGAAAAAGAGCCTGACCTTTCTGGCCAAACCATGAGCCGCCCCATCGAGGTTAAGGCTTTATTTGGAGCAACACAGGTACGATATCAGCCATATACTGTGGTAAACATATTCATATACTGTAAAATGAGCCATACACTGTTTAGTAGTGATTTTACCATGGATATTTGGAAGTAAATTTACTAAAACCATGTTAACTGTGGTCAAATCTCTACACAGCATTGCGTGGCTTATTGTGAAATATAGTATGATAAAATATACCAACATTCAATAAATAGTAATACTTATCAAATGAATATGGAAGCCCATTTAAAAAAGTCACATAAAAAGGTATGCTTTGGTAAATCATAATTTTGAGATTAATTTTTTTTTTTTAATTATGACATTATTAGATAAAAAGACAAAATTATTAAATAAAACAATTTAAATTATATGATTAAAAAGTCAAAATGACGACTTAATAAATCATAATTGATTAAAAAATTGAAATTAAGAGATCAAAATTATGATATACTGTCAAAATGATATGAAATGTTTTAATTATGAGAAAATTTGGAAATAAAATGTTTTTATTGAGAAGTCAAAATTATGAGATAAAGTCAATATTATGATATACTAAATCATATTACGAGATTTAAAAAAATGAATTATGATAAAAAAATGTCAAAATGATGACAAACTAAATCATAATTATGAGATAAAAAGTCAAAATTATGAGATAAAGTCAATATTATGATGGTCAAAATTATGATAAAATCTTTTATAATGAGATGAATCAAAATTATGATATACTAAATAATATTACAAGATTATACAAATTAATTATGAGATTAAAAATGTCAAAATGATGGCAAACGAAATCAGTTAAATTTATGTGATAAAAAGTCAAAATGATGAGAAAGCTAAAGTTATGATATTATGAGTCAAAACTGTGAGATTAAAAATTTAAATGTGATAAATCAAAATTATGATATACTAAATTATTATGAGATTAAAAAATTATGATTTTGAAAAAATGTAAATGAATATATATATATATTTTTATTTGACTTTTGTCATAATTTTGATTTAGCATGTCATAATTTTGACTTTTATATAATAATTATTATAATGAAGCATGTCATAATTTCGAGTTACGATGATTAAAAAGTCCACATTATTAAATAAAAATTTGAAATTATATAATTAAGACTCAATAAATCATAATTTTGATCTCAATTTCACCTTTTTAACCATAATTATGATATACTGTCATATTGAGATTTTATTGAAATTTATGATATGCTACGCCACATAATGAGATTAAAATTGAAATTATGAGACAATTATGAAATAAAAAATTGAAATGAGAAGTCAAAATGACGAGAAAGTCAATATTATGATATACTAAGTCATATTATGAGATTAAAAAATAAAATTATGATAATGTCAATAGTCAATATTATGATGGTCAAAATTATGATCATTTAAATAATGAGATAAATCTAAATTATGAGATTAAAAATGTCAAAATGATGGCAAATGAAATCATAATTGAGATTATTTAAAATGATGAGATAAAATTTTAATTATGAGAAAGCTAAAGTTATGGTATTATGAGTCACAACTGTGAGATTAAAAACA